>JAUTXW010004454.1:0-600000 GCA_030620095.1 Kuschelorhynchus macadamiae | reverse complement strand
ACACATCAAATTTCTTGTCTTTTCAGGAAGAAACAGAATATTGAAAAATGCCATGCAAATAAAATAGACAAAATCTGGCAACATCACCGATTCTATTTTTAAATGCCGCATATCGAACAACCCTCACGTACTAAATTTCATTAAAATTACACCTATCGTTTACCTGTAATTCAGCCGTTCTGGTAATTTTTCCTAACCCTGTATCATGTTCATCACGGACTTTCGGGCTAATGTCAAAAATGTCTTATATAAATTCTCGAGCACGTGATTTTTATAAGCAGAGTATTTGATCACGTATTGGCAGACAATAACGGGTGTTAGTTAAAAATAATCGACGACGTACTTTTAATATAAAGGGTGTTACAAATTCGAGGTACGAGCATTGGGATCTTGGATCTCACAAGCGGTAAGAGATACAAGGTGGTGGCAGAGTTGCAAATTTAAAAGCTCATTAATATATCGTCGAAAAATTTAACAAATTCCGAGTACTTCCGAAGATATTCGTAAATAACCGAAAAACTAAATTTTTTAAATTTTTCCTGAATTTGAATAAATAACTTCTAACCTCTATAAAACTGCTAGGTCAGATTTTAATTTCGCCGTTTTCGGCTATTGTCCATGATTTTTACAGTTTTGGTTTGGTTACATTACAACGTTTCGAACCTAATAAAACATCTTCAATAGTTTAATCGATTTTTTTTCTTACTGTTCATGTTTGCATTAATCAAGTCGAAATGTCATGATATTATGAATTTTTAATGTTAATATAGAAAGCAAGAGCTGAACATAGAGGTCCATTGCATATCATCGAATTAGCGTCCAGTTACGGTACATACTCGAGGAAAAAACCTCAAATAGAAATTTAACATTTCTACATTAGTTTGATTGAAACGTTTTGAACCTAATAAAATAATTTAATTAAATGATCGTTTTCTTAGACTCTATTTTTCGAAAAACAAATGTCTGTTTACGCTTTCTTAATATATGTGTCCTCAAAATGTATAACCAGTATTTGTTTCATTTAAAACGTTAACAAATTTGAATATACTTCAATTTGGCCAGTACGTTAGACATAGGAAACATAAATAAAATATGATTATTTACTAGATACTATATTCTTAATTTTTAAATTAATTTAGAAAGGATCATGATAAGCATTAAAAGTAAAGAAAAGTTAAAAATAAAAACTTCATTGAAATTGCTGAAGATGTTTTAACAGATGCGAAACGTTTTAATGCGAATAAACTAATATTGTAGTAGGATACAGTAAGCACTGCAGTGTACCAAATAAATACAAAAGTTGTATGGATTTCAGGGAAATTCCAAAAAATAACTTTAAATATACAGGGTGAATCTAAAACTAGTAGCGTAAGAAATTTTGTTTTTTTTTTAAGTGAAATGCCCTGTATATTTTTGATTTTTTAGATTCTCCTTATTATCCCCTTTTCAAAAATATGTGATATGTCTATAATGGACATGGATCGGTAGTTTTTGAGATATTCGACTTTAAATTTCCTCCTTATCCTAGTTAATTTACCTGAAATCGTGTATAAGGTATCTTGCTGGTGCTGACATTGTCAGATTTTCACTATCATTTAACTTGTCTGTGTTAGTTTTGCCCAACAAAATGGACTATTCCATCAAAGACAATTAAATAAAATACGCTTATATTATGTCAATAATATAAACCCTACCTCGCCCTACCCACACTCAAAATAAGTATCATAGGCAATTTCCCGGTAGAACCGTCCCAACAAGAAGCACAATAAGATATATAGTAAACAAATTTAAAGATACCAAAGGTTTAAAGAGAAGAAGAACTGCAAATCCCAACGAAAACTTTGACTTAAGCGTGTTGCTATTCTTTACAGGTAAATTATTGCTGTTAGTTTTCTGTGTTTAGGAGTATATCTGGTTTATTTTATTGCAGAAAACCCTGAACGACCAATTACTGACGCAGCGATTTTTTTTGAAAAATTATTTGGCAAAATTTCTACCCGTTCATAATCTAACTGAACAACATAAACGACAAAGATTAGATCTGTCAAGAAATTTTAAGAACATGTTTGTTAAATCCGCTTTTTTTTACACAATATACTTTTTATTGATGAGGCTACATTTACTACTAATGGTATGTTTAATTGTCGAAATAAACATACTGGGCGACAAACAATCCTCACAAAATTCAAGTAGTCAAAATTCAAGGACAACAAGGTTTAAATGTTGGTGTGGCATTCTAAAAAATAAGGTTATCGGACTAATCTTTTTCCGTGAAAGTCTTACTGGTGTTAGGTATCTCCAATATCTGGAAAATGATCTAGAAGAGCAGTTAGATAACATTACTTCAAATCAGAGATTTACATTCATTTGGCAACAGGATGGCGCTCCAGCGCACAATGTTTTAAATGCTACTCGATTTTTGAATCGGAACTATGATCTGTGGATTGAACGAAATTGACAAATAAAATGGCCAGCAAACAGTCCAGACCTGACGCCGCTTGACGTATTTGTATGGGGTTATCTAAAAAACAAAATTTACTACACTAGACCCGAAAATATAGCTGTATTGGAACAGAGAATTATGAAAGATTAAACGAATATCACTCTGATTTTATGAGAGAGAGGTGCTTCGCTAACCAAGGAGGACATGTGAGTAATTAGAATTTATGGTTTTTAATTTTATTTGCCATTTTTTCTTTCATTTAGTATTTATTCTTCGTCATAAAATATTTTTTTACTTTAAAATTAGAACATTTTTTACAGTATCATCTAGACACCTTAGACATGATTTCACCTAAATTAACTAGGATATTATATGATGAATTTCAGTTAAGAGGGAATTTTGAAGCCGAATAGCTCAAAAGCTACCGATCTAAGTATAGACATATTACACATTCTTTGGAGAGACTAATAAGGAGAATCTAAAAAGTCAAAAATATACAGGCCATTTCATTTAAAAAAAACCAAAATTTGGTATGGTACTAGTTTCTGACTCATCCTGTATATTCAAAATTATTTTTTCTAGGAAGTTTCCTGACACCCCAATAGAACTTTTGTATTTATTATTTTTTTCTGTCTACAAAAGTAAACCCTGAGAATGGGTGGAAAAATATAAATGATGACCCTGTACCTCGATTTTGTCACATCCGGTATAAGTCTAATTATGATATTCTCATATTTAGGGATCAATATCAATAAAATAAACCACATTCCAATGATGAGCATAGAACACGATTTAGAAACAGCCGTAGGTATTTTTGTCAGCCCCTGATAATTGAAAATTGTAAAACTTTTTTGGTTCTCTTCTTTATTATTATTAAGGATGAGCAGATCGTATCCCAAAAGTGTCACGAGCCCCCAAACTATCAAAGTATCTATCACTGGTCCTAAAAAAACTTATTTTTAACGTTTTTCTTTTTGATTATTTAATTTCATTGCTTTCAAAATATTTTCTTTATAAAAGATATACATATTATATATATTTTAAGCAAACAGTGCCATTTTATATTTTTATGCATTTTTACATAGGCTTTGAATTATTTTAAACGCAAATTAAAATTATATTCCGCAAGAATTAAAATATTTAATAAATAAATCATATGTACTTACTATATATTTAAAGAAAACTGCCAGGTATGTTTTTTTTTTCTAGCTAGAAGAGATAATTAAAAATAAATGCGTTATTACGCGAAGAGCATTTAATTTTTTATACATAAAAACTACGTAACATCACAGTCATTAAAAGATATCATTATAAAACTTTTTATGCCCGTATGTGCTGTTGTTAAGTCAAGATCAGTTAAGGCGTTAAGGAGACTTAAGTCTGGGATTACAACTTCATTTCATTTGCACACAATTTGTTTCCCAAGTTACCTAAGTCGAGAATTCATTAATCCCTAATATAAAGCAGCTCAACAAAATTCTAAACGCAACAAAAAATCTGAATCCTTTTGAAAAACAGTAAATTATAGTTTGGGTAATTTTATTGGAAAAACTTTACCAACATTTTATTTTTCACAGCTTTTATGATGAGCGCTATGTCACAGCAAGTTTGTTTTTAGAAAATAGTAAGCGTATAATTTTAAAGTTACTTTTTTACAATGCAATTCAGAAAAAAAAAGCAATCTACAGGCGCGACTAACTTAACGTTAAATCGGCTTTAATCTCGCAAACAGTATGGGTTAAGTAAATTAAAATCAACTAATTACGAAGAAAATCATAGCTTCAAATAAACGTGCAAGTGAAATTAGGTAAAATAGCACAAATCTTGACTCATCTTACACGGCGCAACAGGATAAATTAAGTACTTGTTTTTTTAACAACTTAAGAATACTTGTAAACACTTCTGTCACATACTTGGCCTTTTCTTATTATAATCGGATATAAAAAATTAAAACATATTTTATTCATTCTTTTTTTTCGAAGGTGTCTTTATTTTGATATCCGGAGACGTAGCCTGAAGTGTCGACGAGGTCTTTTCTGCCGGCTATACCTTTGCCCTGGCCCTTTTCGTCAAATCTCTGTTTGTGCGTCCCTGTAAACTTTGATGAGTCTGTTAGCCTGTCGACAGTGCTCGTATTCTGGACTTTCTAAAAAAATACATTATTATTCACAAAAATAGTGTAAGTCGGTAAGTTTTCAAAAACTTGTATTCTTCATTATTTATAAATTTCGAAATGGATAACTTTAATGTCTAGCCGAAACACTTCATTGAGGACAGGCCTCTATGTTTTTGACGTATGTGGTTCCACGTGCTCGGTTTTGTTGTTTTGTTTCTGGGCGATGAAGGAGACTCAAACGCTCACAGTAAAAACTAATGACCCCGCTAAAAAGAGACCAAACACTGTGAACGTGTGAGACCTACAGTTGCCTTGCATTCTATCATGTTCATCTGTCTGGTTCTACATAGAATAGTAGCGAAAAGGCCATTAAGTGGCAGGAGTAGGAGGTGTGAGGAAGTGGCTTGGAAGAAAAAGGTCTTCTCATGACATCAGAAACACTTTCACTAATGATAGCTATGATGCATTTCAAAAGTTTAAAGGCAACCTGTTAGATTTAAAGTTATTTAAAGATAAAGTTTTTAATTCGCCATCCGGACATTCCACCGTTAAAAATGGAATAAAGTGTAAATCATTTAGGAGGGTTGCCCCAGCTCTGACTAAGCCCTGGACGGAGACTGTGCTGTCAGATTACCTCAGAGTAACGACAACAAAACCCTATAAATAAACAACTTTGATGTCTCCATCCGCAGGTGTTGCTACCTAGCGATATTTACGACAAGGGCTGTTTTGGAAGGCAAATATATCAAAGAGCAAAAAAGAAGATCCTCACCTTTGTAAACATCTAAGCCATTTATCTACACCTATCGATGTTATCGACTGCTTATCAATATTATGGGATACCTATCGACAGTATTGGATACCTGTCGGTAACTATCGATATTATTGATAACCTATTGTTATTCGATGTCACTAACATATCGATAACTATCGACATAAAGCCTATTTCTACTCGCGGATTTCCACAGCTCATTTCTAATAGATTTTAAACATTGCTTTGCCTTTTTTATTGACCACTGATCTGACTGAACTGAACCAGTTTTATGAAATTTTGGAAAGCTAGAAATGTTAAACTGTTTATTGTTTAAGTAAGGTTGAGGTTGCCCGAGCGCATTCATTGTTCAAAGTAAAGGGAAATTATTTCAACTTTTACTCTCATATACAGAATAACTCAGAAATAACCGATACAATTCAGAATGTGCTTATCTGGCTGCTATTCAATATAGTTTATATATCCTTTTGTCCAAAAACGTATATTTTTTAAGCAGTTGCGGCAGTGAATGACCTTCCAAAAATATTTCAGAAATTAAATTATTCATTTAACCGTCCCTCTTAATAGTTGTAATAAAACGCGAACCTTAGGAAAAGTTAAATACGCTACAGTCCAGGGGTGCTCAAACTTGAACTGCTGGCGATCTACCTCAATATTTTTAGACTACTTACGATCGACTCTGAGAGGCTGCAAGTATGTGTGATGCAGGGTTATCGTACACACACGATACATACACCCTACCTACCTACCTAGGTAGGGTGTACCGTAGCATATATAGATATTGGCTTTCCGCATAATATACATTATTTCAGTCAAGGTTTGGGTTAGGTTTAGTTAGGTTCTTCTCTATAATATCAATGAAAAAACTCATAGTTATTCAAAATTGCGAGTTTATTGGTTGTTACAAAACAAAAGAGTTACATATGGTGTTAAACTTAACTAAGGAGTGACTTTGGATGTTGAAGCGTGGCACTGCATGTCCTCAGTATGCTTTTCATAAGATGGTACGTAACCACTGAGTGCTAATCGCAGGCATGATGACATATGATCGTCAGTTAGTCGATTGCGATATTTTGACTTAATTATATTCATTTCAGAAAATACAGACTCGCACAAGTAAGTTGACCCAAACATTGCTGTCAGTTGAAGGGCGATTTGCCTTAGATTCGGATATTTATCTTCAGATATGAAACACCAGAAATTTGTATCAGATGCTGTAGATTTGAGATGTATATCTGATATAATCTGCACCAACTCATTTTCAACAGAACATGAGTTCATATTAAACTGACTTGCTATTTCAGTACCTAATTCCTCAATGTTTTTACATGAAAAAGGATAACTCATAAATGATGCTACATTTGCCAATTTACTACAATCATAAAAACGCATTTCGAATTGTCGAAATATTTGATAATTCAGCCTCATACGTATCATAATTCAACTGAGGAATCCTTGCTTTCAAAGACGGAAAATGTTTCAGATCCTTTCTTTCGGTTCAATAACAGTTTTTAAGTGCATGATGACATATGATGTCAGTCAAAAATGCCAAATCAGTCAGACATTTTTCGTTTTTCAACATCTGAGTGTCATCACCTCTTTCATCTAGAAAAGCTGTTATTTCGGGCAATATTTCTTGAAACTTTTCTAGGAATTTTCCGCGACTCAACCACCTGACGTCCGTGTGAAGAACTAAATCAGTGTGTTCAGCTGACTCCCTATCTTCTAACTGCAACTTAAAGAGCCGCCGTTGCAAGCTACGTGCACGGATGGAATTCACAATTTTTGTTGCAATGTCCATATTTTCTTCCGTGTTTAAAACTTTTGAACACAAAACTTGTTGATGTATAATGCAATGGATTGAAAAAAATTAAGGGAAATCTTCATTAGCTCGACACAATGCCACAAAACCGTTTTTGTTTCCAGTCATTGCTGGTGCTCCATCGGTTGTAATGCACACTAATTTATATATGGTAGCTTGTAGTTTTTTACAAAATTGAAGAAAACGTCATATATATATATCTTCGCCACGGGTCTTCCCCTTCAAAGAAATGATTGTCAAAAATTCTTCCTTAGCCAACATGACATTGAATACCATCCGAAAAAAAAAAATACAGCTGGGCAGTGTCTGTCATATCGGTGGATTCATCGAACTGTAAAGAAATGTATGTACATTCCATGATATCATTTTTTAGTTTATCTGCCATGTCCTGACTCATGACTTCAATGCGCCTTGTGACAGTCGGACGAGATAACTGAAGTTCTCTAATAGCAGACATGATTTCTGTTTTATTTTTAAAATCTCCAAATAGTCTCACCCGCTTCAATAAATGCTTCCTTCACAACCGATCCATCTTCGAATGGTTTCTTGTGTTTCGCCAATATATGAGATATTTTAAATGACGCGATCGTAGCAGCTTTTGATTGTTTGGCTGGTCTTGTGAACATGGTTTGTTCTTTTTTCAAACAAGATATCAAATCACGTACTTTTCGTTTTCTTAATTCACTCTATGGCGGAAAATCCTTTTCATAGTTTTTAAGAACCGTTTTATGATGCCTCTCTAAGTTACCACGCTTAGGTATTGCAACTGACGCACGACAAATAAGACAAATGCACTTATCCTTCACCATACAAAACAAAAATTCTTCCTCCCAATCGTTATTAAAATGATGCGTTTTAGATTTCTTCGCTGCACTCATTTTGTACTATTTAATAATAAACTTTGTATCGACGTAGTATTGCCTTCAAGTTGCAATTCAGAATGACTCCAATTCCTGCAGGCGCAACGTTTATATCGGCGTGAACGAAAGTCTCGAATGTTCCCGTCAAACGCGCCGCCCGAAATTTCTAGAAAAGCGGCAAGAGTAAAAAACACGGCTTTTCTTTGACAAGTACCGCGCGTTCCTTTGATAAAGCCGCCTTTTGCCGCTAGCAGAGTGTTATTTTATTACGTAATGAATTTTTGTAGTTTAGTTAAGTACCTACTTATTAAAAAAAAAATTTCTTCTCGAGATCGACCGTTTGAGCACCCCTGCGCTACACTAATTCTATTTCGTTGCGTTCCTTAGGCATAATAAAATACGCTATAATAAGCTAGGCAGGGCAGTCCAAATTGCCCTGATTATCTTAAGCTTGACGAAAGTACCCGAAGATTTTACAGCTACCGAGCGGCAGCCGAACGTGATAGCAAATGGAATATGAAATCGCGATTTGGGTTATCAGCCGGTCTCTTCTTATAATTCGATCGATCGGTCTCGGCATCACGTCGGCATGCAGAAGTTCAGTTGTTCAGAGGTCACGCGGTCGATATTTCAACTCGATATTGTTTCGGACGTTTTTGATCGATGAAAGTTGATTTATATAATGTTTTTGTAATATATATTTTTTTATTTTTATGATCCATGTGTGAGTTGGAAATATACAGAAAATAAAATGTTGGTAGTGACTAGTGCAAAAAAATAAACAAAGAGAAAGTGCTTACGGACTTAATTTTGCAAAAATAACCAATTTCAAGGTGGTCTATGTTTGAATGGTGAATGTGGATGAAATGTCGATAGTGCAAAAAATTAAACAACTAAAGAGTGCTAACGAACTTGTTTTTGAGGAAATAACCGAATTCCAGGTAAGTGGTCACAATTTGCCAGAACTTAGTATACGACAGACCAGTAAAGACAAAAATAACGAGGTTCATCGAAATTTTCGCAAAAGTATGTAGGATTTAGCCAACTGGATATGTGGTTGTGAAGTCTTTAACTCATTTTACTGTTATGTTTGTTTGTTGTTTTCTAAGGACTCATCGGACTCATTATGGTGCAAAACCGGGGTTAAAGACTTAAAACACTTAAGGGGGAACTGCACGCAGTATTATGGATCATTTGCAAGCCTTCCGCCGATGCAATATTATGTTAAAACTATAAGAGATATGTATTAGCTTTAATGTGATTTTAATAGGGAAATATGTATAGTTGGGCGCTAAATGCGGATTTTTATGAAAAAATCAAATCTAGAATTATAAAAAAAAAGTAGATTCGACCATTTTTTGACCACTTTTTGACGCAAATGCCCTCGCATATAATTTTTTTTCCATAAAATGGCTCTTTACCGCCTTGTACCGATCCTTTGTCTACGTAACTGCAAAATTTGAAATGGTAAATCGTACTCATGTCTTTGTATTTCTGCAGCGCGTGAACCCTTTTGAACCCATTTTTAAACGAAATGTAATTTAAATTGCCTATACGTAACACATTTTTTTGAGGTCAGACGTGCAAGAGGTTTTCTCTAATACGTAGATACCTTTTCATCTTGCTTTGAACTTGACTAGACCTTGTCGCTGGTTTTTCACTTTTTGCGTGCAGTTCTCCCTTAAAAGAAAAACTAAAAAAACATGCGTTTTCTGCAGATCACATGAGATGATCACATGCTACGGTCGGAAGTGTTGATATTCGCACTCAGCTAGACACAGCTTATAGAAAATCCCTTAGAGATTTTAATGAAAATGTATCCAAAAATCGTTATATTTTAAACAAAATTATAGATTGTGTAAAATTTTGTAGGGCATTCGAGCTGATGATGAACGGCTTTTTCTGAAAATCCAGGGATTTTTCGAGGGCTTATAAATTTTGTTGAGGAGTTGGGCCAAGATAGACTATTCGCTTTAGCAATCAAGTATCGAGAAATCGTTTATAAAAGGAATGTGCGTGCAATTTTAACGAACGTGTCATTCAGCATTTTTCCAATTCTAAAGAACGAAGAGTAGACCTGAACTTCAAGAGAATTTAAAGCTCAATTTAAAGATAAGATTTTTATTTTAAGTATGCCTATTTGTAAATTTGTTATTGACCTCCCAATATAATTCACCACGAGCCAAGTTTTTAAGATAGAAGGTGGCAAATTTTTATATTTTTTTAAATGTATCTCTTATATTTCTAAAGATAAAATAAGGAAAATTGCTTTACGTATTATATTTTGCAGGATCTGTCAAACAACTCAGTCATTGGCATTTGGAACTACATATAGTACAGGGTGATTTTTTTTGTGTCACGAACACTTTTAATGCCACAAACTTTTTGTGACGACATTGAGCTTCGTCAAATTCTCCTTTATTTTAGGATTTTTTTTGCCTTTGTACCTTTTTCATACCTGGCTTAATTAAAAATTATTTTTCAAAATAATCTTCCTTTAAAAATAGGAATAAAATCTAAAATTCTAGATATTAGGTTTTCTCCCTCCATAAAGGATTAGACATTTTTTAAATTAAGGAAGTCCTATGTATTTTTTTGTACCTACGTACAACTATTACTCCGCGATGGTTTGACCAATTTTGATGAAATTTGCAGGGAATATTCAGGATATTCCCGGAGTGGTCCAATAGCAAGCATATTTAAAAATAGCAGAATGGCGTCTTTTTGAATTGTTTACGCCCACGACGGAGACAATATATTGCGTTCACAATCTTATCAGGAAAAATGCAATTGCCCCAGTAAATAAAACTAAAAGGATGAAATAAAAGTGTTTGTAAAAGAAAATAATGGGGTCAATGTTTTCCAGCCACCCCTTAAAAGGAAAATATATAGAAACGATTGTCTTAAAACCTAAACCAGAACTTTTTTGAATAATATTAATAGAATAGCTACAAAATTAATTGTTTTATTCTGTGGAATAGCTGTTAAAATAGTAATATATTTCAAGAATTAGTAATAGGTCAGAGACTTCAAAACCGAACGACTCAAAATAATGAAATCCATCAGATTTCGTCGTGAGTCACGTGAGCAATGAAACGTTGCCGTCTTATTCATCTTAACGGTTATTTCCCGATTTATGTTTGAGATACGTTAAGGACAGTTGATGTTCGGATTTTTTGAGGCAAGTAATAAAAGTGAATTTAATAAGAAGAAAATAAAAAAATTTATAATTTAAAAAAAAACCGTATTTTTAACCGACATACTCCGGAATGCTCCGAACAATTTAGATGAAATTCTCAGGAATTATTCAGGGTAGTGTTGAAGTGGTTCCATAATAAGCAAATTGAAAATAAAAAAAAATAAACATGGCGGAATAACGCCATTTTGAATTTTCTATCTAATTGCCTAATAATTTGATGTATGAAGTGTAATAACTAAAATAACTAAAATGTAATTTCGCCGTAGTTTGGGGTGTTATATTCCTCTAGGCGAATTTATATTTTCGTCAGGTTATTTCGGTTATTATATGAAATTTAATGAATGTTGAAAATATCAAACAATCTTTATTTTTGCTACAAAATATTTCTTGTGTCAATAAGTAATGTGTATAGCCGAGTTGGAAGGGGGAGGGGCTATTTTAAATGTTGACAATGTGTTTTGTTATTTTTTTATAAATATATACAGATTAATACGGTAATTTTGGCAAAATTTCATATGTTTATTAGAGGCGTTCAAACTGTTAAGCTAAGCAGTTAGGTCCTTGCGATTAAAGCTTTGTATAAAAAGAACTAAAGAGGATGAAATACATTTTTTTATAAAAAAAACGACTAAAAAAAAAGAATTTGAAAATTTACCTTTATCAAGTCGATAATAAAGGCACTTAATACATAAATGTCTTTTTGGATTAAGTAATTAAGAATTGGTTTGATGCCGACTTCATAAAGTCAAACTTTTTAATGATAAAAAGCAAACCCAAAGCCAAAATCGGAGTGTAATAGTTATTTAAAGTTCATCAAACTCGTTTTGTAGAACTTGCATTGTCTTTATAATTTCATAACGTTTTGAATGGTAATAAATATCTTCAATCGTTGTTCATCCTCACTTTCATATATCAATGACTATATAACAAAATATTATCCACCTCATTGGAATATTTGGAATATCTACGCAAGGGGTACTAAAAATTTGCAAATTCCTTTTTATGAAAGCTGTTTCTATGAACTTTCCGTTTTTGCAAGTTCTGCTCCCTAATCAAAAATTAAGCCAGCAATCATTTAATTCTTTGTTCTTTTGACTAGAGGTGTTTTGCTATGCCTGAATTTTACGTCTCTTCCTATACTGTATGATTACAACGCCTCTTGACTCTTATATTAAGAGATCATTTTGTCCCTCCAATGTGAATATTTTTTGACCATATCTACTGGCTTAGTTTTTGAACCTTTTCAGATGTCCCTTTTTAGAAGGTTTTGTAATTTTAAATGCAATTAATTTCTTAAATTTTACAATTTATGTCCCAAGTTCTGTTGGATTGTCACTGCTCGGTTATAAAGTTATCCTAATCATAAAAGTTTAGGTTTAATTTGAGCAATGTTAATTCTATGTTTTTCTAACCCATACGTATAAATATTGGGTACCACCAGATAGAGGGATGACTCATTACCATGAGAAAAAAAGACAATAGTCTCGGATGACCACATAAGAAGAAAGTAATTTAATAAAAATTAAATATTACCAGATTCCGTTAGTTTTTAACCCATTTACACCTACAGTCCTTTTAAGAGACGGGTAAGTGCCTACAACTTTGTAGTCCTTTACAGAAGTTATAGCTATTCCAGCGTAGATGGTACTATGTGTTTTAAAATTGTAAATCTCTACCATTGATTTCAAAATACGTCACACTTCAGTTTAGAAGTTTGTCTTAGCATCAGGAAGTTCTTTTCGTGAGCAGTATTTTGCTTCGTGCAAAAATGAGTTTTATGTGTAATATTTTAACTGTTTTTTTAGCAATGCACGTTAGTTAGAAATGTTAAGAGTAACTTTCTAATGCAAAATGCAACGCCAACTATTGTCCGGTTTTAGGTTATGAGTTACCAAGCAATTCTGAGATTTTAAAAGGATGCTAGATTTATGAGATATCTTAAGCTTATTTTTGTTTAAATTCTCTGTTACGAGCAAATAAATAGAAACATATCTTTTCAAAAAGAGATTATTAGTAAATTATTTTGAACATAATATGTATATTATATTACAAAAACAACAAAAATACAAAAGATATATAAAGCTTTGTTGGTAGGTTTTTCGTGTACTAATTTGTATTTACAAAATGAAACGGTAAGAGCTTTCCAGGACAAATATATATTATCTTATGCAACAAAGCCAACATTTCGGAACCAATTTGTGCCATCATCAGGGCATATATTAGGGTTGTTTATTACTTCATTTAGGAATGTGCAAATGTAAAAATTACGTACGGGAATCTTTATTGGCATTTCCATAATTGCTTATTTTCAGATATTGGAAAAAGCTTCTTACGGTAAATGAGCTCCTTGTGGAAGCGGAGAACTTAGAGAATGTAGCAGATATTCCCAATCAAATTGTAATTTTTCTTCCCGAAAATGTCAATGCATACCACACCGATGAAGATTCGGGAGATGAGAATGATGTTGATATAAACAATCTACCAGGAACTCAGTTACGTGGTGATGATGAAGTTCGATTGGAGCAGGACTCAGAAGATGTTGTGGGAGAAAATTGGGATATTGAAGATGAGATGCCGTTATCGTCTTTGGTGCAGAAAAAACTTAAAAGATCTAAAATTTTTCAGTATTGCCTTGGACAACTTTCAAACTATTTTTTGACAAAGAAGTTATCAGTGATCTTGTTCATTTCAGTAATTTGTATTCACTTCAGAATAACCGTTCGGGTGATATTACATCTGACGATATGACGATATGTATTGTTTTATCAGTGTTTTGATTTTGAGTGGTTACTGCACTGTTTCAACAAAGAAAATGTACTGGCAAAATTCAAATGACACTAACAATGCACTAATTTCATCGTCAATGTCAAGAGATCGCTTTCAACATATAATGAGTAATTTCCATTGTGTTGACAACAACCAGTTGGATAAAAACGATCGGTTTGCCAAAGTTAGACCATTGTTTCAGCTACTAAATAAAACATTTTTAGAATTTGCACCTGTTGAAGAGTATCATTCTGTCGATGAAGCAATGATGCCCTATTTTGGACACCATGGTTGTAAGTAATTTATTCGCGGAAAAACCTATAAGATGGGGTACAAATTTAAGTTGAGACTACTTGTTTGGGTTACATTGTATATTTTGAACCCTATCAGGGTTCTTTCACAAATTTGCCAGCAAATAGAAAGACCTTGGCCTCGGTTCTTCCGTTGTTTCGCAATATACAGATGTCGACATCAACTGGATTCAAAAATTTTCATATTTTTTTTGACAATTTCTTTACCTCGTTGTCGCTACTGAAGGATCTTATTTTTCGAGAAATAAAAGCTACAGGTACAGTAAGAGAGAATAGAATTACGCAGTGCCCACTAACAAACGTAAAAGAATTTAAAAAGAAAGATAGAGGGTCAGTTCTACCACTTGGCAAAGTAAAGAGACTTTCGCAAAAAGAGAAAAAGCGTATTCAAGTAGACCAACCTAAACTTATAAAAGGATATAACGAAAATATGGGTGGCGTTGATAGAAGTGATCAAAACATCGGGCAATATCGCATTTCAATTCGAGGAAAAAAATGGTATTTCCCACTGGTAAGCCATTGCATTATATGGCTGTTCAGAACGCATGGTACTTGCATAGATCTAATGCAGACAAACTGACGTTTAGAAGGGCTATTGCATTGGAATTCTAAGAGACGCACAAAATCCTAAATCAAAAAAAGGCTTCAAGAAAGCTCAACAGTTAAAAAAAACATTCACGATATGACAGATTAGATCATCTTGTAGTGTATCAAGCAGACAAAGTGTGTGGTGTGTCATAAGAAGGCGAATTTCTGTTGCCAGAAGTGTGATGTTGCATTACATCCAAAAGACTGCTTTTCTGAATACCATACCTTATAAGTGTTTATGTTTTAAATAAAAAAAATTATTAAATTTTACTAACGTATTTAGTCCTACAGTTCTTTTGCAAGAATCACTAATTTCTCGAATACTAGTTATTATTTGTTTTCTTTTCAATTTTGTCTAGCTTCCTGGGATTTAATTAAAGTCATAAATTACTATTTAGTTTGTTTTTAATTAAAAAATAGTTTTAGGGTTAAATGGGTAAGCATGCATTAGCTGCCTCCTTTTGTTGTTTCCACCCATTTGGGAAGTTGTGAACATAAATTTTATGGTTTTTTGATAGGCACTTTGCCTAAAACCGGTAAATTTATTATTAACTAATAAACCGCAGTTTAAACTTTGAGTTTGTATTTCATTGTTAACAAAAATAGACTTCTAAAACGAATACTTACTCCCAATCCATGATGACCCGGCTGTCCGGAATTTGTCATTTTATTTTTGATTTCGTCAAGTTCGACTTTTTTGTTTTTCGCCAGGTCTTCCAAAAATTTTTTGTAGTCGACGATTCCGAGTTTCAGTGACTTTTGTTTTTTAAAGTAGATGCCAGTATCTGTCGTTGTAATTTTCTTACCATCGATGACTTTCGCCTGAAAACAAATTTATTTTTAAATGCAGTGAATTAAAACGAATAATCATTTACAACGGTACACCATTTAATAGTATTGTGAGCATCGTTTAAAAACTATTTTTATAAAACTTTTCTTGTGCAATCAAAATAAAATTTTGATCAGTACTGTATAATATTTCTTATTTTCCAAGGGCGTATTTGGGGGGGTGTCCGGAGGGTCCAGACCCCCCCCCCCGTACATTATTGAAGCATAATATTACGGATCTTACGCGCCGTTGATTTAGTTAGTAAATAGTGCAGAACCAACAAGGATTTGTAAGTATCTATTTATTTATAAAATTTGAGAATAAACATAAGAAAAAATTAAATATTAATAAGCATAAAAATAAAATAAAATATAAGGCTGAAAACAAAAACAAAAATGGAAAGTAAAAAATTATATTTTAAACAAGCTTAAAAATTTTACCTATGAAGTCGGCTACAAGCTAATAAATATGATTGAAATTATGAATTCTAAAGGAAAGTACCGGATATCCATAATATGACTTTTCTTTGTACCTAGTAATCTAATAGTAGTTTGACGCCGATTTATGAATCATGAGTCAGATTTTTATGGTCATTTAAAATATGTTTTACTTTTCAGTGCTTTTTTGAAGTTGATTTTTTTGCATTTTTCGACGTTTTTTACCTGTTTCATCCACTTGTCGCTGTTTGATAACGTAATCTGTCGTCCATCCGATTTTGGATCACCGAATTTGGCAAATGCTTTAAATTGTTCAGCAAAACTTGCCGACGAAGGTGTATCCGGCCTGCCGTTTTCACCTTCAAGGCTGAGGTTCTTCAGATCGTTCGCAGGAGGCTGTGGTGAATCGCTCATCTTTTATATGGTCTAAAAGAAAGTAACTATTATTTATAAACTATCTAAATAAAATATAAAAACTCACAAGATGGGCTTGAAAACCCTTTATATTTTATATTTTCCCACTAAAAGTAAGGATCAACTTTCGTTCACATGAAATCAGTTATGAAGAAACCAACTAGTTTTATGTCTTCTTAAAGCTTCTTAATAGCGGAAAAAATTATATAAATCGGCGCAGTAGAACTCTCTCACGACCTTGCTGAAAAATTTGGTTAGAGTGTTTTAAAAATACAGGGTGTAATTTAATTGATGGCTGAAAAAGCAGGATATGATTTCTTAGCTTATTTAAGAAAGAAAAGTTCATATGAACATACGTCCTAAACCTCTCAACTTTTGAGCTACAGGGTGTTAAAGTTTTAAGAAAAAATTCGTTTTCTTATGATAACTTTAATACTGTTCTTAGTATTTTCATAAGATTTGGCACGCATCTACTAAGCACCAATAGGCATTTTTTGATGTAGAAGATTTTTTGATAATTTTACCAGTGGCGTCCGTACGGAATGTAGACTGGAGATTTTTTTAAAAAGTATGGTACGCCACTGGTTTTTCTGGAATTAAAAATCATTTTTGAAATCCTCATTTATTTTGCGACAAATTTAATTTCTTTACTTTTTTTCGTCCGACGCACTGTTTTCGTGTAAAAAAATAAAAATTGTTTTCATGCATTTGTGGTATATCGAAATTATTTTAAACTAGTAGGCTGGTGCCCTATTTTGTTTCTAAAATAATGACATTTGATCAATTTTGTTGCGGTCTTATTTCCACAAGTATTCATAAAAGTTGCAGTTTTTTACATTGTGAAAATTTCTTTAATCAATAATAAAAATAAAATAAGTAAACTACGTTAAGATTTACCAATTCCGAGTTAGCAGATATGCATTTCATTTACGGACTTGCTGACGAGAATGCGTTTATTATTATATTTCATTCACGATGCCAGAATGTTTTCAAGAATATACAGAAGACTACATGAAACTGGGAGTCTTAGCATTGACAACAGTTCCAAAGGGATACATCGCACGGTGAGAACACCAGAATTAGAGGAAGCTGTTTTGAACACAATTGAGGAACACTCAGAAACAAGTACTAGGAAAATTGCGGTAATGCTAAATGTTTCCCATTTTCTTATTTGGAAAATACTTGTTGACAATTTATTATACCCATATCATATTCAAAGGGTTCAAGCACTACTGCCGCGTGATTTTCCATTGCGCTTAAATTTCTGCCGATGGTTTTTAGAAAAACTTGCTGAAAATCCTCTATTTGATAACAAAATACTCTTTACTGATGAAGCTAATTTTTCCCGCACTTCCATTCGAAACTTCCATAATAATCATGTATGGGCAGAAGAAAACCCACACGCAAATACTGAGGCCCATCATCAGGAGCAGTTCTCCGTGAATGTGTAGGCTAAAATAGTTGGAGATTTCCTCATAGGACCGTTCTTCCTTCCAAGACGACTGGATGGACTATCCTACCGCCACTTTCTTGAAAACGATTTGCCAATTTTGCTCGAGGATGTACCTCTTTTATTAAGAGAAGAAATGTGGTACATGCATGCAGATTTTAGCAATCATGGTAGGGAATTTCTAAATGAAGCGTTTACCAACTAAGGCAAAAAATTTTGCTTTCTTGCCAAACCATAAGAAATTCTCCTGGAATTTTTGAAAAGGTTCGCCAATCCAGGAGAAATAGAATTGAAGCCTGTATTCTAGCAGAAGGAGGACATTTTCAACAATTGTTGTGATAATTAAATAAAATATTAGTGTATTTTATGCATAGAAGTTGTCAAAACTTGTAAGATTTTTTTTTAGTTTTTATGCATTACAAAATCGCTAAAATCTCATGTGGCAGTTTGTTGGTAAGATGTGTTTTTGTCTAATTTTTATTAAATTAAAGTCAATCGATTAAAATAGTCACTACTACAACTAAAGTTTAATAGAAAAAATGTATTAGTATTAGTAAGTATTATTTTGAGTATTGAGTCGAAAACGATTTTTTCATTACCATTAGATTTTAGAGATTTTGCCATGCATGAAAATTGTTTTTATTCTTTTACGCCAAAACAGTTCGTGGGACGAAAAAATGTCAAGAATTTAAATTTGTGGCAATATAAATGAGGATTTCATTTCATTTCCGGAAAAAAGCAGTGCCGTACCATATTTTTTTTAGAAAAATCTTCAGTCTACATCCCGCACGGGCGCCACTGGTAGAAATATTAAAAAATCTGCTACATCAAAAAACGCCTATTGGTGCTTAGTAGGTGCGTGCCAAATTTTATGAAAATACTAAGAACAGTATTAAAGTTAAGATAAGAAAACGAATTTTTTTTTTAAACTTTAACACCCTGTAGCTCAAAAGTTGAGAGATGAACCTTTCTTTCTTAAATAAGCTAAGAAATCATATCCTGCATTTTCAGCCATCAATTAAATTACACCCTGTCTAGATTATTAGATATACTGATTTATTTCTTGGACTAGTCACAGGGGCGGTTCTAAAATGGAGGGAGGCATAAAAAAATTAAATACGTATAAAGTAAAATGAGTTTATTTGGTGGTGCGAAACAAAAAGTGTGAATCCATAGATCCCCCTCATGATAAGGGGGGAATAACGATTTTCAATTAATGCAGCAATCCTACCCATGGGTATGCACAGGGAGGGCGGGGGATGCCCCTTTCGCCTCCCATCTAACTCTGCCTATAGTCAAGGCGTCTCATACTGTGAAGTTAGAAAAATTGTGTGGAAATTGTTTCAGAACTATCTCAAAGACAGATATAAATGTATCACATTCCACAGAGAAAAAAATTATCGCCGCATACAGGGGGCTCTATAGAAGCCAAAAAAATATATTTTTTGAAGATACATTTCAGCTAAAAATAGATTGCCCCGACACGAACATTATTCTTATTGGGTTAATATTATATGCATTAATGCATTATCATGTGGTGAACATCACAATACTTAGCTTTATGTACCTACTTATTCAATAACTAATATTTACACCTTGGAAACGAGTTCTTGATTGACACGATTCTACTATTTATCAACCGAATTTTATTTTTAGATATTATGTGTTGCTGTTAGGTATAGCATAGCTGAATAATAATGACAAGTGTCATTGAGCGAACGTTTTCAAAATAAATGTTATCGTTAAGTAAATAATAAACGCTAAGTATTTCATTTCTAATGGACCTGTGAATAGATAAGTAAATACAAAGTGATCTTGATATTAATCGTATAGTTTTTTTAGATTACACCTGTTTTGATGTTATTTCTTATTTCCATGAAAAAGATTTAAAATAGTATCTTATCTTTAATCATAACTTGATTCTACTTTAATTAAAATTTTTGAATTATTGATCCGGTCTTATTTAATTTAGAACTATTATCTAATTTTGTTTAAATGTAATGTTTATATCAAAAGTGAAAGACAAAAAAAGACACCTAATTAGGTGACGATAAAAACGTGGTGCAATGTAAAAACCACAGACACAGGATAATTTACAAACACATATTCAAAAATTTGCGTATAACTAGAACTAACACCAGGGGCGTGCAGTCCATGGAACCAAGGGAAGCAGTGCTTCCCCAAAAAAAAAATTACAAAACATCTTCTAAAATGTAATTTTTGAAATAGGGAACCATTAATTTAGTTTATATTAAAAATGCTAAAATATTATCTTAATTATCAAGCCCATTATAAGTGCGGTCTTGACTCCGACCGAGTGACAATAGAAAATGGAATAGAACCAATGCGGGCCGCTAGCTTCTCTGCAGCCAAGTCCTGTATGCTTGATTTCCTGTGAATCGAGCCAGAGGTTACTGAACTTTCTACCGACTGTTTGCAATTTTTGCATTTCAGTCGCGTGCTTTAAGTGGGGGCGGAAGCTATCGTGGGAGTAGGTTCTTTGTTTGAACGGCTATCCGTGTGTTGTGTGATACGTACGTCGTGTCGTGCATGGTGCGATATGGAAGACAATAATACGGACGTGGATACGCAAATACCGTCAACTTCGGCTGTCGGTAATAACGTTGAAAATGTTGGAGAATTTAGTAAGAAGAGTGGGTGTGAATGTGTGGTGTGGGTCTTAATAATAAAGGGATTTTCAACATTAAACTTTGCTGAGAAGCCTCAAATAATTTCCAAGGGAAGGGCAAAACCGCCAATGGAAAATTTAACCACAAAAATGAAAAATTGTATTAGACATTTTTATCCGGAAAAACAATACGAACAATTTAAATGGCTAACAGGGTGTGATAATATAAGTAAATTATTTTGTTGGCCATGCTTACTTTTTGAAAATGAAATAGGTCTCTGGAATAAAACTGGTTTTTCCGATTTAAACAATTTCCATAAAGCTGTAAAAAGACACATTATGTTCAAAGCGCATTTGCAGGCGTCATAACAGAAAAAGTCTTCGGCAAAACCAGAATTTAACACGCCTTTAATAAACAGTTGGAAATTAGTCACCGCCAACACAATGAACTAGTCGATAAAAATAGGCAAATATTAAGAAGACTTATCGATGTTGTTTGTTTTCTCGGACAGCACGAATTGGGATTTAGAGGTCATGACGAAACAAAGGTTTCTTCAAATAGAGGAAATTTTCAAGATTTACTTAATTTAATCGCTCAATATGATGATTGCTTAAAAAATCATTTAGAGCAGTCTAGCCTTATTCGCGGAACGTCGAATCGAATCCAGAATGATTTAATTTCCGCTGTTGCAACCATTATTCTAAAAAGAATTAAGCAGGAGATTGGCGAGGCGCGGTTCATTGCTATTGTTCTGGACGAAACAACTGATATCACTAATTTTATAACAGACGCATTATATACCGTAGTTTATAACGTTACTAAAGAAATTAATGGAGAGAAAAAATTAGTTGCTCAAAGCTATGACGGAGCTGCAGTGACGGCAGGATAATTAGGGGGTCTGCAAGCTAAAGTTCGAGAAACTTTCCCAAGTGCTGTGTTTGTCCATTGTTTTGCTCATAAATTAAATTTACTTTTATCCCAGTCCATCAATCACATTAAAGAGGGTAAAGTATTTTTCGTTACTTTAAGTGCCATGGCTGCTTTTTTTTCCAAGTCAACAAAACGTACACAAGCTTTGGACTGCATTGTCCACAAATGATTGCCCAAAGTAGCTCCTATTAGGTGGAACTATAATGGAAGACTTGTGTTAACAGTATCTGAAAATCGTGAATCACTGATTGAACTATTTGAAAATATAATAGAAAATAATGAAACGTGGGACTCAGAACCAATAAATAGTTCGAGGGGGTTTTCGGACTCTTTGAAACGAGATTTTAATTTTAATTATTTGTTGAACATATTTTCAGAAATATTTCCGTTCTCGGACAGTGTTTTTAATATACTACAAACTAAAACAAATGATATTGCTTTTTCCCTAAACAAAGTGGATGATTTTAGCCCATGTTAAGCCAAAAAAGAGATAACTTTAATCTATTTTGGGAGAAAACGATGAGTTAAATGTAGACCACAAGCCAAGCGTCTTCGAACAGACAAGGTGGGAGATGTTCAAACATCATATAGACGCCTCCTTTATGAAATAATCGATCAAATTCAGCAACAAATAAACTATAGATTTAACGGTTTAAATGATTTTAAATTCCTCGAGCTCTGCAATTTTGATGCATTTAAAGGAAAAACTTTTCCAGGAGATGCATTTAAATCTCTTCTTCTTCATTATGGCCAGTTTTTCGACCGAGTGTTACTGCGATCTGAACTAAAAATGATTTACTAAACTGATGACATTAGCGCAAAAAATAACGCTAAGGAACTAATGCAATTTTTAAAAGGCAAGAAGCTGAAAGATGCCTACACCGAAGTGTCGAAATTGTGTGAATTAGTATTGACAATACCTGCCACCAGTTCACCAGTAGAACGCAATTTTTCAACCCTTAAACGTATAAAAAATTTTGTGAGGAATTCAACGGGGCAGGAGAGACTTTCGCATACATCGTTGTTGTCCATCGAAAATAAACTTCTCCAAAATATGTCGGAGCATCGTTTTTATGATGACGTCATTGACGAATTTGCAAAAAATGATCGAAGAATCGAATTACATTACAAATAGGTAAGTTTCTAAAAATTGCTTCCCTTAAAATTTCACCGCACGCCCCTGACTGACACTATATTTTTAACTATGTAAGTAAAGTAAACAAAATAGACCCAGTCTCGAGGGTTTAAGCTGACCCAATTCTGTACACCAAACCTCCTTATAGTTAAAGAGTTCTTGTATACCTCCTGAGAATTCGATTTACCTCCTAGGAAATCCCATTTACCTCTTAGGAAATCCTACATACTTCCCATATCCCACATACTTCCTGGTATATCCCATATACTCCCTAGGAAATCCTGCATAATTTTTGGGACATCCTATATACCTCCAGGGAAATCGCATATATTTCCTGGGAATTCTTGATACTATTGAGCATACGAAATTTGTAACTAGTTCCAAACTTTCCAGAAAGTTTGAAAAAAAAAGTATAAAAAATCGACTATGCTGCCAATTTTAAAAATACCCAAGAAATCCTTTTTGAGCCTCTAAAATTAAATAATTTTTACTTAAATATTTATTCAATTACACTTCTGATAGTGACGAAAGTCAAGGATGAATGGATGTTTTGAAATTTTTGATCATCTCAGAGAAACCTACAAAATTTTGGCCAAAAGCGTGCACTTTTTCTTTAAATCGAATGTTCACCTATTTTCCCAGCAGCTAGAAAAAAATATTGTAGAGGTTTTTGTAACCAAATAAACGCTCTATTCTTCTGCCAGGAAATAATTTCGACTACTGTTTACAGTGAGAACCGTACTGTGAAGTTAAATTTGGACTTTAAATTTTCAACTTTGAAAAATCGCAGTAATTTAACCGTGTATGTTAAAATTTTGAAATTTGGTCACAATCTACCTACGAATATCTAATTTCGTAAAAAAAGCCGACCCCTCTGTATATTAGCTTTCTTGTATAACAGGGTGATGTGGAAAAATGTACCCAGTTTTGGGAAACTTTACAAATTTTATCTAGTAATTGCACGCTCTGTACATTATAAGAATACTTCACAGATATTCCGTTTTGTGTATATTTTTGAGTACTTTTCGATGCCGTAATCAGTTCAATCAAAATGTATATATAAAAAAAAATAAATTTTCCAAAAATTTACGGATGCGTATAGGATCACAATTTTTTTTATTTTTAAATTCTGACTTTAAAGTCGGAACTTAACAAAATTCTGAGTTTAAAGTCAGAATTTAACAAAATTCTGAGTTTAAAGTCAGAATCTAACAAAATTTTGAGTTTAAAGTCGAAATTTAACTAAATTCTTATTTTAAAGCAAGAAATTAACTAAATTCTAAGTTTAAAGTCCGAATTTAACTAGATTCTTAGTTTAAAGTGAGAATTTAACAAAATTCAGAGTTTAAAGTCAGAATTTAACAAAATTCTGAGTTTAAAGTCAGAATTTAGCAAAATTCTGAGTTTAAAGTCGAATTTAACTAAATTCTGTCAGAAATTAACTAAATTCTGAGTTTAAAGTCAGAAATTAACTAAATTCTGAGTTTAAAGTCAGAATTTAACGAAATGCATTTTTGACGTCTCCGGCCAAACCTGAAATTGATGTCAGGAGATAGATAATTAAATATTAAGACAGATAAGTGAAATCCGTTTCGTTGCAAGTAAACTTGTTTGAGATTTACCGAACTTCAAAGGGTCAAAATTGTCATTGTTCAAGCGCCATTTTCTCGAAAACGGTTAAATTTAGGCATGAGAAAGGTAACTCAATAAGTGCTTGGATTTTTTAGAAAAATATAAAAATTTAATAAAATATAGGGCATTTCATTTAAAAAACGGATGATGCCTCCGGTTTGAGGTAGAAGCGGCAACACCGCGCAATTTAAAATATTTTATAACGGGAGTATATTATGTTCATCTATGGTCAAAGCCAAATTCTCAAAACATCCTGTTCGTTGGTTCTCTAAATATTTCTAATAGGACACTCAACTTGAATCACCCTGAAACAGAGGGGGAGATCTGTCAGTATGTTTCGCGACACACCCTTACATCGTTAAAACGTATATGAACTGTTACTTAAGACTTATTTATCGTTTTGTATTACCTTTTTTATTTTGTGAACCTTTTAATATATATGTTTTCTTGTATTCATTTTGGCTTTTTTTTCAGCAATAGAAATAAATAAAAATATATAAAACGAACTAATTAAACATATGTTTAATTTGTCAGGGACTTATTTAACACTCAAAAATCAAAATATGGAAACTTTTATTTTGTACCCTCCCCCCTTTTATCATTTTTTAACTCTCTGTAGTTTGGTGGAACAATTCATAGCGCATTTGCCATTATTCAAACAAGAATATTGAACTTGTTTTTTTGGTTCCAGTGTGTTATACAATCGTACGGACTAAATTCTGACTTTAAACTCAGAATGTTGTTAAATTCCGACTTTAAACTTAGAATTTCATTCAATTCCGATTTTGATCTCAAAATGTTGTTAAATTCTGACTTTAAACTAAGAAATTAGTTAAATTCCGACTTTAAACTCAGAATTTTATTAAATTCCGACTTTGAACTCAGAATTCTGACTTTAAAAAAAATTGTGGCCCTTCTACGCTTTCGTAAAATTTTAAGTTTTTTTTAAATTTCCACTTTCCGGTCATTTTTCCGACAGAGATGCATTCAGGTTTCTGTTGTCCTCTATATTTCCAATGAAAAATGGCTCTTGCAAAATTTCGCTAGGACGCAGCCAGTTCGAGCTATAAGGTCCCCAAAACATCCTTTTTTCGAACGAAAAAAAATTCGTAAAACCACGAAATGGGTTTGATGCTCAAAAAAAAAAAACAATAGGTTCTATAGGATCCGAAGAGCCATCGTTCCAGAAAATTTCGACAAAAAAAATCAAAAATTACGACCAGAACCGTGTTACATCGAAGTTGACTTTTTTGGTCGACTTTGCGATACTACATCTCCGGTACCAAATATGGTTCAGAAAACGAATCATGTAGATCTACGTCTCCTCTAAAAACACATGTCAAATTCATCGCTTTATCTCTAATAGTTTCCAAAATATAACTACCGAAAGGTCGAAACACACGGTTTTCTGAAATGATACGACATCGTCACACACCACTTTTTGTTTCGGACTGTGAGAGCCGTATTCCGGAGAATGAGAGTCGTTACGCGTTCCTCTCCCTAGTCACAGTTGACCTTTGACCGAGCGTTTGACCCGAAAAGAGCAAACAGTTAGGTTTGGTTAGGTTAGGTTAGATTTTGTTAGGTTAGATCTTGTTAACAAAGTGATAGTGATACTTTACTGTACTGATAGGTATTCGAGAGAAATATGCTGGGAAATATGTAAAATCAAATGAATCTGATTAAATAATATTACCGCATAAGAGTACGAAGCGGGTATTATTTCCGTTATCTTAGTTTAAAATACCAGGTTGTCGAGAATCAAATGCCACCTGACCTAGCAAGTGACAGTTTTAAGAATTAAAGATAATAGAAATAAGTACTACACAATTTTGATTACACCGCAAGTTCCGAAAAAAAATTACCTATCAAACTCCAAATATTGAGACGATCAGTAAAGAAAGGATGAATATTATTTGCAATAATAAATTAACTATTGCTATGCATATTTGAGAGTTACGATACACTCGGTTTTAAATTCAATCACTCGTCAAAATCACTTCACAAATAATTATTGTATTGCAAGGGATTCCCTGGCAACTAAAACCAACAATATTGAAAAGCAGAACGTCAAATCCAAGAAGAAACCTAACCTAACATCTGTTTGCTCGTGACTTGACTTTCATGTTTATTCTGTTACATAACAGGACATATTGGCTTTGCTACAAGGCGGTCGCCAGATTGCTCTCCGCCCGGGGCTTAGTCAGAACTGGGGCAACCCTCCCAGATGATTTACATCTTATTTCAGTTTAGAGACGTTATCGGTAGGATATCCGGATGGCGAGCTCTAAACTCCCGGATACCCTGAATCTTTAAAATACTTCTTGATTTTTCCTCTTTTAATTTCTGAAATGCATCTTGGCTTCCACTAGGTGTCCCTTGAGAGTACTACTGATATCACGAGATGACCCTTTCTTTCAGGCTATCCCCTTACCCCTCCCACTCCCGCCACATAGCGGCCATTACGCTAATATTCTTTGTAGAACTGCGGCAGACGAACGGGATAGAATGCAGGAACCACTAGGCCTCACACGTTCACAGCGTCTGCTCCCTTTCTAGCGGGGTTGTTAGTTTCCGAAATAAAGCAGCAAAACCGAACACGTGGAACCACTTATGTTATAACACAGAGGTCTGCCTTCGACGAGACGAACCGGAAGGCTGCTGTTTGCTCTTCTCGGGTCAAACGCTCGGTCAAATGTCAGCTGTGACTAGGGAGAAGAAAGCGTAACGATCTCGGCAAGGAACTAGTGCTGGGCGAAGTTCATCGATATTTTTCTCGATATTTTTGAAATAGTCTGTACCAGTTCAGTGTTATTTTGCTTTTAGAAAATTGTGTAATTATAGTCAAAACGAGGTCGAGATTAATTCACGATTTAAAACGTATTATTTCGAGATACATCGTAGAATTCCTCCATACTTCCTGAAATTCGATCATAATTCCTGGGAAATCCACATACTTCCTAAGAAATTCTATATACTTCCTGGTACTTTCCGCATACTTCTTTGTGAATGTACACCTACTTCCTGCAGCTGTTTACCCCTAGCCCAGTCTGGAGTATTGTTCGCATATATGGGGAGCAATCTTTCCTTTAATCCGTAACATTCTTCTGATGAATTATCATTTATTATGAAAGATCTTCTTAGCCAATCCTGCCAGGGAGACACGAGCATTGACCCAGATGTATTCCTTCACCAAGAACTTCCCATTTCGTTCGCTCCTTCATTTCCATAGTGTCCCGATTATTGAATCTGTTACCAGCAAATGCCTTTCTAATATGCAAGTCTTTAAATCCCGCATAATATACTTTCCCTATCTTCACTTAAAGCACCAGGGTATACCTAGTACTTCGTGGTCTGCTCATAGATAAAAAAAAACGTTAAATTTCCTTTACCCGGAACTTCCCTCGTTATGATTGTTTTTCCATTTGTTAGGAAAAGTGAAGTGTGACCAGAGCTGTAAAAGTTGCTTCAAAAAAGAATCTTTTAAAGTTACTTTCTGTAAAAAGGAACTAGATACTTGAAGATACTAGTCGATTTATGAAAAATAGTGTCTAGTTCTTCGTTACTTTCTTAAAGTAACTAGATATTTCAACTAAATTACTTTGAGAGTAACTAGTTACTTTAAAAGTAACTAATTACTTTTGAAAAATAACTGTAACTTGTTACTTGAGAAGTAACTAGTTACATTTTAAGATTATCAAATTATTTTCAAGGTAACGTGGTTAAAATATCTAGTTCAATGTCAAGTTACTTTGGAATGACTCTCTTACTTCGGAAGCAACTAGTTTTTCGTTTTACCTCTCTTGTAGGAGTATTGCTTCGATCATATATATATATTTAGCTCGTCCCAGATAAGAAGACACACTCCAGAATTATCACGAGTCGTAAGAGATACAACATTAGAATATACGAAAAAGTTACGCATATTTGTGTTCAATGAGATATCGTTAAATGAATGTTTATATTATTTGGAAAACTTCCAGTGATATTCGAAAAAATCCGGAGTTTTCAATTTTACTATTTATTTTTTATGACCTTTTTTCTCGGATACGTGGAATCTAACCTGTTTTTAATAACAGCTACTTTTAAAGTAACTAGTTACTTCAAGAGTAACTATAGATACTTTTGAAGCAAAAAATTACTTTCAAAAGTAAAAGTTACAAGTTAGTTTACAAAAGTATCTATATTATAGATATATATACATATATACATATATATATATATATATATATATATATATATATATATATATATACAGTGTGTCCAAGATAAAGAGTGGATAACATTGTTAGATTGGAAACCATAAGAGCTACAGCTTGGGTTAAATTAGAGAAAAGTTGCTCAATTTAGTTTCCAAATCAATGCCGTTTACAAACCTAAAAAATTCCAAACCGTTCCGAAGAAATCCGACAAAAACCGAAGAGGTGCATTTTTGTTTTTATTTTTTTACAGCCCTATTTTTAAAGTTGGATCAAATTTGAAAACACATTCTTATAGCAGTTTTTTCTCGCCTACAAGATGCCACTGTCATAATTTTTGTCTGACGTTTCGTCTCCTGTCAACCATCATCAACTTTGTTTTTTCATACGGCCGCCATATTGGATTTTTACATTTTTAAAATGACCATTTGAGTCCCATTTCAACGATGTGTCACTTCATCAACTTTATTTTTCCTACGGCCGCCATATTGATTTTTTTAATTTTTCAAATGCTGCCTTATTTACGAACTTTGTTTTTTCTTATGGGCGCCATATTGGATTTTTGCAATTTCAAATTTCTCGTTCAATTCTTATTTCAACGAAGTACTGATAGGTGTTAGGTACGCCTCGTAGGTACCCACCAATTTAAAAAACAAAACTAGAAACCTTTAAGTAGACAACACAAAACGATTTATTTCAAACTTAACTACTACTAACTACTTAACAGACAAAAAAGAATTTAAATTAACTATCTTACTTTACAGAAGGTGTTCAAATAAAAAACCATTGTTTTCTAAACACAAGTATGCGCGTCGGATAGTTGCATTTAATACATTTTGCAGGACATCAGGTGTTATGGTTTGAAATGCCTCCAAAACCAGTTGACGTAGCTGCTCTTCCGTTTCAAAACTTCGCTCGTACACCCAGTTTTTTAAATAACCCCACAGATAAAAATCTAGCGGTGTCAAGTCCGGCGATCTAGGGGGCCACGCCACTACTGAATGCGTCCCTATCCATCTTTCGGGAAACCTCTCTGCTAGATAGTTTTGAACAATCCTGGCATTATGCGTAGGTGCTCCATCCTGCTGGAACCAAAAATTATTTAGTTCTGCTAGAGGAAGATTTTCGTCAAACCAATTCTCTAGGTCGTTCTGTAGCAAATGGCGATAGCGCTGGGAAGTTAGGGTTCCATTGTAAATGAAGGGTCCGATAATTTGCATTCCCAAAATTCCGACCCACATGCTGAAACCAAATCGGTGCTGAAATTTCGACTGCTTAAACCGTCGAGGATTTTCTTTGGCCCAAAAATGAGTATTTCTTCTGTTGAAGATACCATTATTTGTCACTATGCTTTCATCCGACCACAAAATTCGGTTCGGCAAGTTTTCTTCTTCCTGACATCTTCTGGTATACCACTCACAAAAGGTTCTTCTTCTTAAATCATCACCCGGTCGCAGTCCCTGACAAATTCTAAACTTATAAGGTGTGAATTTATTTTTCTTTAAAACAAAATGCGCAGTTGATTTTGGGATTCCAGTTTGGCGCTCAATTTGTCTAACAGACGTTGTCGGGTTTTCGACTGCTGCCAACAAAACATTATTTTCTGTTTCCTCATTAGAGTTCTTATTTCGGTTGCCTAGATTTTTATCAAAAGAACCATACGTATGTAAATTTCTAAAAATCTTTCCAAATATCTGTCTGTTTGGTTGAGTTCTTTCTGGATAATCATTTTCGTACATATCTTTCGCCCTTTGAGTGTTGCTATGACATAAAATGTAGCATTTTAGCATGTCGTACTTCTCTTCAAAAGAAAACTTTGTAAACATTTTTTAAAGCAAACAAAAACTAATAAATAACAATAAAAAATGCAATAATTTAAAAAACTCGATAAGCAAAATCTGTATTCTGTAAACAAAATGTCAGAATCAACAAATTTTTACATTGTTGATTTTGACATAAGTCATTAATTTGTTTTTAAAAGGCTACTAGATTTTTTTTAAAATAAACGTCAACTGGTTTTGGAGGCATTTCAAACCATAACACCAGATGTCCTGCAAAATGTATTAAATGCAACTATCCGACGCGCATACTTGTGTTTAGAAAACAATGGTTTTTTATTTGAACACCTTCTGTAAAGTAAGATAGTTAATTTAAATTCTTTTTTGTCTGTTAAGTAGTTAGTAGTAGTTAAGTTTGAAATAAATCGTTTTGTGTTGTCTACTTAAAGGTTTCTAGTTTTGTTTTTTAAATTGGTGGGTACCTACGAGGCGTACCTAACACCTATCAGTACTTCGTTGAAATAAGAATTGAACGAGAAATTTGAAATTGCAAAAATCCAATATGGCGCCCATAAGAAAAAACAAAGTTCGTAAATAAGGCAGCATTTGAAAAATTAAAAAAATCAATATGGCGGCCGTAGGAAAAATAAAGTTGATGAAGTGACACATCGTTGAAATGGGACTCAAATGGTCATTTTAAAAATGAAAAAATCCAATATGGCGGCCGTATGAAAAAACAAAGTTGATGATGGTTGACAGGAGACGAAACGTCAGACAAAAATTGTGACAGTGGAATCTTGTAGGCGAGAAAAAACTGCTATAAGAATGTGTTTTCAAATTTGATCCAACTTTAAAAATAGGGCTGTAAAAAAATAAAAACAAAAATGCACCTCTTCGGTTTTTGTCGGATTTCTTCGGAACGGTTTGGAATTTTTTAGGTTTGTAAACGGCATTGATTTGGAAACTAAATTGAGCACCTTTTCTCTAATTTAACCCAAGCTGTAGCTCTTATGGTTTCCAATCTACCAATGTTATCCACTCTTTATCTTGGACACACGGTATATATATTATATATAAAATTTTAAATGTGACTTAGTTACAAGGAAACTAGTTACTTTTAGTAACTAGCCGAAAGCTGCGAAATGTCGACAATTTAAAAAAGTCTTTTGTTTTTTTACTGGATTCTAACCCCTAATAATACACCAGTCTAACATAAAAACAAAAGGATCGTTAACGAAAACCATTCAGAAACTTAATATCGGGGAAATAACTGCGGGCCAACGTAGTAGGTAAAGACCGATAATAGGGGGTTTCATGCAGGGTATAGAATCTATATATGTGTCCTGAAGATGCAACAATAAAGTTGCGAAACGACGACTATTTAAAAATATATTTTTGTTTTTTTTACTAGACCCTAATCCCAAATGATATACCACTCTGACATAACAAGAAAAGGATTGTCAACGAAAACCATTTGGAAACTTAATATCTGGGAAATATCTGCGGACCAACGGAGTAGGTAAAGACTGATAATATAGGTTTCATGCAGGATATATAATTTATATGTGTCCTGAAGACGCAACAATAAAGTTGCGAAACGTCGACTATTTAAAAATAAACTTTTGTTTTTTTTACTGGATCCTAACCCCAAATAATACACCATCCTAACATAACAACAAGAGGATTGTTAACGAAAACTATTTAGAAACTTAGTATCTGCGGACCAACGTAGTAGGTATAGGATAATATCTGTTTCATGCAACAATAAAGTTGTGAAACGTCGACAATATTAAAAACAGACTTTTGTTTTTTTTTACTGAAGCCCATACAATACACCACTCTAACACATTTTTTTGACATTGTTCCACCATATTGGATTTTTACCAAAATATTACCAAGTCATCCCCATATGACCCTTAACTTTTGGTCAAAATTTGAAGTCAATCGGGTAAGTAGTATTTAAGCTATGCCGCGAGCTGACGGACAGACAGACGGACCGATTAAATAAAACATGTTTTTTGATATGTTAAACTAGTTGATCCTTATACCACAGTTAGTTATGGCACACAATTTGAATTTTTTAATATTTTATTAAGCCGCCATTTTGTTCCGCTATCTTGGATTCGTAGGAAAATTTTATCAGTTGATTCCAACATAAGACTTGATGTTTTTGCAAAATTTGAGATAAATTGGATAAGTAGTTTTTTAATATTAATTTTTTTAACATTACACTGGGCCGCCATTTTGTTTTGTTATACTGCATTTTCACCAAAATGTTACCAGGTCATCTGCATATGACCCTTAATTTTTGACCAAAATTTGAAGTCAATCGACAGACGGAACGACGGAATTGATAAAAGATGTTTTTTTGGCATCTAGGGACGCTAAAACACGAAGATATGTAAAATCTGAGAGGCTGCTTTTTTTCACAATTACAAACATTTTATTTAGCCGCCATTTTGTTCCGCCATCTTGAATTAGTAACACAGTTTTACTAGTTGATCTCTATACCACAATTAGTTATGGCACACAAATTGAAATCAAACCATTAAGCAGTTTTTTCAAGCTGAATTTTTAAATATTTATTAAGTCCCCATTTTGCTCCGCCATATTGGATTCGTACCAAAATGTTATCAGTTGATTCCAACATAATACTTGATGTTTTTGAAAAATTTAAGATAAATTGGATAAGCAGTTTTTTAATAACAATTTTTTTAACAATTCACTAGGCCGCCATTTTGTTTCGCCATATTGGATTTTTACCAAAATGTTACCAGGTCATCCCTATATGACCCTTAATTTTTGACCAAAATTTGAAATCAAACGGATAAGTATTGTTTTAGCTATACCGCGAACAGACAAACAGACAGACCGAAGGAATTGAGAAAACGTGTTTCATATCGATATTTTAAGTTCGATTGTTATAGTTATAAAAGCAAATATGTCTTTGAGTACGTACTTTACTTGCACATTATTCAAACATAAATCAATTTTTGATTTTTTTGTCTGCTAGTTTGTGAACTGGCAACCTTGTGCTTGTAGAATATTACAATAATTAATAGGGTTATATTATAGAAGTAATATATTTTATCGTATCCTTAAATTTTCTATATTTTTTCTAAATCACTCCGTATATAATTTTTTATATCGGAAAATATATCAAAGTCAAAGTCGATTTGAAATGCTATTAAATATCAGTCCCTTCCGCCAAAAAATAAAAGTTTTTTTCATCAATTATTGTTCAGAGACTATTAATAATTCTAAATAAAATAATACTTTTGTCACCTTAGACTAAAACAAAATTTCATTTTCCAACATTAATTAAAATGAAAGGTAATTAAAATGACAGAACATATTTTGAACTGTTTTTGCTGATTTAGTACTCTTTGCAAAAAATATCTTAATCTAAGCCAAATAAACTAAAAAAACATTATTCATATTATTATTTTCTGCCCCTGTGCTTGTAATAGCCAAATTTTGTTAATTCCTTGTGAACGATTCCATTAATACGTACTAGAATATATTAAAGTCAAGGACAAAGAAGTAAAAAAACATATATCTAAATTGTCTGTTTTTATTTAACAACAAATATTTCTTGAAAACTGAATCAAATTTATAAATAACTGACTGCTTGCTCGAACAGTTTGTTTCATTGTTATTAATAGGTAAACATTAATGGGTGAAAATAATATAGATACTAAAACTAGTATCTAGACACTAAATTTATAGAATGTAACTGTAACTATGTATATCAATTTAATTATTTACCATATAAATTGAATTATCGAAATAAAAAAATACACCTTTAAATACATCTATAATTCCTCACTAATATTCAAGCGTCCTTTTCTACAGGTTAAGTTATATTTGCATATAATTATTTGGTAATAACTAAACACTAACAAATTTTCTAAACTGTAATTTATTTAAATTTTTTAAGTTTTTAATTAATTTATTATTATGGTTTATTTTTGAAAATGGTCTATAAAAAATAAATTATGCCCTTTAATATTTTCTTCCATGAGAACGAGGTTTTATTCCAGGAAATGGAATTTTACCGAATATTTAAACATTTTATTAGGCCGCCATTTTGTTTTGCCATATATGATTCTCACTAAGAGCGTACCAGTCTAGCCCTGTTTAACAGTTGCTTTTTATGAAAAATTTCAAGTCTATTGGATAATTAGTTTTTTGGTACTGAATTTTAAAACATTCCATCACTTATTCATTTAAATGGGAGAACACGTTTTTTTAGGGTCCAAGGCCCCGAAAACGCAGACCAGATCTCGGAAGGTGATTGCATCACGATTACACGACACACACCTCTTACGACATATTTTTTATTCGTACCAATATTTTGTAATAAGTAGCTCCTCACAGCGATTAAAAAAAAATTGGCCGTCATTTTATTCTGCCTTTCTGACTTTATACCCAAATTTTACATCTGATTTTTTAGCAAAATTTGACGTGAACTTCCCGATTCTTTATTTTTCCTTCCTTCTGACATTATTTAGTTACAAGCTCTATAGAGTCATTAAACCGATGGGTTTTTTTAGTATTAAAAGAATATTTAATGGGAATTTATAATCAAACTTAGGAGTGTATATGAAATTATATAAAGAAACTGCAGTGAGCTGACAGACATACAGACAAGCGACAGACGCACCCATGGAATTGATAAAACATATTTTGGGCATCTAGGGGCGCTAAAACATGAAGTTATGTAAAACCTGAGAGGGTGATTTTTTCACGATTACAAATATTTTATTTAGCCGCCATTATGTTCCTCCATCTTGAATTAGTACCACACTTTTACTAGTTCTGTTTACTGTTATTATCTGTTTACCACAATTATTTTTGGCACACAATCTGAAGTCAGGCCCTAAAGTAATTTTTCAGGCTGAATTTTTAAATATTTTACCAAGCCGCCATTTTGTTCCACCATCTTGGATTCGTACCAAAATTTTACCAGTTGATGATACTAAATACTCTACAAAAGCTACTTGATTTTTGTGATAAATTGTGAAAGCAGTTTTTTAGTAATAATTTTTTAACATCTCACAAAGCCGCCATTTTGTTTTGGAATATTGGATTTTTACCAAAATGTTACCAGGTCATCTCCATATAACCCTTAACTTTTTGACCAAAATTTAAAGTCGGGTAAGTAGTTTTTTAAAGTACGGGATACGAAAGAAAGCCGGGCGGTCCTGAAAATAAAGGTTCATAGTCATAAGCAAGCGGAAAAGTAAAATTTGTGTACGCAAATAAATTTGATGTTACTTTATTTGTTGTAATAGTTTGCCGCTTTACCTATAAAGTGCGCCAGCTAAGCGGTACGGAAAATTAATCGAGGATTTGGTAAATTTCGCACTGGTCCACTTGTAATTGGGATATGCCTTGAGTCTCTATGCACTTGCCGCTAGAGGGTTCTAGCTATTTCCAGTGTCGCCTACACATTTCGAGCATTTGTTTTCATTTCTATATAAATGCGTTGCGTTGAATTTGAATTATTATTTCGAAGTAACAATGGCGAGCAAAAGAGGAAAAACAATTTGAAGCGGTGCACGTGAAGTTATTGCGAACGTTATGGAGGCCTGTACTAGAGAAGCTGAAAATAATAGTTTGACTATTCCAATTCAAAATCAAACAGAACGCGTTGCATTTACACTGGTGTTTCGGAAAGTAGTATAAGAAAAATTCAAAGAGAAGATAATGATCGCTTATCTTCTACTTCACCTTTAAAATCTCCTGGTAAAAAAAGACCCCGATTATCATACAAAGATAAAATTGACGATGGTGATTTTCAAGTAATTCGACGAACAGGAGGATTTTTATATAAACTTGAAGATTCCGATCTGCAAACCCCTACTTCGTGATTTAAAGAAAAAAATAGATTTTCCGTACGGGTATAAAACCTTAAATCGGCTTTTACGATCAAATGGTTTTGTTTGGCGCAAGTGCCAAAATAAACGAAAATTGCTCATTGAGAGACCAAATATTTTTCACTGGCGGGTGAAATATCTATCAACTGTAAGGCAATATAGGCAAGAAGGAAGCAATACTGTGTATCTAGACGAAACCTGGGAAGATAATGATATGACAGTGAACAAATGCTGGCAAAGTGAAAGTGTTATAGGTGTTGTTCAGGGAATCCGTTCTAGTAGTCGCTTTATTATAGTACGTGCTGGTTCAGAAGCCGGATTTGTTCCAGGTGCTGCTTTAGATTTTCGCTCGGGACTAACAACTGGAGACTGTCATGGACACATGAATAGAGATAATTTTGAAAAGTGGTTGCTCGAGAAGCTTTTACCTAACATTCCTCCCAAATCAGTCGTGGTAATGGATAATGCGTCTTATCATTCTCACGTAGAAGATAAAGTGTCAACTAAATACTCTACAAAAGCTCATATGATATCGTAGCTTAAATCGAACAATCTTGTATGTGATCCAGCATGGAGAAAATATCAATTATATTAAGTAATATCAGCGAACAAGCCTAGAGAAACCTCGGTCATACACCTTTAAGGCTGCCTCCATACATGTGCGACCTCAACCACATGTGCGACCTCAACCCTATTAAACTTGCATGGGCAGGAGTAAAAAATATATTCGAGAGCGCAACACCGGCGAACTTTCAATAAAAGATTTAAATAAAATAACATTAGAAGCGATTGACTCAATATCGGCTGAAAATTGGAAATCGTATGTTAAACATGTTCGTTCTATTGAAGATAAATACTGGGAAGTAGATGGCAAAATTGAAACGTTTATTGATGATTTAGTTATCACACTGGGATCTTCAAGTAGTGACGACGAAACCTCATCATTTTCAGAGGAAGACAACGATTTAGAAGGAATCGAACCATTAAAATCACAGCCGTCAACCTCAAAAATGGCTTAGTTTTTTTTCATATATTTTGTAAAATTGTTCAAGTAGCTGTCAATAAACTGCTTCTAAATAGTTAATTTTCTGTTCAATACCGGGTGTCAAAAAATATCTAATATTGCAATTAATATTTGAAAAACTACAGAACTCATATTTTTCCAAAATTGACACATCAATGTAGTTATAGTAGGGGAGCCAGCACTGATTCCAGTGAACGAGATTTATCAAAATTTTAACTTATGCAGTTCGACTTTGGGCTATTCGGGTATGCCAAAAGTGACCGTTTGTCTCCGTCTGTCATATTACTTTGTACAGGGGGCGTCATTGTGAAGTACTATATAGGGCGTTTCCTAATTGCGTGCTAATGTTAAAGGGGGGTGATCCTTGGACCTTTTTAAGAAAAAAGTTTAATATGAACCTAAAAGTATCAACTTTGGAGATACAGGGTTTTTAAAAAAACATTTTTTTTTAAATCCTAATTCTGATGCTATTATAGATAAATAACTGTGTGAAATTTGATACACGTCTTTAATGCATCAAAGGGCATTTTTTATTAACAATCAATTTTTGAAATTTCTTCCAGTGGCGTGCATATGTAATTAATCTGGGTAAATCCGTATGCTCCTTAATGCATAGAAGACGTGTATCAAATTTCATGCAGTTATCTACAATAGCATCAGAATTGGGATGAAAAAAAATGTTTTCTTTTTAAACTTTACCATCCTGTATCTCAGAAGTTAAGAGTTTTAGGACATAAAAACAACCCTTTTAACATCAGCACGCAATTAGGAAACGCCCTGTATAGTACTTCACAATGACGGCCCCCGTATAAAGTAATATGACAAACGGAGACAGACGGCCACTTTTGGCATACCCGAGTAGCCCAAAGTCGAACTGCATAAATTAAAATTTTGATAAATCTCGTTCCCTGGATCTGATGCTGGCTGCCCTTGTAAAATCTGGACTTGTAAATCGTGTATCACTATGCTGGGTGGTCCAATAATAGTGGCCGTAGACAGTAGCCCGGAAACCGTTAATGACAGAACTCAAGAAAAAAATATATTTTTAGGTAAATCGATCAAGAAAAATCAAAATTTTTGTAACACAAATATAGAAGTACGGTACACGAAAGAAAACAGACAAATATAGATGAAGGTTCATTAAGCATAGTTAATTTTTTTAATTATCTGAAGTGCGTATAGTCAAAAAGGAGTGCCATATTATTTAAAGAACGATAGGACACCACTGGTTTAAAGAGATTCTTGGCCGACCTTCCTATTTAGCGACAGGCAGACCGACCCAATTGAGAAAATGTTTTTCGGCATCCAGGAACCCTGAAACGTGAAGATCTGAAAAAATCTCGGAGGGTGATTTTTTTACGATTATAATATTTCCATTTTTCGAGGTAAAAATCTGCTCTTATATGCAAAAAATTAAAATAAATTCGTCTTGTTTTTTAAAATGCCATTAGGAGTTATGGAAATTCAAAATATTTGCATTTTTCAGGGACTCTAAAGACGTATAGTAAAAATATACAAGCAGATAAAAGACATTTGACGTGTTTCATTGCTCCAGAGCAAAAATATCCAGGTTGATCCACTACGAATGGCCTCCAGCCATAACTCGATAACTGTTGATCATAAAATTATGAGGAAACAATATTGAAATCGGCCAAAGGAAATAACTGGAAATTATTCAGTTCGAAAATTGACCACTAGGGGGCGTAACAGTATAGTTAATAGCTCTACGCGATGTTTTCTGACACCATGCTCAATGTAATTTGTTCATCCAAAACAGAGATATAAACGTTTGAAAGAAAAAAAGTTTAACCTTCCCCCGCCACTATATTATTGAAAACAGGAAAAAATGATAAATAGCAAAAAGATGCATAATTTCTTGAAAAACACAATGCTTATATTCGACAAAGCTTAATTAGGATAATTCAAGAGATAATTGGCATTTCCATTTTTGTTGTTACGCCCCTCGAACTTTCTCGAAACTCGAAATAATTTCCAGTTATTTCTATTGGCCGATTTACCCACAAATATTTTTCCCCCTTAATATTATGATTAACGTTTACCGAGTTATGGCCGGAGACCAGTCTTAATGGATGACCCTGTATATTTTCGTTTCTTGGGGGCTGCTTTACATCCCTAGGGCTACCCTGTACCACCAAAAGTGGAGAAAATGTAGAAAATTAAAGAAATTTGACGTCACCATTTGTTGAAAAAGCTAAACCCTTCTGAATTTTTTCTTCGTTTTCAGGGGGTTGTTTTTTCTTCTGCCCTGTATAATGAAAAAAAAATTTTTTATATACAAAAATCTAAAACAAATTTGACGTCTTTAGAATACTTCTATTATTATTTTTTTGTTTTTTTTAGATGCTAGCTACCCTGCATATTTGAAAAAAACCTTGCGTAATGGAAAAAAATATTTTACATATCACAAAAATATAAAATAAACTTGAAGAGCTTCGTCTTTTTTCGAAAAATAATTTTTTTTTTGTTTAAATATCTTTTTCAAGTTTCCACACATTCACAATTTTTCGATGTCAAAACATTTACTACGACCATTTCTCTCTCCAGTTTGATTGATATCGGTTTGCTCGTCCTCAGAATATGATTTTCACTTCCCCATGTAACAGCCAATATTATTGTACTATTAATACACTTATATATACCCATCACCGTGTGACCATTTATAACTGAACTTAACAGGAAAAAAATGGGTTTGTGGAAGGTTTTTGCTTGAAAAGTAACGAAAATTGACTATAAAAAGTTAGGCACGTGACTTGTCTCACTTCTCATATTTGACTTTTTTTTTAAATGACAAAAAAAAACTTTTTTCTCAAAATTTTGAAAAACGATAAAGAAAAATTGTGTTACTTTTTTAATTTTACACCTATATACCATACATTTCAACTCTATAGGTTTAACCTCGGGTTTAACATAATGTTCTTCACCTAAACAACCGAATGTAGCCAATCCTGAATTAAACAATCAGTGCACTATTATTAATAGAATTGTCGGATTAAGAATTTGTTTTAATTGTTTTTATAGGCTGCTATATAGTTTAGGCTTTATTTGGTTATTTCAACAATTTAATTCACATCGATAACCAGTTTTGTTTCTATTATAAAATAAATAAGTATATATTAACCTTATAAATAAAACAATTTAAAAATCTTTTACATTAAACTATGGAAACTGAATAAACTTTGTATCAAGTTGGACGTATTTTTGGAACCATTTATGTTTTCAATAAGATGGCGTTTAAAAAACAATTGAGAAAATGCATTTGGACGATAAATTTGTCAAACATTGACTATGTTTGCTTACATTAAGTAAAGGGAAAAACCATCAATAACTTCAGAAAAGGTTGAATCAACCGATATTCTTAAGTCAGTTATTAAAAAAAATCCCATATGATGAGGACTTTAGGGGTCTCACTATATATATATCATATAATTTTTCTAAACCAATTATTATGACAATCGAATTTCCATCAATTCTTTTACCACCCTCAGGGTGAATTTTTAAAATTTTATTAAGCAGCCATATATTTATATATTATATATTTAAGAAAATTGGATACGCAGTTTTTTATTAACAATTTTTTAAACATTTTACCGGGCCGCCATTTTGTTTCTCTATATTGGATTTTTACCAAAATGTTACCAGGTCATCCCCATATGACCTTTAAATTTTAACCATAATTTGAGGTCAATTGGATAAGTAGTTTTGTAGTTTTTTAGCTAAGCCGCAAACAGACAGACAGTCAGACCGACAGATGCATGCGGCACGGAATTGTTTTTCGGCATCTAGTGACCCTGAAACCTGAAGTTCTGAAAAAATCTCAGAGGGTGATTTTTTCACGATTGCAATGCTTCCCTTTCAAGGGGGAAGTAATAAGCAAAGATAATGGAGCTTAAGTTATTTAGAAGGTATTTTTTTGAATCTTTTAAGTAAAAGATGAGCTAGGTAGGATGAGGGGTTGGGGATTGAAACCCCCCATTGCTTAAACTGAAATTGAAATAATACTTTTTTAATCTTCTGTTGAAAAAGTTTATTATACAGGCAGTTTCAAGAAACATTGGCTATTGCGAAAAATTTTTTGACATAAGATAATACAAATATGTCATATAGTCAGAGGCCCAAAACAGCTTAATTTTCAAGGTACAGGGTGTTAAAGAAATTCGGTTTGACAAGAACATGTACAGAATAGTATAACATAGTACAACAGCTTTTCTTACATGAATGTAATAGTTTGAAAAAGATATAAATCATATGAGTCTGAAAAGTAATTTTGAAAGGTGTTATACACTGCATTTTCTTTACGACTACCTTTATAGCGTGCTAAACAAAAATATTCTTTCTTAACGTATTTCTGAAAACCCAATCACTTTTAAGTTTAACGTTTTTTTGTAACTCTTAGAATTAAGTGTTTATAAAAAATCACCCTGTACATTCTTACTGCACACCATGTATCTTCAACATAAAGCCGTTATGAACCTATACGTACAAAACATTCTGATCTTATTTTATGCCAAGGGATCTTTCATTAAGCGATGGCTCAAGAAAACTTGAAAATGTTAATCCACCTCGTAACTATGTATATTAGTTTTTAACCCCCCTCTTCCTCCCAAGAATTGAATTATTATTATTGTTATTCATTTGCACTTTAATGAAGCCCGCACCTGTTTTCAACCTCACTAAATTGGCCCTTCACCAGTATAGTGAGTCTGACACCTCTGTGCTAGGCTGAATTCCTATATTATACATAAACTTAATATAGTTTTCTATTCAGCAACTATTATTCCATACGACCTGCATCCTGCACTAGGCGGGACAGTCCAGCAATAGGAAGTACTGTTCTGTATGAGCCAGCGCCCTGCAAAATGTCCTGCATTTTTAGTCACTAACACCAAAATGAACCAAAGATAAAAAAATATACGACAGCTATGCATGCCAGAACAAATATACTATAAAAATCGATGTAAGGATATCGATAATCGATATTATTGAGCCGTACAGGGTGTTCCACTTAAGATGCTCCTATACTTTATCTCAATAAATAAGACACTGAGAAAAAAAAGTTAAATACAAAGAGTATTTGACCCTAATTTAATTTGTTTTTATAATATTTTTATGTCCATTGTGCCAGGACATTAACCAACTTTTTCTCTTTTTAATGAAATGTTATGAATATTTTAAAAAATTCTAATTCTACGCTTGATTTTGAGTATTTTTTGTCATTACATAGCATACGAAATTTTGAGTAGTTTTTGAGAAAAACTAACTTTTCTAATTTTTTTCGGAAAAACAGGTTTTTGGAAAAATGTGATTTTTTCACGCTTGAAGACTAAAATTGTGAATTTTGATTATGGATCCACGGGAGTGGTTAATATTTAATACTCTGACCTATCAAGAGCGAAAATCCATTATACAGGGTGGTCACAAATGACCATCAAAAAAAATGTTTTTGTAACTAAAAAAACTTTTTTTAAATGGTACACCCTGTATTTAGCACCTTTATTGTGTTTTAGATTTAATTCCGCATCGTTCCATATATATAGTTTATATTCCAAAAATTAGTAGTTTAGAAGTTATGACCAATTTTCTATAATAATTCAGGTATTTTTGTTAAAAATCTAACTAAACCTAAATAATATTCTATTCTAAGTTTTTTTTAACATTATAATTAAATTTAACATTAAATCAACAAGTAATGCAAGAAAGAAAGTAACTAATTATACAAGTAGTTTAATATTACGGTTACGGTTTTAATTTTCGCAATAATAGCATTTCTAAACGCGTCTTAATTTTAGAAGATATCCATGGAAAAACAAAACTAGTAAAATTGTTGTCTGGACACCAATAAATACACAGTTTTTATTTGACATTTAGTTGCCTCTAACTCTTTTTAAAGGAAAAATGGCTTTATACAGTGTCCAAGAGCGTTTAAATCTTCATGAATGTTGCATAAGAAATAATAAGAGTCGAGCATTAGCCCTGAAGGAGTATCGGTTGTTGTATCCTGCAAGACGAGTGCCCACGAAACATATTTTTTCACGAATTGTTCGTGATCTTGAACGTAGAGTGGTAATCAATAAACAAAAACGGCGTCGAAAAATTGTCCTAACAGAAGAAAAGCAATTAGAAATTCTCCTGTATTTTGAAGAAAACAACGAAAATTCGCAAAGAGATGCATCCCGAGATTTACCGGGAATTAGTAAGACTAGTGTTCAAAGGACTTTAACTGATAATAACTACCATCCGTTCAAATTTTTACCAGTTCAGGAATTATCCCAACAGGACTTTCAGACAAGGCTTGTTTATTGTTCTCTCATGATGGACCACCATTTTGAAACTGACATTTTTAAAAATATTTTATTTACAGATGAGGCAATTTTCAATACGGCCGGCATGTTCAAACGAAAAAATACTCATTACTGGTGGAACTCAAATAAACATCGTGTAAAAGAAATGAAAAAACAGGGTCGGAGAAGTGTTTATGTGTGGTGTGGTATTATCCGTGATCGAATAATAGGTCCAGTATTTTATGACTTTGTTCTGAATGGTGAGGGGTATCTAAATTTGTTGGAGAACGAAATATTTCCGTTAATTGACAATCTGCCGAACGATATTAAAGAAGGGCTTGTTTATCAACAAGATAGTGCTCCATATCATACTGTAGTGCCTGTTAGAAATTGTTTGAATCAACGGTTTCCATTTTGGATTGGTTGGTACGGGACCATAGATTGGCCAGCGAGGAGCCCCGACTTAACACCCCGGGATTTTTTTTATGTGGCAACCTAAAAAACGAGGTGTATAAAAATAGGTGTAATACTGTTCAAGATTTAAAAAGGAGAATTGGGCAAGAGGTAGAAAGACTTAATGCAACAAACGCGGTTAGAAATGCTATTGCGAGAATTGAAACCATGTATACTACTTCTATTGCCAAAGACGGGAGTTATGTCGAAAATGTTTTGTAATAAGTAATTAGTTACTTTCTTTCTTGCATTACTTGTTGATTTAATGTTAAATTTAATTATAATGTTAAAAAAAAACTTAGAATAGGATATTATTTAGGTTTAGTTAGATTTTTAACAAAAATACCCGAATTATTATTGAAAATTGGTCATAACTTCTAAAATACTAATTTTTGAAATATAAACTATATATATATATATAGAATGATGCAGAATTAAATTCTAAACACAATAAAAGTGCTAAATATAGGGTGTTCCATTTAAAAAAATTACGTTTTTTTAGTTACAGACATTTTTTTGATGGTCATTTGTGACCAGACTGTATAATGGATTTTCGCTCTTGATAGATCAGAGTATTAAATATTAACCACTCCCATGGATCAATAACCAAAATTCACAATTTTAGTCTTCAGGTGTGAAAAAAATCACAAAAACCTGTTTTTTCGAAAAAATTAGAAAAGTTAATTTTTCTCTAAAACTACTCAAAATTTCGTATGTTATGTAATTACAAAAAATACTCAAAATCAATCGTAGAATTAGAATTTCTAAAAATATTCATACCGTTTCATTAAAAAGAAAAAAGTTGGTTACTGTCCTGGCACAATGGAACACCTTGTATACGTAAAAATATTATAAAAAAAAATTAAATTAGGGTCAAATACTTTTTGTATTTAACTTTTTTTTCACAGCGTCTTTATAGTTGAGATAAAGTATAGGAACATCTTAAGTGGACCACCCTGTACATCGATTTTTTAGCTTACCGCGCTTTTATTTCTAGCTACATACATTAGATGCTAGATGATGTGATTCGGACAATGTGAGGCAATGTTACGTATTGAACTAAATTTGTTTAAAACCTCAAACAATGTAAATTTAATTCGACTTTACGTAAGTTAATGATTTGTGGAAAATATTGCACAAAACTATAAGTATTATTTCCCTCGTAAAAAGGAAGTATTCTATACGTGAAAAAATAACTCTCCCAGGTTTTTTACAGATCCTCTCGTTTCAGGGTCCCTATGTATAAAAAAAACATGTTTTGTCAATCGGTCTGTTCGCGGTATAGCTAAAAAACTACATACCCGATTGACTTAAAATTTTAATAAAAAATTAAGAGTCGTATGGGGATGATCTGGTAACATTTTGGTGAAAATCTAATATGGCGGAACAGTAACAAAATGGCGATCTATTGAAATGTTAAAAAAATTGTTACTAAAAAACTATTTATCCAATTTACCTAAAATGATGCACAAAAGCAAATATTAAGTAGGAATTAACTGGTAAAATTTTCGTGAGAATCCAAGATGGCGGCTAATAAAATACTTGGAAATTATCCTGAAAAACTACTTATTAGATTGATTTCAAATTTTGTGCAAGAATTAAGTGTGATGTAGCATTTTTTAATTAACTGTAGGAAAAGCCAACAAACTTAATATCAATCAATTTGTCTCGATAACTTTTATCGATATCCGTGAAAATATACAGGACGTTGCATTAAAAAAATGTAAAGTTGAGCCGCTATATGTTTTTGGCACATCTGGTATAAAAATAAAATCGATAGAAATAAAATATAAAGTAACTGCTTCAAGTTTTATATAAATTTTTTTTCAAAATCGAAAATTAACGGAGACAAGGGAGAGGCGTATTTATAAACAACGACCTGTACTTTCGCAGGTACCATTTTTAGTATCTAAGGATTCTCGTTTTCTTGCCATTTTTACACCAATGGGGCGGAAAATAAAAAAAAATGAGGTTGTAAGGAAAACAGTGTTCCTAGAGAAACTTATTTTGCTACTAGCGTGCGGAAAAATCCACTTTCTGTATGTCCTAGGTAATTATACTATTTTTACACTAGACGATACATGAAAAAGTGTCACTTTTTCCCATTTATGGAAGAGTACCACTTTCGGTATTTCTTAGAAAAATAGCTGTTAAGCCAAACACAAAAAATTGAAATTTATTAATTTCCCCCATTTTTAAATTGTCCTACATTGGGGCAATTAAAATATGGTCACTTGAAGCTAATCCAAATCCCCTCAAACTCAACACTTATGATATTTTTAAAAATTAACTCTTTAAAATTTCCAATTCACACTGGACATTGAAATACTCTACAGGGTGTTCCAGCGAGGACTGAACAGGGACCTATTTTCGACCTTCCTTGTATTTTGGAAAAATTCAAAATAGCCAATCGATGTATTTTTTCTTGTAGAATCCAAAAATATCATCGAAAAAATATTTGAACCAGAAACAAAAGAGTTACGCTATGCATCAGGTGTTTTTTAAATGGAATGTATCGTTTTTTATACGATTTTTGGAAAGAGTGATTTTTTTTATGTCCGTTCTGATTAAAAGATTTGATTTTGCGATAGCTGTTTATATTACATTTTAATGTTTTACAAACTAAAATTTTAGCTTCACCTGTTTAAAATATACGATAGGTTTGAATAGGTGATCAAGGTAAAATGACGTTTGAATGCTTTGTCAATAAAAATTGACATTATTTTAATTATTGTCGAAGTCTTCACCTAAAAAATATATATTTGACTCTGGTCGAAATGAAATACTCTTTGGACGAGAGACTATAGATTGTTATGCTATTTTACAAGTGCCAAGAAAATGCAAGAGAAGCAAGAAGAAGATTTATTGCAAATTTTCATAGAAATATATCCATCAATACAATTCTAAGGATAAAAAACCTATTTGAGGAAAATAAAACTTTACATGATAGAAAAAGAAATATACAAAGAAGAAGAAATCGAGACCAGGCCATTATAAATTATTTTCAAGTTAATCCAACTAAATCTATTTCGGATGCAGTTCGGGAAGTTCAGTACGATGGCGGTGTAAGGCGCAGAAGAGTTACCCGAGGGACTGTTCACAGGACTCTGAAAATTCATAAATTTAGGCCTTTTCGTATCCTTCCACTTCAGCACCTAACACCGGCACAAAAAGAACTTCGCTTCCAATTTGTTTCTCAAATGGTAATTCGGCAAGAAAACGAAGACCCTGATTTATTCAAAAATATTGTGTGGACCGACGAAGCTACTTTCACAACATCGGGAGTATTCAACAGACATAATAGTCACCACTGGGCCGTTGAAAATCCAAAAAAGTTCCAGACTATTAAATTTCAAGGGAGGAATTCTATTCATGTTTGGTGTGGGATAAAAAACAATAAAATTTTGGGACCAATATTTTTTAACGGGACTTTAAATGGGCACAGATATTATGAGCTTTTAGAAAACGAAATTGAAAATTTTTTGGAAGACTTACCATTGGCAGAATATCAGAATTTAATTTTGCAACATGATGGGGCGCCTCCTCATGCCGTGCATGATGTGGTTCAATTTTTAAATCGGCGCCATAACGAATGGATAGGGCGAAATGGAACATATGCTTGGCCGCCCGATAGCCCCGACCTCTCAGTTTTGGATACATTTCTTTGGGGCCATTTGAAGAACGTCGTATACAGACAACGAAACGAAAATATTCAAGAGATCATGGGAAAAATTGTCGATGAAATAAACCGCCTTAACCAGGAAAATCATATTGTAACAGCAAGTTTAGAAAGGCTACAAAGGGGTTATCGATGTTGTTTCGAGAAAAACGGCGGTCACATTGAAAACTTATGTTATTAGTAGTTTTATTTTATTATTTAATAATTATTTTTTATTGAATTTCTTTTTCTATCATGTAAAGTTTTATTTTCCTCAAATAGGTTTTTTATCCTTAGAATTGTATTGATGCATATATTTCTATGAAAATTTGGAATAAATCTTCTTCTTGCTTCTCTTGCATTTTCTTGGCACTTGTAAAATAGCATAACAATCTGTAGTCTCTCGTCCAAAGAGTATTTCATTTCGATCAGAGTCAAATATATATTTTTTAGGTGAAGACTTCGACAATAATTAAAATAATGTCAATTTTTATTGACAAAGCATTCAAACGTCATTTTACCTTGATCACCTATACCAACCTATCGTATATTTTAAACAGGTGAAGCTAAAATTTTAGTTTGTAAAACATTAAAATGTAATATAAACAGCTATCGCAAAATCAAATCTTTTAATCAGAACGGACATAAAAAAAATCACTCTTTCCAAAAATCGTATAAAAAACGATACATTCCATTTAAAAAACACCTGATGCATAGCGTAACTCTTTTGTTTCTGGTTCAAATATTTTTTCGATGACATTTTTGGATTCTACAAGAAAAAATACATCGATTGGCTATTTTGAATTTTTCCAAAATACAAGGAAGGTCGAAAATAGGTCCCTGTTCAGTCCTCGCTGGAACACCCTGTACAAACATATTAAATGCCGGAGTGCTTTATTTTTAAAGACACGCTGTTATAAAAACCAATAAACTAGGCGCGTCTTACGTAAACATCAGCATCAAAAATATTAGTTAATACAACACAGAAGCATTACATCACTTCCTAGAATAGCGCGCCCTGTGCCCTATTTCTTTGTCCTGTGGGAGACAAACGGCAGCTTATTAACACATCCTGGAAACAACATGCGCACTCCGATCGATTAATCCTGCTTGGTTCTTGAGTACACAAAAGGCAATATTCCAAATAACAATTATTAGCAACACATTTCATTATTATTTATATTCAAATATAGTTTAACGTATTTTCTACCAAAGTCGAGAAGTAATTGATTATTTACTTTAAAATTAATGTTGAAGAAGAATTCAATGCATTAGTATCACCGCAAAAAATACAAATAATATGCTTTTTTATTGGCAATCCATTGATATTCAAAGCATGGGCAAAAATAAGTATATTCCCTTACCATTTGAAAAACTGTATTTAAATAAAATATAAACACTGATAGTAATAACACTCTTAAAACTTTATAGCACAACAGCGGAATACAAATAAACCTTACACACTTTACGATTGCATGAAAACAAATATTCCCAAGCTAATCTATTTATTTTTTTAAGCCAATAAGCATTAATTTGTTTACCTCAAGCTGGAAGGACGAAGATTCGTGTGGATCGGAAAACCGCGTCGATTTTTCGCGAGATCTCTGAGAATTTGACGCCTCGAACTGCTAGAACTGACTGATCCTTGTGAATATTTTTTGCGTTACGCGCACATTCACGTTTTTCGGGTGTTTCCTGTGTTGAATTAATTCTAACTTAAAATATTACCTCATTCAGATATATGTAATCATCAGTATTCAAGTATATACACTGTAATTAATAGAATTTAAAATGTATAGCCGAGTGAAATTAGACCAGAAAAGGGTCGTGCTTTCCATTAATTTCTAAAAAGTTTGAAATTATTTTAATTTACTTTGGTCATCCCTAAGAGTAATATGAGTTGGCGACGGTTTCTGAGGTTCTTTTAAGAGCCAAACAAACGCGATTTTTTTTTTTTGGTTTTTGGTTTATTTTTTTATCTATGAGCAGACTAAGAGGGCTGAAGGCCTAAGTACTAGGCTTAGAGTAAGAATTAAAAGTAGAGATCACAATTCATTTATAAATCACGTTAGGGGTATGCCCCAACATGGTTCCCCTATTTTTCACAATCTATCGACCAATGTTTACGATAAAACAAGAAATGGGGATGGCCCATGTCCAAGCCCTGGCCATTGGTTGACGAATCGTTCCGGGTTTTTACATATCTTCATGTTTTTCCATTACTGTCGAACGGTCGGTCTGTTCTGTATAGCTAAAAAATCCACTTACTCGATTTTATTTAATTTTTCACAAAAATTACGTCTGGTACAAAAAAAACTGGTAAGATATTAGTATGAATTCAATAACCTGTTAAAATATTTGATGTAGGAAAATGAAGAATGGGCCATGCTTCATTATCGTTGACAAAAGGAAGGATTCTTACCTATTCCTTGATGAGGCAAATAGATATTTTTACAAATTTCAAAGAAATAATCGTTCCCTACTTCACTATCTAAAATCAAACCATTAAGTTAGGTAAGTTTAAAACGAAATTAGTGATTTATATATTATTAAACTTTAGTTTTTAGTTATGTTTGCCTTATGTCACTGTCATTTTGTAATTGTGACGTTTAGAAACATTATTTGTTCAGTTGTTAAAAATGTCATCTTAAACCTGTAACTGTCAACTTAGACTTTGTCTAAATTTAAACCCCTTTAGTGAATACGGGTATTAGAGTTTTAAACAAAAATCAATGCTTTTACCGCGCTTTTATTGGCTTCCTACCTGTCTGTATGTTTGTATGTCTGGTTCAAATCTTGTAATGGATTTTTGACCACTACCTTTACCGATTATTTTCATATTTGACATTCATACACTTCCGAACTTTTGTAATTTAACGTTTGTTTGTAACGTTTAGAAATACAAAATAGTAATAACAACAGCCGATGAATTTTGTTGCTTGTGTAGATTAAAATGAAAATCGGTGCCTAGGTAGGGTTGCCATATATTTTTTAAGAAAATAACGGACGGACGGCCCTGGTCAATATTTGACAAAAAAAAAGCTTTGGGCGTTAGGCACGGTGCGAAGCACCGGGTAATTTTTGGTTGTAAATAAAACAAAACAAATTATTAAAAATAAATAATATATTTATTTTATGATCAGTAAAGATAGACATAAAAAAAAGAAACAAACGCAACGAGAAATACATAAACACAAATTAAACTCTTTCTCAGTAAACAAATGGAATTAAATAACCACAGAAAACAAAACCCAAAGTTAATTAATCATACCTAAATAATATTTCGAGATCAGATCAGAGAGCAGATGTTTCACCGGCTTTTACTTCTTTTTTAATACCACTGATATTTTTCTGATGATATGACTTTTTTTAAAAAGTCTTTCTGAGTTTTTATTTTATTATAAAAGGATAATCTGAGTTAACTTTTATCTGAATCAAGGATTTTACCGTTGAAACATCAAGTCTCTGGTCTCCAAATATTATTCATTAAAGAAAAAATCCTTTCCACCGCAGCCGATGTTCCAGGCAAGCATAATGTAAATTCCACCATCTTTTTTATGTTTAATAAGCTATTACCTTCTGACCTATCAAAAATGTCTTTCCATTTCTCTGCAGGAATAATTAATTTATCCAAATCTTGTTTTATGTTTTTTAAAATGTTGTTTACTTGAGTAACTTCATCAAATAAATCATCAATATTAATAAGTATATTGGTAGTAAATTGACTATTAATTATTCCTCCAGTAGTGTTTATAGAAGACCATTCAAGTTCTCTCTTTAATAGTGTGAATTAAAAATTTTTTATTTCGTGAAAATTGTGCTCCCATAAACTCAGATATGTCAAACAGTTTTGGTAAAAATTATCAATAACAAGAAGCAGTTTTTGGGAATCAAGATCTTTATTTTTGTTTAAAAATTGCTGAGCCAAGAATGGTACAAATCTTTGTTTTTGCCTTTCCTCTAGTTTTGCTACCAAATCTTGATATCATGCATAAATTTCGACTGCAATGGGTTGTTCTGCTTCTATTTTTAATACTGTATGATTAAAGAGATCCAGTATACCATGAATAACACAAAAAAAATCATTTGTAGGATCTTCAAAGAAATTTTTTAAAATATTAGGGCAATTTTCTTCGGATAAAAAAAAAGATTTAAGACCATCAAATATTTGCAGAATTCTTTGAATTGCAGGAAGTAAACTTAAAAATCTAGTAGAGAAATGACTAAGGACTTTTTATATTCTACTTCCGCAAATTCACAAAATTCTTTTAATCTTTCTGTTCTTACTGTATAAATTGAAAAATATTTAAATATTTTTACAACAATAAATTCAATATCTAAAAGAGGAAGTTTATTTACAGCGTTTGGTATGCAGTTATGCACAATATGTGCTGCACATCCAATTCCTATCAATTTATGACCTAACTTATTTTGTAATTTAGTAAAAACATTTCCTGTGCCTTTCCTTTTAGCACCCCCAAAATTCGTGTCAGCACAAAAACAAATTACTTTTTTAGTTAATTTATGTTTTTTTAATGTTTTAAAAACATAGTCAGTTGAAATATCTGACGATTCGCCTGGCAAATCAAGAAATTCTAATAATTTCGTATACACTTTATTTTCAAATATATACCTTACCATAATTGGAACTAATTTTTTATCCACTCTATTTGAAGCGTCAATAGTTATGGTAATAAAGTTTGCAAGTTGCATGTTTCCCAATAATTCATTAAAAATATCTGGAGCAATAACACCAACTATAATTGCTTCAGTTTTAGTTTTGGCGCTACAAAATTTTGAATCATACAAATTATTAATTAGTTTTGAGGTACAGGTAGATGAATTAAAACTAAAATCATGCTGAGGACTATGATAAGCGAAAGCTGCTTCTTTTGCTGCACAAATTAAATCACTATCTGTAGGGTTTCACTTTTTTGAAAAATGAAGTTACAACTTTGCTTATATTTGTTGCATTAGAAATTGTCTTGTGTTTCTTAGTGATACTATGCTGAATTATGTCACGTCGACCACCTTGAGCAATCGAAAATGCAGTGTTACATATTGTACATTTGGCCATGTTTTCAAATTTGCCTTTTTTAATAAAGGAAAAGTCTTTTTCTAAATCCGCAGAATATTTGCATTTGCGTTTCCCCATTGTTAAATATTAAAGCTAAAAAAATAATATGCTTTAGCTTTACTATAATAAAATGTCAAACAAAAAGCCATGCTAACTAATAACTATACATATTAGAAAGTTAAAATAAATTTAACTAGGTTCATTTTAGCATTAAAAAAAAACAGTCCTTACCTGAATATGTTTATTTCTAACTGCAAAATTCGAGTCTAACTGATTTAGGAACTGCACATAACATTACATTTTGTCTGCAAATATTGATCTAACCTTTCTTTAGTTATATATTAAAACAAATGATTTTACAATGACTTATATCTATCCCAGTGTCGAAAACCTTATACCTTACTTTACTACATATAGATGACGCCATGCACTTGATAAAATAATATAATATTTAGGACCGTGTTTAGAACCGTATTTTGCTGTGGTATTTTTTTATTTATTTTTTAAGTTGTAAAAAGTTATAAAAATAACGGACAAAGGACTAAAACGGACCGGATAAACGAACTGTTTAAAAACAACGGACTGTCCGTTACAAAAACGGACGTATGGCAACCCTATGCCTAGGAAAATTTAAAAGTGTCAGTATTTAAAAATTCAAAATAGCGGTGTCAAAATGACAATGTCAACAGGTCGGACGGATGATTTTAACATTTGTGGGGATTATTTAAGAATGCACAACAAAAATCAAAATGGTGGCGCCAATATAGCGAACGAATTTTGTCATTTGTACAGATTCGGCTGAAATATCAGTATCTAGAAGTATTTAAGAAGGAAAGTTATGAAATTTTAGTCATTATTTGAGAATTAAAAATGGCAGCACCAACATAGCAGAATAATTTTAAATTTTTTGCAGATTTGGTTAAAATTCGGCATTTAGGGGTATTTAAGACTACACATCATGAATTTTTGTCAACATTTTAAAAATTCAAGATTGTAATGCAAACATGACGGCGGAATTTTAACATTTTAATAGATTTGGCTGAAAGAAAATAGGTATCTGGGGGTATTTGAGAATACATATCACACATTTTTAGTAAATATTTTAAAAATACGCTAGTAGGAATGCCTAGAATGCGAGCGAATTTTAATGTTTATACAGATTTGATTAAAAATAGATATTCAGTGAGCAATTCATACATTTTTAGTAATAAATATTTAAAATGGGGATGTCATCAATCAATCAATCAATCCGATATGCACTTTTTTCAGATATTTTAAAACATTTAATTAGGCCACCGTGTTGTTTCCCTATTTTGAATTTGTCTCAACATTTTAACCAGTTCATCCCTATATAATATTTGATTTTTGAGCAAAATTTGAACGTAATCGATGCAGTAGTTTTCTGCATTGACTTTTATAACATTTTATTAGGCCGCCATTTTGGATTTGTAGTAAAACTCATCAGTTGATGGTCATGTCCCACCTAATTTTTCTGCAAATTTTGGATAAAATGGATAAGCAGTTTTTTAGTAATCATTTTTTAACATTTCAATAGGCCTCCATTTTGTTCTGCCATATTGGATTTTTACCAAAATGCTACTCATCAGTCATCATCATATGACCTTTAATTTTTGACCAAAACTTGAAGTAAATAGGACAAGCAGTTCTTGAGCTTTGTTGCGGACAGACATACAGACTAACCGACGAACTGAGCAACATGTCTTTTTTGCAACTAGAATACTTTCCCCTTGCTAGGAAAGTAAAAGAAACGAGCGCTATAAGATAAAAATACAATAGCCAATTGTCATATTGTTATTCCATGTTAATAGCTAAACTTAAAAAATACAATATTTTTTTAAATTTTCAATATCCTAAATCTTAAATCCTAACCAGTTTAGAACAAGTTTACGAACACATATTTCTTTTAATTACCCAGAGAATCACCATTTAAATTCCTTTACCTCACAACATTTATATAGAAAATTGGCCCAACACAAGTGAAAATTAAAAAAGACCCAAAATCATCCGAAACTTTATTATTTCACCAGATTTCATCCAGAATCTAGTGATTTTCCAAATCGCAGTACGTTTTTTGAGCGTGAGACACCCTTTGACTATTTTAATATGGTATAGATAAATTCTATAATTATTTTAATTCTCTGATAGGAAAAACTATTGTAATCGTCAAAAAAATCACCTCAGAGTATTTCTTGTAACATTTTGCTTCTGAGTATTCTCACGAATAATAACGAAATAAACTTCTATTATATTGAACCGAATTGGTCAATACGTCATGTGACCCAAAATAAGTGAATAAAGTATCTTCCATTAAACATAAAAAATTCCCTGGAAAAGGAAATCAAGCTGTTTATTTAGTGATTAAAAGATAATTCCAAACTTAAACGGCCATTTTTTTACAAACTCACATTGCTAGGTCAACTAAAGCTCCTAGTTTCGCAATGTATGCAAGATAAAGTAAATAAAACTTATTTATTAAATATTTAAAAAATCAATGTTTTAATGTCACTGCGCCTTTAGAATGCTGCTTCTTGAGGTAAGGCAACATATAATTAGAAGATTTGAATCATATCAACAATTACACAATAATACATTAAAACACATACAGTAGTGAAGCTAAAAAAAATTTAAAATTTAAAATATTTTTTAGCAAATTAATTTCTTTAATGTTAAGTTTATTGTAGTTCCACGACCCGCTATTGGTTTTTAAGCCAGGCCGGTCATGTGACCCTGTAACAATCTTTACTGTACTTTATACTTTTTTACTATAAGGATTCCTTGTCAATGAAAGTGGGATGGTCTAATACGACAATGGGATGGTCTAATACATGGAGTTGTCAATCGAGGTTGCCATATCTAACTAACGCTCTTGTTACTGGTGTAATCTACTATTTTGCAATAAAATTAATTTCTTTATACTGCTTCGAAACCAATACTGGAAAAACATTAGTATTCTTTGTATGAAAATTTTATTGCATCATGTTTAAACATATTCACCGTAATATAAATTGGTATAAACATTGGAGTTCCTGGTTAGGCTTGGCATCATCGTACGATCGACCTTATACTGTGAGGTAATCTTGGCAGTGGCTAAATATGTAAATAATGAACTCTATTTTTATTCTTACTCTAAGGTCTAGAAGATAGCGTTTGCGATAAATGATATTTATTATTTTGTTTAGATTTTAAAAACTCTCAAAACTAATATTAGATAGCTTTACTTTACGACTTCATTGAAATACTCATGTTTAGCATTTGTCGAGAAAGAAAAATAAATTAAGAATTTATATACTCTGTTCTATTGGTATAGTCTATTCCGTTACATTATAACATAAAATATCAGCTGCCTGCAACAATAATAACAATGAACAGAATGGTGGCCTAGAGAAATGTTATAAAACTTATTGCTAAAAAACTAGTTAACCAATTTACCTAAAATTTTGCACAAAATTCAAGTGTTACACAGGAAGAACCTCTAACATTTGGTACGAATCCAAGATAGCAAAAAGAAAATGGCGGGCTAATGAATTACTTAAAAGATAATCCTGCAGAACTACTTATTATTTCACTTTCTAATTTTGTGCAAGCATTAAGTGGGATATAGCCATAAACTTGTTGTAAAAAGGAGTTGTTTTTTCATTGTTATTGTTGTTTTCAATAAAAATATTTTTATTTTCTATAAATTTTTCATTTTAATAATTATTTCAAAAACATTTCTAATAAAAATTTTAAATTTTGAAATTTGAAAAGGTGTACTGATTAATTTATACGCAAATATCTTGCACACTGCCACTCGGAGGGACATTTACAAAATATACATTTTTTGCGTAGAAGAAGTGGAAAATACATAATCTATAACATTTGGGCCAATACACCGTGACCCACAAAAGTTACGTTATTTTAAAGATATTTAATGGACCGTTAGTGGGGTCCTCTACAAGCAGCAGATTTGAATTGCTCGCTTTAAAAAAAACCCTAGTTCTCAATTTCATGCCGTTCTGTCGCCCTGTTCATAAATTGTGAAGAAAAAACTAAATTAAAATTACAACTTTGACACCCTGTATCTTGGGTACTGTCAACTTTTGGACTAAGCAAACTATGGCTAAATCGCAATATTTTTATCCAAAGAACCTGCAGTTTTGCTGTGTACCGTTAATTATGGGACACCCTGTACAATTCACGGTACAAAAAAGATAAGGATATTGAAAATAACTACCATTAATTATGGGACACCCTGTATTTTTTACCTACAGTACAGTGAATTGTACAAAAAAGTTAAGGATATTGAAAATGAGTCATTTTCAAACTTCGATAACTTTTTAAAAGCATTTATTTAACTGCACTTCTATGTTAGTTAGTTAGTTAGTATGTATGTTTGGGTCAAATTTGGCAAGAACTTTTGAGGCAGTTCCCGTTATCAAAATTGATTGGGCTAACCGCTAGAGCACAATGAAATTTGGCCGACCAATATGTAATCATCAGTATATATTGTTTATCCGACGTAAAAAATGTAATAATTAACTTGCGAAGTTGTTTATTTGAATAAATGGGCCAAAATAACATTTTTAAATTAGTAGCAACATTGGCTTTATAGGCAGTGGCATCAATAATAGGCTACTTTTATTTTCTAAATCTATTTTTTTTTGTTCAACAGAAAAACTTAGGGGAAATGGTTATAATCAAAAGAAAGGATACTTAAAAAAATACGTTGACCTCTTGTTTTCTCTATCTTTTCGACCGTTCTAACTAATTTTGTCCTTATCCGATTTTGTTTCAAAACCAAAATAGCAAAACTGCTTTGAAATTTGGAATTTGAGACATATCTATAGCTCCGTAAAAAGCAAATTTTCTATAAAGAACCAATTAAACGCCGGAAGAGACCCCTTCTTTTTTATTTTAAAACCGGTATATTTTTATGCGCTATCGTATTCAGCCTAAAATTAGCTTTTCAACGATATATCACAAGTTAACTTATGTTTTCAAAATGGCGGCTCGAGAGCCATTTTTGAAAATTGCCACTTTATACAAAAAATGCATCAACTATTTATTAAATACTTCTTTTAAACTGTGCAAAATAAAGTTATTTTTTAGAACAGTTCGATTTGAAAATCGTTTTGGGGATTAAGAAAATGTTTTAATTTTTTCATTTCACATTTAATCAAAAGAGCCAATATTTTTAATCGAACCTCGTATATTTTTTGTTAGTAATTTTTTCTGTAAGATTAACTTTTTAAAGGTTGTTCGCATGCTAGCCTTTTTTTTCAAGATGACTATATGCCAGCCAGGGGCGTACGGTGAAATTTTAAGAAAGGGAAGCAATTTTTAGAAATTTACATATTTATAATGTAATTCGATTCTTCGATCATTTTTGCAAATTCGTCAATGACGTCATCATAAAAACGTCGGTGCTTCGACATATTTTGGAGAAGTTTATTTTCAATAGACAACAGCGATGTATGCGAAAATCTCTCCTGGCCCGTTGAATTTCTCACAAAATTTTTTATACGTTAAGTGTTGTGTTGGCGGTGACTAATTTCCAACTGTTTATTAAGGGCGCGTTCAATTCAAGTTTTGCCGAAGACTTTTTCTTTTATGACGGCCTGCAAATGCGCTTTGGAGATAATATGTTTTTTTACAGCCTTATGGAAATTGTATAAATCGGAAAAACCAGTTTTATTCCACAGACCTTTTTCATTTTCAAAAAATAAACATGGCCAACAAAATAATTTACTTATATTTTCGCAACCTGTTAGCCATTTAAATTGTTCGTATTGTTTTTCCGGATAAAAATGTCTAATACAGTTTTTTATTTTTGTGGTTAAATTTTTCATAGGCGGTTTTGTCCTTCCTTTGGAAATTATTTGAGGCTTATCAGCGAAGTTTAATGTTGAAAATCCCTTTATTATTAAGATACACACCACACATTCACACACACACTCTTCTTATTAAATTCTTCAACATTTTCAACGTTATTACCGACAGCCGAAGTTGACGGTATTTGCATATCCACGTCCGTATTATTGTCTTCCATATCGCACCATGCACGGCACGACGTACGTATCACACAACACACGGCTAGCCGTTCAAACAAAGAACCTACTCCAACGATAGCTTCCGCCCCCACTTAAAGCACGCGACTGAAATGCAAAAATTGCAAACAGCCGGTGGAAAGTTCAATAACCTCTGGCTCGATTCACAGGAAATCGAGCATACAGGGCTTGGCTGCAGAGAAGCTAGCGGCCGGCGTAGGTTCTATTCGATTTCTATTGTGGCTCGGCCGGAGTCAAGGACTTATTTATTATGGGCTTGATAATTAAGATAATATTTTAGCATTTTTAATATAAACTAAATTAATGGTTTCCTATGTCAAAAATTAATGGTTTCCTATTCAAAAATTTTAGAAGATGTTTTGTAATTTTTTTTTGGGAAGCACCTGATGCCAGCCATTTTTGACCAAATCAGGATAAATTTTATTTCAAATAAATACCTATTTTCTAGTCATTTTGAAAATAAAGGTTTACACGTGATATATCTTTAAGAAGGTAATTTTGCGACGAAAATTACTGAAAAAAATACAAGTTGCCATTGAAACTATTAGAGTAAATTGGTCTTTCGATAAAACAAGCAGAGTCATCACTGCATAATACGTAGAAAAACCACGACATATGAAAACATTTTCCCGTCTGACCGACGAAGAATGTATTTGCATCCCTTGGGTATTTTTGAATAAAGTTTTTTTTATCACAGTGTGAGCCAAAAGGCAGGGCAAACCAAAAGGCGAAGGCTACGTCACTGAAAACAAGAAGTGAAAAAAATTAAAAAAAAAACCTATTATCACTCCTATAATTTTGTAAAATATGTAACATTGTATTTCTAAAATATCACCATCCCAGATTTTTACAAATCTTCATGTCCCTAGATGTCAAAAAACATGTTTTTTCAAATCCGCCGGTCTGTCTGTCGGTCTGTTCGCGGCATAGCTAAAAAACTACGTATCGGATTGACTTCAGATTTTGGTCAAAAATTAAGAATCATACGGGTATGAAATGATGACATTTTGGTAAAAATCTAATATGGTTGAATAAAATGGCGGCCTAATGAAATGTTAAAAAAATATTACTTAAAAACAACGTATCCAATTTACCTGAAATTTTACATAAAAATTAAGTATTACATAAGAATCAAGTGGTAACGTTGGTACGAATCCAAGATGGCGAAACAAAATAGTGACTGAATAAATCATTTAAAAAATCAGCCTGAAAAAATTACTTATTAGATCGATTTCAAATTTTGTACAAGAATTAAGTATTATACAGAGATGAACTGGTAAAATTGTGGTGGTGTGTTCAAATAAAATGTTTGTAGTCGTGAAAAAAAATCACCCTTCCAGATTTTACATATCTTGACGCTTTAGCGTCCTTAGATCATAGATGCATTCCCAATTCCGTCGGTTTGTCTCTGAGTTAGCGACATAGCTAAAGTTAGTTAAGTTAGTAACTCAATTGATCTCAAATTTTGGTCAAAAACAGTGGCGGCTTGAGGTGAATTATATTGGGAGGTCAATAATAAATTTAAAAAAAAGGCATACTTAAAATAAAAATAAATATCTTATCTTTAAATTGAGCTTTAAATTCTCTTCAAGATCAGGTCAACTCTTCGTTCTTTAGAATTGAAAAAATCCTGAATGATAACTTCCTTAAAATTGCACGCACATTCCTTTTATAAACGATTTCTCGTTACTTAACAAGCGGATAGTCTATCTTGGCCCAACTCCTCGACAAAATTTAGAAACCCTCGAAAAAACTCTGGCTTTTCAGAGAAAACAACAAACAAACATAACAGTAAAATGTATTAGAGACTTCACAACCACATATCCAGTTAGCTAAATCGTACATACTTTTGCGAAGGTTTCCATGAACCTCTTTATTTTTGTCTTTACTAGTTTGTCGTATACTAAGTTCTGGCAAATTGCGACCACTTACCTTGAATTCGGTTATTTTCTCAAAATTAAGTTCGTTAGCACTCTTTAGTTGTTTAATTTTTTGCACTAGCGACATTTTATTTCATCTACATTCACAACTCAAACATAGACCACCTTGAAATTGGTTATTTTTGCAAAATTAAGTTCGTAAGCACCAAATCGCGATTTCATATTCCATTTGCTATCACGTTCGGCTGCCGTTCAGTAGCTGTGAAATCTTCGGTTACTTTTGTCAAGCTTTAAGGTAATCAGGGCAATTCGGACTGCCCAGCCTAGCTTAGTATAGCGTATTTTATTATGCCTAAGGAACGCAACGAGATCATTCGAACCTTCGCGGCCGGCTAATAGTGTAGCGTGTTTAACTTTTCCCAAGGTTTGCGTTTTATTACAACTATTAGGAGGGACGGTCAAACGAATAATTTATTTTCTGAAATATTTTTGAGGTGTCATTGACCAAATGACCCTATGGAAGAGCGGCCATTGGTCGAAAATTAAGGGTAATATGAACATGGCCTGGTCGGGCACGGAGCTGGAGGAGGGCCTGGGGGCCTCGACCCTCCCTCTGAAAAAACTACCTTTCCATTTGATTTCCAGTTTTGTGCAAGACTTGACTCTGATAGAAAGATGAATTGGCAACATTTTCGTACGAATTCAAGATGGAGCCCAAATAACATGTTAAAAGACCCTCCGATATGGAAGAACAAAATGAGGGAATTGTAGAATATTAACAAAAATATTATTAAAAAACTATGTATTCTATTTACCTCAAATTTTTCACAAAAATCAAGTGAGACATCGGTATTAACTATTAAAATGTTAACTTTATAAAAGCCTGGTTTTTATATTTTCTAATATATTAGGTATTTATTGTAATTTTTCTAGCCCTAGTAACCAAATTCATAATTTTCACTGTTAAATATCCGTTCCTATTTGGCAGAAGATTCGGCAACACCTTCATTGTGTTATGCTACATTAAATTTGTAACGAACTAATATGCACGAGAAGACAAAACAAGATATATTTTCCGGTTGGCAAAGCTTAATTAACTTAATTACTATTAAAACCGTAAGCCACAAAAACAATCTAGGTATGAACCCGGTCTACGAGAATATTTCTTGTAAACAAATCGGTTCAAAATGGGATTTTCTCCAGGAAAGATATGGTATATTTTTGCCATAGTGTTTATAGATTCATATATACAAACTGAGAACGTTTTTGTTGATTTTAATGATATCCTGTCTCCCACTTGGATGCCTGGAACACTTCTCGAAAATATGGGTCCCAAGGAATACAAAAACGATTCGAGTCAGTCTGCTAGTAATGTCACTAAGGAAAGAGCCTCTGATGGAACTATATCTAATGCGTTGGACACTATGATATTTCACAGGTAAAATTTTCACCCAAATAATTTGTAAATTTTGAAAGTATAAAATCAAAAAAGAAATCTTATTGCAAATTCAATGCTTCTTATAAAAAAATAATTACTATACGTGCATGTATAATTCGATAAATTTGCCTTTACTCACATCGTCCCTGTGCAGAATTCCACTAGGTGTAGACATACGTTTATACAGTGCCAGCCGAAAGTTTGCACCATATGGGAAATTTTTTTATCGTTGATTTTTCAGAAAGTTTTATTCTTGTTAAAAGTTGATGCTTGAAGAAAAAATAGTTTTGACAGTATTAAACGTTAAGTCAGATATACAGGGTGCACAAAAAGTGAATTTGAAAAATCAAAAATTTCTTTTTCGGCAGTTTTAAAGGCGACAAGAAATTGTAAATAAAAGGTAAATAAAATGTATTTGTTTATTCACATAGTATCACCCTACAAACAGATAAACCATCCAATTACAAGACAATTTAACTGATATATAGTTTCAATAATGTAGTTAAATTTTACTACGCTAAATAAGTACAGGGTGGGCCGTTTATCTTTGATGGGATGGGTTTTAGGAAAAAACTTTAAATACAAAAGTTTCTTAGTTTGACTTTGTATTTTTTCTAATTTTATATATAGAGGGAGGTGTTTCGTTTTGCGTGGAGAGCTATGAACTTTTATAGTTTAAATGCAACACCATGTTGTAGCAGGGTTATCGAGCGGTTATTTACTATATTTAAAATTATGTATTTATTTTATTTATTTATTTGAGACGTAGCGGGCAACCCTGTCACAATTAATTGAAATTAACTAAAGTATAATAAGTAAAATCAAAGGTACTCTATAGGCTTCTTCGTGAATTATAATTTAACATATTTTCAACTATAATTATTAGTACAAATTAGATTAAACATTTTATCTCACCAATTCTGCGGCCATATAAACTCGAACAACAGCAAACTGCAACAACGATGGTATCTTCTTCTTGAATATATATTTATTTAACTATCAGGTGGTTTATTTAAATAAAAGATTTGGTTTTTAAAAACAACTTAAAAATCTATTAACAGAAGTAAAGTAAGTGATATGCTGTACAAAAATAATACTTAAACCTAATAACAAAAAAAAAATTTAAATCTAGAAAATGAGGGAATTATCTTAAAATCCCCAACTTTAGTACAAAAGAAAAGAAAAGAAAAATCTTTAAATAAAACGTAAATTTTAACTCTAGAAAACCAGTTACTCCCCAAATAAAATATAGAATGAAAATAAAATATCTTTGGACATCCCGTAACTTTAATATCCCACTATATACGTTAAGCTCCATAAACTACCACAAAAGAAGAATTAAGGATCAACTATAAGAATCAAAACTCTGACACAGACTGACTTTTAGTCTTCCGGTAAAATACAAAGTTAGCTCAGCTATTACCAGATCCACCCCTTAGACCAATCCCCTCTTTGATGTTATTAGTCAGGACGAAACGAATAAAGCTGTGAATGGTGAAGCTTAAGTCCCTACTCTATACTTTAAGTTCAGAACTTCGTCTTAGAGACACGAGGTGTCACCCATGATAATAAAAAATGATTAAATCGATTAAAACAATATTCCCTTCAATTCTTAGTCCTAAGATTATGTATATAATTTAATATATATGCCTATACTAACTTATCCACATTATGTGTCCGAAAAGTCATGGCGAAAAAAAGGCACGAAAAACCCTTTCAGTTTATCTTTTCTGCAGGGAAAATTATGCCCCAAAAACATGGCTTTTCGTAATGTTCCTATTACAAAGTGCTCTATTCTATTTTCAACATAGCAAATTGAGCATTTATTATCATTGCATCGAACCAAATAAAATGTTTCAATTAATATTTGCAACAAGTTAAATTAAACAGACCAAAGAAAGATTACCATGAAATAGGGAACATATGGGATCATAAACCCTCGAAAAAGAAGGCATAAATTGTAAACCTTTTAAGAAAGCTTATCCATAAATCTGTCTATACTCTAAAATATAGCATTTGATATATATGATACTTCATTTAGGGTTTAAAATTCTCGAAACTAATATTACACAAATTTACTTATAATTCTTGTGCAATAATCAAGCCTGTTTAAGCGTGAACATGATAACCAGCAGTTTTAGTAAAATATTGCTTGAATTATATTTAGAATATATAAAAATATATACTCAATACCGTTGTTATAGTCTATTCTGTTACAATGTATATTGATAAAATTTTAAATAGCTCTGTCAAAGACCATAACAATGATATAAATAGTATGGGTCTGTGGTGCACCATTTCGGACTTAGTGACGTTTATCTCCAATTTTTTACATATTTTCAATCAGATATAACAATGTTATCTTTTAACTTTTTAAATTGCTTCTCGCACAGTAGGAAAGACCAATTGATGAATTATTTTTTCTGTATTCGATAAATTATAATATTTCAAAAATTTTACAGTGTTGCCAATTTTGGCTTACCATTAATTTTCTCAACTATTTTAAATGCAACAACCTGTATGTTATATGGTATTTAAATAGAGAGGAATATTAATTTTAATGCGACCCTGTGTATATTATACTTAATTCAAATAGAGCGTTAAATGCCCTTTCCAACGATGTATAGCATTATATGTTTGAGAGTTACTGTTTCGGACTTATTGGACTGTATCTGATATAATATGATTCATCTTCATCATTTTCACTATTTTTAGATCAACATAATATTAGAAACATATAATATCATCCTACGGGAGATTTTTTTATTCAAATTTGGATATTATTAAGTTTTTAAATCACGCTGAGATCATACATTCTGTTTTAGAAACACTAGTCCTAGGATTTGTTCTATGGGGCATAATGACATTTCAACGAGGTTGGCCATGGATGTTCTATTTGTGTTTCATGGTTACAATCTTTTGACACAAGATTAATATACCCTCGTGTTTAATTATTTCTCATTTTTTGATTTAGTTTACTTGTATATTTATACTATATATTCGTTTCTGAAGTTAGTTTACCCCCTTTTCAAAGGTTTCCTATAAAGGAAACCAACAATAAAAATCAGACCCTGGCTCTCAGAGATTATATCACTAAATATCCATTAAGACGTCACGCTGAAAAAAAGATATTCGATAGGATTTACCAGCAATAATAAGAAAATTGAAGAAAGGGAAACGAAGACGTACAATTTTAACCGAAGAAGCGCATCTCAATATTTTATTGCATTTTGAAGAGACCCCGGAAAATTCAACAAGGAATGCATCTTTGGAATAGAAAGTTAAAAGAACAACGCTTCGAACCTGCCTTGCAATAAACCACTGGAAGCCCTATAAATATTGTCCAGTGCAAAAATTACATCAAGGGAACTATAACACAAGGTTAGATTTTTCTAGTACCCTTAGGGACAGACATTTCGCGGAAAATATATTCTCTGATATTATACGACTTCAGATAAAATCTACAATCGGAAAAATACGCATTATTGGAGCAGTGAGAATAAGAGGAAAGCTAGGAAAGTCTCAAGGTCTGGGACAACATCAGTAAAAGTATTGTGATCGTACTAATTTAACTTGGTAGCAGGATGGTGCTCCATACCACAAAAGTCCAGAGATCAGAAATTATTTAAATACTCAATACCGGGAGTGTACTGGGTAAAATGGAAGTTACGCCTGGCTCATGGAGGAGCCCCGCCATACTGTCAACAGTATTATAAGAAAATTAATAAAATGGCGACATTCCCTCCAACGAAAAGATGTTCTAATAATTCTCCACTATCAGTGAGTGAAAAGGTTATTATTTTATGTGTACACGATTGCACAAAACACGATTACTTTAGTTTTTCTTTACAAGAAATAGTTGAACGATATTGGAAAATCCACCAGTTCCAAATTATTGCGGACGAGAAAGGTAGCAGGTCAAGTGGAACCTCCCCAGAAAGACCAGCAAAAGTCCTTGATGAAGACACCAAATGTGCAATTCGAAGAAAAGTTCACTCTTTTTATTTAAGAAAAAAGAAATACCAACTCTAGATAAAATTTTGATGCAGCCAAGATGACAGTATTCTTTTGATAACTAGAAATCTCTTATGGACAACTTTAAAAAATATGGATTTTGACTGGGAAAAGCGTAACCGAAAAGCACTTTTACTGGAAAGCGATGAAATTGTTTGCTGACCACGAAAATACTTGAGAAGTATAAAGCAATACCGCATGGAGCAAAAGAATTTTTTTTATGTTGATGAGACGTGGTTCAATGAACGTTATGTAGTACAAAAAATGAGGTAAGACAAGAATCTAACCAGTGCCCGCCAAGCTTTCATGGAAGGCCTGTCAACGGGTATTAAAGAGCCTTCGGGAAAAGGGGGAAGAGACTAATAACACTGGCCGACAAAAAAAAATTTTTTTGTTGTAACACAAATTAGAATAGCATAATCTAATAGAATGGACCTATCCAAATACGAAAATGACAAATAGAAAGTTTCTAGCACGTAGGGTTTTCTTGTGAGAGTTGTAGAATCATATCGAATGTTTCGATACTTAATATCTATAGAAAAAATGATTTCAGAAAATTCTTAACCCTGTTTATTGACTATGTTTACAGTTTTCGCCTATTAAACATACCATACATCTAAGAGAATAGCAAACGAGAAAAATATTAACTTAAAAAACTTTATTTTTTCTGTTTATGGGGTGTCCCATCTTCTTTCAAAAACCAACAGTAGTCACCCATCATGGCTGGATCCCATCGTCCTTGGTACCGAATTTCCATTGTTCTGATATCTTGGTGAAACCTTTCACCCTGCTCGTCATTAACAGCTCCCAAATTTTTAGGAAAAAATGACAGATGGGAATGTAGGAAGTGAATTTTTAATGACATTCTGGCGCCAAGCGCTTTATAGGCATCTAAGAGTTCATTAACTAATTGTTCATAGTTTTCATCCATATTGTTGCCTAAAAATCCTCTTACTACATTAACAAATGAATTCCATGCTCTGAGTTCCTGCCTGGTAACCTGTTCCGTAAAACTGACATCGTACAGCAATTTTCTGATTTGTGGCCCAATAAAAATGCATTCTTTTAATTTGGCATCACTTAACTGGGGAAAGACTTGTCTTAGGTATTTAAATCCACCACCATCTTTATTCAAAGCATTCACAAAGTTTTTCATCAGCCCAAGTTTAATGTGAAGAGGAGGCAAAAGGACATTTTTGGGATCAACAAGAGGTATACATTTAACCTTTTGAGACCCAGGTTGAAATTCGCTTCTTTCTGGCCAAATTTTTGTTACATAATGTTGATTTATTGCACGACTGTCCCATAAACAAAGAAAACAGCAATATTTTGTAAATCCCCTCTGAAGTCCCACTAAAATCGCTATAACTTTTAAGTCACCACATATCTGCCATTTATACCTATTGTAGTTTATTTTATCCAAAATCGTGCGCTTATTTTCATACTTTTCTTTCATTGCAACTGAATGGGCAACTGTTATAGGGGGTTTTAAATTTCCATTATGCAATAACACAGCTTTTAAGCTATATTTAGATGAGTCTACGAATAAGCGCCACTCACGGGGAGAATGTTCAAAATCAAGTTCCTGCATTAAACTGTCTATATCAGTACATGCGCGCAACGAATTTTCCATACTGTAGAATTCAGAAAACATAGCATTTCTTTTTCTCAAATTCGTAATTTTTGTTTCTTTGGCCAATAGGTTCCATTCCTTAAGACGGGAACCCAGAAGTTCTGACTGTTGCTTGCGTACTAAATCATTTAATTCACTTTGAACAATCAAATGTGGCTCGCCGGAACTGGGACCTGTGGTAAAAGAGGGATCGGTGCACTGTTCTTCTCAGCTGCCTGATGATGCGTTACCTCCATTATCTCCTAAATCAATAGCTTGCCAATTTAAAGGCGCAATCGGCACTTGCATTATGAGGAACAGGTCGTTGGCAGATTGCAAATTTGGATATTCTATATTGTGCTTTCTCTTTTTGGAATAACCTTCAGTCTTTGTCAAGCAAAAATAACAATCGTCAGAATGATTGGTGGGTTCTCGCCATACCATTGGAACTGTAACAGGCATACTTTTTCTCTTTCACTTCATCCACTGCACCAATGATGTACAACTAACACAGCACACATGGGGAGCCCACCGCTTATCTTGATCCCCAATTGACACACCAAAATATTTAAAGTAGGCCTTTTTTACATTTTCGAAAAATGGGCTGGCTTGTGATTTCACCAGAAATTCTCCACAAATATAACAAAATTTGTCAGAGGAAATTTTGCAACTTCGGCGCGTTTGACTCGACATTCTCGTCTTCACATACACTTGCTTATCGATACACAGGGAACCACTCAATTCGAAACTCAACAGAAGAGTGATGTTTAACGTTTATTTTATGTCTATTGTTGTAAACAAGCCAGTCTAGGTAATTTTTCCGTTGTAAAATGGACCCATTTTAGCCGCCCCACAATGAAATTGTTTACCTGACAATATAAAAGGTTCTAATTAGGCTATTAAAAAATGGTACGTATTAGGGCTTTCCGAATATTTTTTTTATTATTGGGAGGATATTTCCAGTGTGAAAATAATGAGCTGGCCTGTGTTAGAAAAATCTTGTCGGCCAGTGTAATTACACACATTGGAAGCGGAGAGAAATTTTTTAAAGAAGGTTTGCTAACGTTTCAGTCGTGCCGGACGGGAGATTACCATGAGGACGTGAATTTGGTTGTTTTCGAAGACTAGTTTGGTGATGATAAAATATCTTCCGGCTGATTCGGAAGTGGTTATGAATAACACAAGCTCTCATTCACGGCGCATAGAGAAGACACCAACTTCATCTTGGAGAAAACAAGAAATTATCGACTGGCTAACTTTCAAAGGTATTGAGTTTGAACCCACAACATATTTCGAAGGAAAGAACTACTAGCCATAGAAAATTTACACAAAAATCGTTTTATGAAATATGACGTGGAAGATGTAGCAGAAAATAATGTAACTGTGCTGCGCTTACCGCCATATCATTACGAACTAAATCCTATAGAACTTATATGAGCGCAAGTGAAAGGATTTGCATAGGAAGACAAAACACGACATTTAAAATGAAAGATGTTAAGCTAGTGTTTGATCATTATAAGCTCTAAGATGTAATTTTCATAAGTGTTATTATGATATTATTTTTATTATTTTAAATAATTATTATTTAACATTTAAGTAATTATATGACGGATGTAAGTGCATTTTGTACATTGACATCAATAAACTATTTTGTATTTTTGTATTTTCGTATTTTTGTTTTTTTGTATTTTTTTATTTTTGTATTTTCGTATTTTCGTATTTCTGGATACCTGTATTTTCGTATTTTGTAATGTCAGGAGGTGATGACAGTTCCTCAGATGATAAAGAATAAAACCTATTATTTAATTGTTGTATAAAGATAAGTGTACATTTTATATATAATTTTTATTTAGTTAAACTTCTTTTTTTGTTTGCCAAACTATGGCAGTGGCATGATTTATTCATGGGGTCACTCTGTAGTCTTTTTGCATGTCTAATGAGGCTTTAATACTCTATACATTTCTGGAACAGACTATAGTATATGAAGCATTTATGTAGAATTAATTGCTTTGTTTGCTAGTTTATTTCTGTGATTTTTCAGTGTGGCAACATTAAACTGGTTTAATAACACCGTATGGCCGAAGCCTCTTTCTGGGTAACGAATATATAATAAGTATTTCCATATTACGTTTAGTTAAGGAGATATTTAAGGTCAAACACCGAAAAAAAATCAAACAATAAAAAAAACGGTTGATTTCAAAAACTGAAAATTAAAAAAAAATCTGGAGGCCACAAGAAATTTTGAAAAAAGGTAAACAAAATATTTTCGTATTAGTTATAGTTAAGGAAACATTTAAGGTCAAGCATCGAAAAAAAATTCATTTTTCTAACTAAAATATCTCCGTAACTATAACTAATATGAAACAACTTTGTTTAGCTTTTATTTACGATTTTTCGTGGCTTTTAAAACTGCCGTCACACAAATTTCATTTTTAAAAATTTTTAGTTTTTGAAATCAACTTTTTTAACTCCCTGTGTATCTGACGTAAAGTTAATACTGTCAAAATCATTTTTTCATCAAGCAATAATTTGTATTAAAATAAAATTTTCTGAGAAATCAATAATAAAAAAGTTTTCCATATGGTTCAGACTCTTTCGCGGATAGTGTGTATATATATATATATATATATATATATATATATATATATATATATATATATATATATATATAATATTTGGTAAAGATTTTGTACAAATTTTATAAACTATAATTTACTTCAATTAAAAAACATTTATTACACAACAATTACATGTGTAATGGAATTCTGTATCAGACAAGTGTGGGTAACGACGAATTTGCTGTTGTTTTTTTAATAAGAACCTCTTTTTTTTAAGTCGGTTAAAATTATTCAATTTGAAGTGAGTTGAGTGAAATATAACCGCCCTCGAAAGTCTTTCCTTATATCGCATTGCAATCTTATATGACAAAAACTAGCTGTGGTAATTCTTATTTCATCATTTTCTCCATTCATCTCCATTTTCTAGACAAAGCGGTAATTTACAGTCACTATCTAAGTGTAAGGAGCCATTTGTTTCCATACGGTCACCCATTCAATTTCTATCCGTGCTCGATGTTGCTTGGTTTTAATACACTGGCCGACAAAAAATTTTTTTTTGTTGTAACACAAATCAGAATAGCATAATCTAATAGAATGGACCTATCCAAATACGAAAACGACAAATAGAAAGTTGTAGCACGTAGGGTTTTCTTGTTAGAGTTGTAGAACCATATCGAATATTACGATACTTAATATCTATAGAAAAAATGATTTCAGAAAATGTTTAACCCTGTTTATTGACTGTGTTTACAGTTTTCGTTTAAACTTTATATTTTTTCCGTTTATAAGGTATCCTATCTTCTGTCTTCAAAACCAACAGTAATCACCAATCATGGCTGGATCCCATCGTCCTTGGTACCGAATTTCCATTGTTCTGATATCTTGGTGAAACCTTTCACCCTGCTCGTCACTAACAGCTCCCAAATTTTTAGGAAAAAATGAGAGATGGGAATGGAGGAAGTGAATTTTTAATGACATTCTGGCACCAAGTGCATAGGCATCTAACAGTTCATTAACTAATTGTTCATAATTTTCATCCATATTAATATCATATACATACATAATATCGTTATAAAAATCCTCTTACTACATTAGCAAATGAATTCCAGGCTCTGAGTTCCTGCCTGGTAAGCTTTTCTGATTTGTGGCCCAATAAAAATACCTTCTTTTAATATGGCATCACTTAACTGGGGAAAGACTTGTCTTAGGTATTTAAATCCATCACCATCTTTATTCAAAGCCTTCACAAGGTTTTTCATCAGCCCAAGTTTAATGTGAAGAGGAGGCAAAATGACATTTTTGGGATCAACAAGAAGTATAAATTTAACATTTTAAGATCCCGTTTGAAATTCGCTTCTTTCTGGCCAAATTTTTGTTACATAATGCTGATTTATTGCACGACTGTCCCATAAACAAAGAAAACAGCAATATTTTGTAAATCCCCAGTGAAGTCCCACTAAAACCGCTACAACTGTTAAGTCCCCACATATCTGCCATTTATACCTATTGTAGTTTATTTTATCCAAAATCGTGCGCATATTTTCATAAGTTTCTTTCATTGCAACTGAATGGGCAACTGGTATAGGGGGTTTTAAATTTCCATTATGCAATAACATCGCTTTTAAGCTATATTTAGATGAGTCTATCAATATCAAGTTCCTGCATTAAGCTGTTTATATCAGTACACGCGCGCAACGAATTTTCCATACTGTGGAATTCAGAAAACATAGCATTTCTTTTTCTAAAATTTTTGGCCAATAGGTTCCATTCTTTAAGACGGGAACCCAGAAGTTCTGACTGTTGCTTGGGTAACCCCAAATCACGTACAAAATCATTTAATTCACTTTGAACAATCAAATGTGGCTCGCCGGAACTAGGACCTGTGGTAAAAGTGGGATCGGTGCACTGTTCTTCTGAGCTGCCTGATGATGCGTTATCATCATTATCTCCCAAATCAATAGCTTGCCAATTTAAAGGCGCAATCGGCACTGGCAAATATGCATTATGAGGAACAGGTCGTATGGCAGATTGCAAATTTGGATATTTTATACTGGGTTTTCCCTTTCAGGAATAACCTTCAGTCTTTATCAGGCAAAAATAACAATCCTCAGAATGATTGGTGGGTTCTCTCCATACCATTCGAACTGCAAAAGGCATACTTTTTCTCTTTCCCTTCATCCACTGCACCAATGATACACTACAACTAACACAGCACACATGAGGAGTCCACCGCTTATCTTGATCCCCAATTAACATACCAAAATACTTAAAGTAGGCTTTTTTACATTTTCGGAAAATGGCCTGGCTTGTGATTTCACCAGAAATTCTCCACAAATATAACAAAATTTGTCAGGAGAAATTTTGCAACTTCGGCGCGTTTGACTCGACATTCTCGTCTTCACATAAACTTGCTTATCGATACACAGAGCACCACTCAATTCGAAACTCAACAGAAGAGTGATGTTTAACGTTTATTTTATGTCTAATGGTGTAAACAACCCAGTCTAGGTAACTTTTCCGTTGTAAAATTGACCTATTTTAACCGCCCCACAATAAAATTGTTTACCTGCCAATATAAAAGGTTCTAATTAGGCTATTAAAAATGGTACGTATTAGGGCTTTCCGAATAATTTTTTTATTATTGGGGATGATATTTCCATTGTGAAAATAACGAGCTGGCCTGTGTTAGAAAAATCTTGTCCGCCAGTGTAATTATTGCCCTCTCCGTTATACATTAAAAATGGTATAGACTGACATATTATTTTGTTTTATAGATCTATGATCAACCAATATCTATGCAGAAGCTACATAGCCAACCAAATAATGTCGGAGATGTCAAACAATTCTTTTAAAAAAAGAATGAGTGAAGCAAATAACGAAACTTTCGAAAACGGCTTCGTGCGGAAAGAAAAACTAAAACCAAACTTTTTGTTAGATCCGGGTTCTTCATCGTATGAAGAATGGCTCAAAAAGTATGTATATATTAGATGACATGAGATTGTGATTTGTATGCTATTTATAAAGTCATAAGGTAATAAGTATTTAATGAACATTTGAAACGGCCGTCTACACACACGCATCCGTGCCAACATCCTAATTTTTTTTCTGAAAACTTGTTTTTCGTAAAACATCAAAACAATCCAAACTATATTTTTCGAACATTTTTGATGTTACAATGCTTCCTGTATAGCCCATTACATATCCGCTCCATCGTCCACCAATTACGACACAGATTGTTCAGTGTGTGGGCTTCCTGGTTCGGTGGTAGGATTCTCAGCTTTGGGTGCAGCGCATATCTGTTCGAATCCCCGGATGACTTTTTTTTTAACAACGCTTATAATTAATGCGTATTAGATTAGATTAGGATTGGTTAGGTTTACTAAACTCGTTCTGTTGGACTTTATTGTCTTTATTATTTTGGTATTTATCTCCAATGTAAACCGAAAAAACTAGAAAACGACTTGAGATAAATACCATTCGAAACGTTGTGAAACCAAAATAATAAAGACAATGCTAGTCCGGGCAGAATGAGTTTAGTCAGACATTGTCTATCACCAGTAAAGCGTCAACAAAAATTCCGAACCCATATTAAAGCAAGGATTATATGTATACTGTTAAGTGGATCTGCCCCGTTAGCGTTAGGTTAGCCTAAGTTCGTCGATAAAGCTATCATTAAAGCCATAAAATCACACCTCAAAACATGGAAAATCACAGTGGCGCAATCAAAGGCTGGTCATTAAAAATGATTAGCTTCTCCCCAAGCTGAAAATTTGGTGGCGCTATTGGAAAATCATATTTGAAATACAAACGCATTCCAAATTGGTGTGATTGGTGGAAGAACATATTGTATATTCATAATACAGTAGGTGGGCTGTTGAACAGGGAAATAACTAAAATAAATAATGTAACATTAGGAGCTAAATATTAAAGTAAAATATAAATACCCTCCATATTATTAAAAGGAACACTCCCCAGAAAATTTTAATATTCTAGATTAGCAGTAATACAATTATTATAATTTTTAGAAGCGCCACCCTCGACGATATTTACAGACATCACAATATGAATAGTAAATTGGATGACGAAGAAATGCAAGCGAGCAAAGTTGCTTATGAGGAAATTGATAAAGACTTTCCGATGCCCGCAAAATTTGAACATGATTATCATGGAGGTCCAGAAATGTCTGGTATTAGATATTTCTAAATAATTTTCTCATGCGTATTAAAAAGTTACTTTTCTCAGTTTTTTCGGTATTTAGATATATAAAAGTTAATTTTCTCCACTGCGTGCAGCAAAAGTTAAGAACATTTTGTAGTAAAAAAAGTACACGCGCACTCACTTTAGAGTAGACCTAGCACTTTCTCATTATTGCTAACACTTCTACAAAACTATTTTTCCACGCGATATATATACATTTGTACATCCGTTCACACACTTACTCATCTACTACAGCGACTACTACTGTACTAGTACAGTGACTATATAAAATTTTTAATGTATGGTTATGTGCAGAATAAAAAATTAGTAAATTTCTTTTACCCGAAACTTTTCTGTTATGAATATTTTCTTTTATTAGCAGCATGTCTTTCCTTCTTCTCTTAATCTACAAATCTTTAAATCCTGCATAAATAGACTTTCTCTGTCTTCACTTAAAGCAACCACGATACCTAGCATTTAGGCACGGCCGACTACAGAACAGGCCATGAAGTAGTAAATCCGGCAACGGCGCTTATTTTTTTTGGAATCAGTATGTAAAACGGCGGTTTTTGCGATTGTTTACTTATACGCAGCAACGAATGAACTAAGTTTCTTGCGGATATATTTTCGTTTGTGCAAAAAGAAACTGTGAAAAGTATCGGCAGAGTCTATATATATCCTAAATAGTCCAAGCACTTGGCTATTCCGCAAAACATTTCCGCACCTAGTAGCAGTAGTAGGTAAGCGGTGTCTTAAGATTTTAAAACTACGTGCTTACGGAACGTTGTACACGTTGAAATGGCTTCTCAAGCTAGTCATTCTTCTTACTGCAGTGTTAATGGATGTGACGTTAACATTAATAGGGGAAATGTGTCATCTTTTCGAATTCCTCAGGATCCAGAAAGGTATGTTTAAAAAAACATTGAAAAAGTTGTTTATTATTAATTTTTATTACTGAAATTTGGCCAAGAACTTAATTCCGGCACAATGGGCATAATAACGATTTTTCTCAAATTTTGTAAAAAATTTACTTTCAGCCTTCAAAATTATAAATGACTCCTGCCTAGCCTAGCATGAACTGATTGTGTTCAATTTAAGTTCTTTTAAATATCAATATTTTCTTGTTTATTTACCTATCGCCAAAATTAGGGGTAGTTTATTTGAGAAATGAAAAAAATCAATTTTCTTATGCCTCAGTCTTAACGGGGAAAGGTTCATTTTCTTAAGGGAGAACTGCACGCAAAAAATGAAAAATCAGCGACAAGGTCTAGTCAAGTTAAGAGTAAGATTAAAAGATACCTACGTATTAAAACAAACGTCCTGCACGTCAGACCTTAAAAAATGTGCTATGTATAGGCAATTTAAATTACATTTCTATTAAAAATGGGTTCAAAAGGGTTCACGCGCTACAGATATACAAAGAGATGAGTACGATTTAACATTTTGCACAACACAATTTTGCAGTTATGTAGACGAAGGACCAATGCAAGGCGGTACAGAGCCATTTTGTAGAAAAAAATTATATGCGGCGGCATTTACGTCAAATATTGGTTGAAAATGTACAAATCTACTTCTATTTTATCATTCTAGATTTGACTTTTTCATAAAAATTCGAATTTAGCGCCCAACTATACATATTTCCCTATTTAAATCACATTGAAGCTAATAAATATCTCTTACAGCTTTAACATAATATTGCAGCGGCGGAAGGCTTGCAAATGATCCATAATAGTAATAGGTTTCCTTACTGTCCAGCGTCAGTCAATATTTATTCACAAAAACAGTTTTAAGAAGGCTTTATAAAACATTTTAATTCACATTTTAAAGCACTTATGACTATTTGATGTTAGTATCAAAAACCAAAATGTTTTAAGGTAGCTGTTAAGAGCAAACTGTTTAATAAAAAGATTTAATGGCAACAATAGGGCTTTCATATAAAATTAATTTAAAATAAATGCTTAACAGTTTTGTGGTTTGGTTTTATGTGCGTGAGCTTTAAAACCCTTGCATTAGATCAATGGCTCTTGTAGTGTTTTTGACATATTAAAACACTTATAAAGTTACCGACTCAAAACTGCGATAAAGTTATCATGAATGCGTTTAAGGCATTTAAAAAATGTTTATTTGGTAGTTATATAGAGTTAAAAATAATCTGTACTGTAAGCTGCGTGCGTACTAATTTATTTTTTTCCTAGTATGTATGTCGCAAGGGCATTTCAGTTCTTATTAGATTATAATTTCTGGAGAATGTAAGATAATACCTAGAGTGTGGAGACAGTGTTGAGAATAGGGGAAGACACTTGCTCTTGGTTTGGCTTATTAAATGCAGACCAGTTTATTCTTGTGGATAATTTCAGTTTTTTAAAACCATTGATTTTTGTTGGAAATACGTATATATGAGCAATCATCCCCTTGGAATTTGAACATTTGATATCGGCGCCAAACGAGACCCAGTTCCCGTTACACCACTTATTAGATTTAAGAATTTAGGGAACATATATTCCCATTCTCTATACCTAAGAACTTGGTAGAATGTTTTTTAAGTACAATCGGTTTTGATATCCTGTCGAGAACATATTGATTAACGTTCGGATAATTTTTGTAGTTTAAATTAGAATAAACTAAATATTGGAAGTTCTTTGCATCATTTCGCAAATATAATTAATACATTTTTATTTTACACTTGTTGTTAAGACCTGTCAAATTTAGTCCATAAGTTAACCTTTTATTAAGTTATCTACTACTCTAAGTATTAATATGAATACCTAAAGTAACTAACACAGTTAATGATCGTTCCCCGTATATGTATTCATAACGCGCAGCCTCGTATACCTCCCATCTAGCTGTTAGCTGCAGGTATTCGCTGTGATTTACGACCGCTCGCAAAAAAGCCGGCTTTTGGGAGCACAACAAAGGAGTGAGAGAACTGTTTCTTTCTTAAACGGTGGTATCGGTAGAAAGACTGCTTTAAATTTGAGCGATAACTATTTTATGAACCATTTCTTTTTAAACTAGATAAAAGGTGCGATATTTTAGATAGCTTTGCTGGGTCTGCCGTTTTGTTGTGGTCAACATTATTGTGTTATATTGTTTTAGTAAGGTGTGTTGTTCATTTTGTGCTGAGCAATGAACTAATACGAAGGTGGCATGATCACCCGGAGGTTAAGCAACGCCTGGGGGGGCATTCCTGGAAAGTGCAAATAGTGTAAAACATTGGTTTTACCATATTTACCCTCCCCCTAGACAAAACCCAATCTTCTTCAATCCCACCAGTATCATAACCATATTCCATACCATATTCTAACCTTATGGCGTGTCGTTGACTGACGTATACGATTATTATTATTATTATTATTATTCAATGTTATGAATATATACAAGTTCTAACGAATTGCTTATCAGTCGTACGATAGCGCAGTTGGTTAGAGCGATGGACTAGCGATCCAGAGGTGCGGGTTCGATCCCCGAACGTACCATAACTTTTGCTGATAATTATAAATATTTCTAAAAATATATTTCATAGTTTAAAAATAAACTGATAAAATACTTCTATTCAATGGTCGGTGAACCAATGATAGGTACTCATAATTCAGTACGACGGAGCAACTGTATTGCTGGAAATAATTGATTATTCTATTATATATAATGCTAGGTAAGTTCACAACTGAAAAATTAGAAGAGCGACTTGGTAAATATAGAATTTTAGGGAGGTGCAGTTGTAATATAAGCTTTGATAAGGTTATACTCGTATATGCTAAAAAAATTAGGCTCAAGCACATATTTAGGAAAATACCTGGACATACATTTTCTTTTTCTGAAATCCAAAAACATAACTCAATCAGATCTAGACTGGGTTTTGCCCCAAAACACTAATAGAAATTTTTATATATACTATCAACAGTCCACAGTCGAATCCAAGCTATTTTTTGTTATTTGGTACGCAATTTTATACCTTTATCATGAACCTATCTTAGGTATTTTCCATTTCTGACGTTGATGTTTTACATGTCCGAAGGGGAAAAAGCTTGACCCTCTGGAAAAAATGAAAATAACCAAAGCTATAAAAAGTCCCATTCTCACTTGCGTTAACGATGTTTTTAATTTTGAACCAACCCTAATATTTAACAATTTGATGTAATAATAATTATAGGCAACCTTCATTTCATTCATTAATTCATAGAGTGAGAGTTTTTGGTTCTTCCGTTCGATTAGTACAGTGGTCTGTGGGTGATTGCTTCGGCGTCTGACTCGGGCGGTCTGGGTTCGATCCCGCCTAGAGACATGAATCTTTTTTATTTTGTTTATTCACGTGAGACTTAACCTCATTTTAATGTCCATCAAATATTTATAAGTAGTTGTTTGTTTTGTTGTGCTTTAGTGTGTTTTATTCTATTTGTAAGTTATTGTTTTAGGATTTGTGAGTATGATTATTTACTAAGGTTCTCTCTGTTGTTTGTAGGTATGATGATGCTCGAAAGGGCGAAACACGTGTCATGTTTGTTGTGAATTGTAAAATTATAATTTAATGAGACCGAGACTTGGAGTCTTTTTCTATGTTTGTTATCTTAGGTATGCCTAGGGCAGATTTAATATTACGTAGATAAGTACCAAGTTAAATTATCTAGTAGGAGTAGGTAAGGTATTTATTATAAGTATAATTACGCTTTTCATATTCCATAAATATACGTTTTTCTGTCACTAATTATTTATATTTAATATAAAAAAAAACAGAAATAATTAAAAACCGATTGTATATTAATATCGCTCACTATGAAAATAATTAAATATATTTGCCCATAAAAAGGACCCAAAAACATCGTCCGGCCAAACAGACCTTGGACCTGCGTATCAACCTGCTGCGCTGTTGTCAGATTGTTTTTCATGGCCTGATCTGGAGTGGGCCATATGTATATATATATATATATATATATATATATATATATATATATATAGGATGTCTTAAATAGCGTGTGCCACCATTGCTATCTTCGAAACGGTAAGTGCTACGAGTTCGGTTAAATTAGAGAAAAGTTGTCTTTTTTAGTACTCATTTAAGATCTTTTTACCGTGTTGCCAAAATCCTTAAATCGTTTATGTGATACAGTGTGATGTGTAAATAACGCCTAAATCAATTTAGTGGAATATTTCAAAAACTGTTAATTTTAGAGATAAAGTTTAAATTGGAAAGTTTTATATTTTTTTGCGCTCTACAACGCGGTATCATTAAATTTTGATTCTGAAGTTTCATAATCTGGCCATATTGCACGGATATGGCCAATGACGTTTCCATCCAGAAAATCCATCTTTGGGAAATACCTGTTTTAAATAAGTTTTGGAAAAAAAACGGGGGCTGCAAAGAAAATATAATAAAGTCTAATGTGTAACTTTATTACTCCACTTTTTCTCTGGCGAAAGTTCCCCGTTGTTAATATTTCTGTAATATAAGTTTTTGTCTTAGAAAAATATTGCAGAGTAATTAATAAAAATACATGGTAAATCGATTCAAGTATACCCGTAAGTATTATAATATTATTACTAAGACGTCTTTCCCAAAGTAGGTTTTGAAAACAATTGAAAGAATCAACAGATATTTGTTATGTGTCAAACTTAGTTTATTATCAGTTTATGACATGATGATGATGAGTTCTCAAATGATGAAAAGACAGATATGATATTTGTTTATGCGAGGGCATTTCGTAATGCTACTAACGCGCTTCAAATTTATCAAAATTTGTACCCAGAAAGAAGGATGCCCAATCGCAAAATATTTGCAAGATTAGAAAGAAGAATGCGAGAGCACGGATCCTTTAACAAACCTCAAAAGAGGACTTCCACTGTTACATTGGAAGGTGGAGAGGACGAGATCAACGTGCTAGGTATTTTTTTTTACTTTAATTATACAGAGTAACTATAAGTATATCTGCCGGCGGAGTTGCGTATTTAACGCAAAAATTCCGCCATTCTGCGGAATTTAGACACCTATAAATTAATTAATTTTCTAGAAGCGGCGGAAAGAATATGTATATATTTTTAAGACTTTCGCCTTAAGGAGGACTTTCTCATTTTTACTTTACTAACGAAGCTTGTATGAGGGATTTTTGGCGTACTTTTTAACTAATAATAAAAAAATAAAGAAATAAGAGTGGGAGTTGGGAGAAATATTAAAATATTAAATTGGCGCTAAATATATTTGACAAAATTAAAAATACAAAAAAATATAGGTACACATTTTAGGGGCGTTTGTAACTATATGGAACATTTTTAGCTTCATTAAATGTTTTGCTTCATAATAAAAAATGGTTTCATTAAAAATTATACCTACTTGTATATTGTAAAGGAAGGCGCAAATTTAAAATTAAAATCAACTGAGAGGTGGCCTTTTTTAGTTCATTTGTAAGAAAAGTATTATTATCCTGAAAAAACTCGAGAGATCATTATGTTCACGTGTCTAGGTCCTCAAAATCCGAACATGTTTTGTATTTCTGTAGTTCTGTTGTTCCGTCTATCGGTTCTTTGATGGCACATATCAAAAACTTTTTAACATAAAATAATCAAATTCTGAGTATGGATAAGCCTTCTTATCACCTCGATACCCTAACTTTGGTTCATTTGTTTGAAATATATACAGAATTTGCTTCTTGAAAAAATTAGGTTCATTTTTTTTCGTTTTTCTTTTCTTGGGCTCCGTTGACGAATATTCATCAGAGAAATGTATCTTCTATTTTATTCTGTTTTTAGAATGCAACCTATTTATTTCTCTGTGTGCTGATTTGCAAAAGATATTAGTAATACAGACCTAATTAAAAACGGGATGTTTTTAACAACAATGAATCAAGATATTCAGTTAGTGTAAAAATATTTCCTTTTTGCAGTAGTAATTAACGTTATATGGCCGGTATATGACTTCCTTTGTATTTCTCGTACTCTAATAACATCTAACGGGCTTTCATCTTATATTATTTTATTTCATACTGTCGTTATAATATTTTATTAATTAATAAAAACCTAATTCCCAGACGTTTTTTTATCTGTCAAAATGACGTTCGACTTTAAAAACCTAACGGCGCCGGCGCGCGACCAGGCGTTGCGAGACAACGTTTTAGTGGTGTAATAAGCTATTTACCGGGCATAAAGAGTCTAGCTTTTTACTGGAAAGTAAGAATTAAAAATAATAAATTATGGTAGTGTCATTTTGAATATACCTGTACAATGTAATGAGTGTTGCAATCTAAAATAACCTATTATGATATTTTTTGCGCACTATAAAATAGACTTCTGAATTACCATAATCAGTCTAATTTTGACATAAAAATACTTTCCTCTTGCGAGGAAAGTAAAACATGTATCAAACTTTCCATATACTTAATAATACAAACACTCCTCATAAAGTTATCCCTCCATTTTTTATTATTAATTTAATTGTTATTATGTTAGGTACGACATTATGGATTAAAGTACTTGAAGAAGTAAGACAATTGAAGGTCGGTATTTAAAAAATAATGAAATTGATGGTGCTGGCCCAAACACGAAACTTTAAATATAAAATATAAACCTTCTCATAGCTTACAAAAGGGGCCACAAAGATACTTTATTTGGCAACATCTTTAAAAATAAAACCAGAAAAAAAACTATTTCCCTAAATTTGAATTTTTACTTTAAATAGTCAACACCGCCGACGGGGATACGGTTCCTTAGTTAATTATAATGTGAATTTTTATTAAATACCTACTCTGCAATATATTTTAGGATATGTACATTACAAAAATATTAACAGCGGGGAAGTTTCCTTAAGGGAAATAGAAAGAGAAACTGGTGTATCAAAAGATTCAGCAAAAAAAATACTACACAGCAATAGATTTAGGCACTATCGCTGTAGAAAAGTGCAGCATTTAAGGCCAACTGACTACGCAAGGAGAAGGATATTTTGCCGTTGGCTTTTAAGGCGTCGAGGGCAAGACCCCGACATTTGTAAAAAAATCTTATGGTCGGATGAAAGTAGATTTTGCAACAATGGGTGGTTCAATCGTAATATACATTACCGGTGGACTCAAAGCAATGAACATTTCCACCGTGAAACAGCTTTCCAGGAAAAGTTCGGTATCAATGTGTGGCTTGGGATTTTAGACAGAAAACTGGTGGGTCCATTCTTTTTTCGAGAAAATATGACTGGTTTTATTTACCTTGACTTTTTATCCACTTCTCTCCAAGATCTTCTAAATAACCTTCCATTAGATATTCTTCTTAATTTTAAATACTTCCAACAAGATGGTGCTCCCGCCCATCGAGACCGTCGATGTGTAAGATTTTTAAACAATTTTAAACCCAACAGATGGATTGGTAACAACGGGCCTATAAACTGGCCAGCGCGATCACCTGATATTACCCCAATGGATTTCTCCATATGGGGTATTATTAAAGACAAGGTGAATCGAACTACCCCTCAGAATTTAGATGACCTGATTATAAGAATTCGACAGGCATGTAACGAAATTAATCCTAGGATGTTAGAAAATATTCAAAAAAAGGTATTGTAAATGCACAAAAATGTTTACCAAATAATGGTGGTCATTTCCAACACATATAATAGTTTCGTTTATCGTGAATAGTTTTTCCTTTATTTTCTTTAAATGTTTTAAAGTTTATGTTTAAATAAAAATTTGAATCGTTCCTGTTAATTTATTTGAAGATTTTAGAGTTTCCGTTTATTAAAACCGAATTTTGTAGTACTTTTGCTTTCACTATTTAACTATATTTTTCTTGTAAAAATGTCAAATATTTGAATTTAGAAAAAGTACAAGAAAAAAGACAGGACCGTACACAGGTAATTTTTTTATTTCCCGATGATGGATTTTCTGGATGGAAACGTCATTGGCCATATCCGTGCAATACATGGTTGTGTAGCAAATTCAATTTCCTTTCAAAACCGGAATCTAAAAATCCAGGTTTGTATTGAAAAAAATTAGGTTGATAGTGGTGGCCAGATTATGAAACTTCAGAATCAAAATTTAATGATACCGCGTTGTAGAGCGCAAAAAAATATAAAACTTTCCAATTTAAACTTTATCTCTAAAATTAACAGTTTTTGAAATATTCCACTAAATTGATTTAGGCGTTATTTACACATCACACTGTATCACATAAACGATTTAAGGATTTTGGCAACACGGTAAAAAGATCTTAAATGAGTACTAAAAAAGACAACTTTTCTCTAATTTAACCGAACTCGTAGCACTTACCGTTTCGAAGATAGCAATGGTGGCACACGCTATTTAAGACATCTTGTATATGTATATATATATATATATATATATATATATATATATATATATATATATATATATATATGCCAAACAAATACGATCTTACTTTACTATTTTTAATAAAAGCATTAATAACGAGGGAAGTTATCGTCCGGCAAAACAGACCTTAAACCCGCGTATCAACTTGCCGCGCTGTTGCCAGATTATTTTTCATGGTTTGATCTGGAGTGAGCCGTAACTGCTCATATATAAAAAAAGGGGGTCAAACCTCAGAAAAATTAGGAAGAAGTTTTCTGAGATTCGGTACCAAGTTTTTAGCAGTTTATCCTTATATCACGTCTAATTTTTAAGCAAAATTTGAAGTCATTTTACTGTAAATTTTTAAACACTTAATTTTTGGGCAAAATTTGAGGAAAATTAGATAAGCAGTTTTTTAGTAATATTTTTTTAAACTTACTATGCCGCCCTTTTTTGTTCCGCCATGTTCGATTTTTACCATTTCATCCCTATTTGACCCTTAATTTTTGACCAAAATGTGAAGTCAATCAGTAAGTAGTTTATGCCGCGAACAGACAGACAGACTGACATTTTATGAAGGAAGTAAAAAGATGAAAATTGTTTTTTTACTAAAAAAACATCCAATATGGCTCTGGAAAGGGACTTAGACTTATTAAATATGTGATCGACAAAACTTATTTAAACGACCTGTTTTTTGATATTGACATTTTTTAGATTACGTATTATATGGCGGAGAGCACCAGATTTATGCGAAACCCGCATATTTTGTTCATCCCCCTTCATACATACATACATCATATCTGGAAAAAGGTTACAAAAAAGGTGAAAAATTAGCAGACATTTTTGAAATCGCCTTGACCACGTTGGCGTACTTGTCTTTTGGAATGTTTATAGTTCACTTGATAATGTCCATTTCAGCCCTGGTAAGTTTTTTATATACATAAATAAGCTATAGCCCAGATAAACCTACACCAGATGCGAAACTTAGACAAGCAGCGCCTCAATTTTCTTTGGCCTGAGCGCGAGAGACATGTATGGCTCGCACCAAAAATTTTGTCGAATAATAAAAATTATTCATTAATTAAAAATAGGATTACCCGCACCAATTCAAATTTTTTAGAAACAAGATGTTATGAATATTTAGGTGTTATAATATGTGAATTACTGGTTTTGTAAAGTCCTTATTTTTGCTTTTACTGCGCTATAAATTTGATTTAATCTTATTTCATTAAAATGAAAAACTAGTTATATTGGTGCTTTAAAAAAATGGCAAATGCTCATATTACTGCACTATTCAGAAAATGGTGTTTAAATTAGGAATAAAACACATTTTTAACTTTTAGAAATATATTTAGTTATACACAAAATTATAAAAAATATCTGAACATTAATTATGTAACTAGTTGTTTAAGAATATCCTGTCTTTTATTAAGGAATTACATTGTCAAATGCCCTCATGATGATTTTTTTTAAGTAAAACCAATATTATCGGCATCAACAAACAAGGTTTTTGGATAATATCTAACATAAAGATAAAATAAATAATCTAATGACAAAAAACGATGCATTGGTATAACATGCTATTACGGAGAAAATTAAATCATATAGAAGCAACATTAACTGCTTTTACGTGTCCCGTAAAAAAAGTTTTGTAAACATTTTCGAATAAATGTTTTCAATTCTTAGAAAATACGTTTCTCAATTATCTGTACTGCACAAGTTATAAGAATCTAGTCCGGCCGAGATAGCTGGTAGTTAAACCAACGCCAACGGTCGGACGAAACAGTCTTGTTAATACCGGTCGGTATGTCAATTTGAATTGTTGAGCGGATTTATTTAATTACTGAGTGCTATGTTATATATATATATATATATATATATTGTTAAAAAATGTTATTTTTTTGTGTATACCATAACTGCTCCTCCAACACAAACGTATTATACAGGGTGACAATTTAAAAACTTGAAATGGCCATATCTTAGGAAGGAAAAACTTAATCAAAAAACGCTCAAAACACTTTCTATAAAATGAAGAGGGAACAAATAAAAGCGTATTATTCGACCCTTATCTGTAACCCCTTGGGTAGGGTGAGATACACCCCTAAAATCTTAAATAGAAAGGGGGTCGAGTGATATATCATCTTAAAGCTCTTGAAAAATGATTTTCAATGATACCATAGAAAGTAACTTTTCGTGAAATTCTTCTGTATTTATTAAAGGAAATAATAAATAAAAACACAGCTTTGAACATTTTTATTTTTATTTAAGTAAATGTTCAAAATAAATGGTACCGATATCTTGGCATGTCTCTTAAGAATTCTAAAGATTTTAAGCCTGGTATTTTATTTGTTTATGAATATTCGCATTTTATTATCACAATATTTACTTTAAAAGTAACTTGTACTATTAGTATTGATATTTTAACAGTTGACTTTTGGTTCAGTTTAACCGAAAAGCAGCACTTATCTTAAATAATGGTGTACAACACAGCTGAACGTGTAGAAATGATTTTCATTTATGGTTCTCAGGATCAATATTTCTTAAGGACAGCCCGAAGATTTAGTTTCATGAAATAATGACAGATATAATTACGGCAGAACCTCGACTAGTTAAAAATATTTGTTTCAGTGATTAATGTACCTTTTATTTGAATGGACATGTTAATAAGCAAAACTGTCGTTACTGGAATGACGAGAACCCACACGTATTTAGAGAAGGGCATACCCAGTACCCCCAGAAAATTCATGTTTGGGCTGGTATATTGGGAGACGTAATTATCGGCCCAATATTTATAAAAGGGAATTTAAATGTCGACATGTATGCTGAAATGCTACAGAGGTCTATTGAACCACACACTGCGGGAATTAGAAAATCAGAGGGACATACAAGGAAATTTAGCATTAGAAGAACGCTTACTACATTTTCAACAGGATGTCAGGTCCTGTTGAATGGCCACCTAGATCCCCAAACCTAACACCTCTTGACTTCTTTTTGTGGGGTCACCTTAAATCTGTGATGTTTAAAACGCAACTTGAGTCGATAGAGCACCTCAAGGACAGGATAGTTCAGGAATGCCGTGCTATATCCAGAGAAACATTTGCAAATGTACGCGAAGAATTTGAACAAAGGTTTTATTATTGTCTTCAAAACAACGGGAACCATTTTGAACATTTAGTTAAACAAGCATAAAAAATTTCACAACTGTGTTTTAATTTATTATTTCCTTTAATAAACACAGAAGAATTTCACGAAAAACAGCTTTCTATGGTACCACTGGAAAGCATTTTTCAAGAGCTTTAAAACCATGTATCACTCGACCCCCCTTTCTATTTAAGATTTTAGGGGTGTATCTCACACTGCCGAAAGGGTTACGGATAAGGGTCGAATAATACGCTTTTATTTGTTCCCCCTTCATTTTATAAAAAGTGTTTTGAGCGTTTTTTGATTAAGTTTTTCCTTCCTAAGATATGGTCATGTCAAGTTTTTAAATTGTCACCCTGTATAAACTGTTTTATTACTTGTTCTATTTTTTCAATTATTTTATTAACTCTCTAATATTTGCTTTACCATAATATGAACTTTTTAGACTAGATTATAATAAGTAGTTGCCTTACAGTATTTTAAAATTACTTTTTATTGTTGATAAAAACCAATTATTTTCATGTCTTTAAAGACCATTACTTTAACGTTTGCATTTTCTTTAATTTTATCCATAACTGTAGTAATACATTTTTTCCGTAATGGATGACTGTGGTCACCTTCGTAACGTCTAAGATTTGATTTTCTATGCCTCTGAGCAACGGCAGTTGCGTTATTTTTATCTTACCGGGATCAATATAATTATCGTTACCGGCATTTTAACAATGCTGTCTTTAACAATAAAATTACCTACCTGATAAAATTATGGCCTTTTTCGGAGGTTCTGTTAATAATAAAACCAACATATCTTACGGGATCTTGAGGTAATTTAAACAGTGATTTATTGCTCCTACTTCTATTTCAACAATGTAAATAAAGGCACTATAACCAGGCATTTTTACAACCACAAAAATAAAACTATAAAAAATAAATGTTTGAAAAATTAAAGAATAACATAAGCTCTCCCACTATCGATATCGCCGCTCGAGGAAGCACTTTTCCGTGCGGATTTAAAATATCAACTGGACCTCTTACTATGTCCCACTAAGATAGACACTTTCGCATCTGGTATAGGTTTATCTGGGGCTGTAGAACAATATATATGGTTTGCGTTTTTACCGAAACTACGACTATTAAACGATAAAATCGTCCAGTTTTTGGCTGTTTTGAAATTTAAAACTTTTTTTCTTTGATCTGAAATGCTGGTATTGTTTCTTCTCTAGAACTCCTAATTTATTTTTCGTCGACCGTCCAATAAAACAATCTTTTCTGAGCCTCATTTTAAATTGTAAAATCGGTCATTTCTTACCTTGCTCGGAAAAGACAAAATCGACGCAGGCCGTTTCCAAGGAAACGACGTGCATTTATTTGAAGTTCTGTAGGCATCTCACTGTTTTGACCAATGGATAAAGAAAATAAACGAAGGAGCGTAAACTTACGGTTGATAGTGTTTTTCTCTTTTATAAAACTTTATGGGAAGTTAGGCAACAATTAAATAACAAATGTTGTATTGTTTTATTTTTAACCTGAATTATCAAATTAAAATTATACGGTAAACTATAGTGTATGTTCGTCTTTTCAATTTGTGTGTTTTTAACATAAGTGGTTCCACGTGTTCGGTTTTGCTGCCTTGTTTAGGGGGGAAGCGGAAACTCATCTGCCCAGTTTTGTGCAAACTGACCACCCTGCTGGAAAGGGAGCACTGTGAACGTGCGAGGTCTAGTTGTTCCTGAATTTTGTCCTGTTCGTCTGCCCAGTTCTCCATAGAATATTAACGTGATGGACGCTATGAGACGGGAGTAGGGAGTATTTAGCTTGAAAGAAAAGGTCATCTCGTGATATCAGTAGAACTTTCAAGGGGTACCTAGTGAAAGCCAAGAATCAGTTCAAAGATTCAAAAAAAAGAAGAATAGTTTAGAAAGGTATTTGAAGAAATCGGGGTGTTCCGGGAGCTTAGAGCTCATTACCCGGGCATCCCATTAATAAGGTGTCCAAACTAGAATAAGGTGTCAATCATCTGGGAGGGTCGCCCCAGTTCTGATTAAGCCCCAGACGAATAGCAATCTGACGATTACCTCGTAGCAAAACCATTAAAACAAGCGTTACATTACCTGCTTTGAAGGCAAAATATCTAAATAAAAACGCTACAAAGCATTCACCAATAAAATGTAATCCCTAAACTTGTGTTTTGGGGTGTTAGCACAACCACAAGCCCTGCGAAAACGATGAATCATATGTGGGAGTGCAGATGGCCTACTTCCGTTGGACGTATCCCTTTCTTAAACAATTGTCATAATCCTTCCTTTGTTTTTTTTCTTCAATTAAGAACCAGAAACTTATAGTTCAATCAGTTCATTATTTTTATTTTCCACTTAAATCCACAATGCAAAATGGCGGACATTGTATAATTAATAGCCGACTAAAAAATATGACACGTAAGACACTCGGAATGTGTTTCTGTCTACTCGTTTAGGAAAGTATCACTTTCCGATCTTGTCACGTATTAAAAATAACTATTATTTTTATGTTTAAGCATACCAATCCAACAACGACAATAAGCGCTAGAATCGTGGCTTTGAACTCAGGTCCCACAGCTATAGATGCAGGTAACATAGGTAAATTTCTTTAAAATTCCAAAATGAAGTAAGTGTTCAGGCTTTACGTGAAATACAAGAACTGGCGCTCGCTAATGAATTATCTATACACATTTTCAGTAGCACTAAAAAAAACTTTGGCGTAGCTGGTAAGTCAAGCTGAATTTTTTCTAAATAAAAATCTAGTTTAAAGAGGTACCGACAAGTAAACCATTTAAAATTTAACTTCTTGAAGTGAATTCTGTATAACAAATTCAATAATGTTTAAATTCCGCCGATATAGTCCATATTGACTTACCGTAACACCAACTTACTTCTTAATATCCTATTTAGATCACCCTATATAATATGTTTACAAAAAAATGAAAAAGTTGAATTTTGGTTATAGTCTCTTTAGTACGCATTTTTTTAAATTCTCTACTCTTTTAACAAAAAGGGCTGAAAATTTTCATTGAAATAATAATAAGTTTAATGGATATCGTAAAAATGGCGATGATTTTCTTAGAGATGCATATGAGGAATATGATGGTAAGTCTAAATAAAACAAAAACACCTTGTTGATAATCGGCAAAGTAAAGCAAGAAATTACATTTTAGTTAAATGGAAAGAGATAAAATGTTTTTTTTTACTATCGAAACATTGTATGGTTTAAACTGTTAATAGTTTAACTGGTGATGCATCACCAGAAATTTGGTAATATTAAAAATGAAAAACACAAAAGTAAAGCAACAAATTAAATTACAAAATAGAGTTAATAATTGAAGTTGAATTTTAGTAACCAACTGGTAACCAATATATGCTATTTCTTTGGCACATCTTCTGAGACTAACTTAGGCATAATTTCCAATAGCACATTAGTCCAAATTTCACTTATTTTATCCTTTAAGACCTGTTTATTGTGAAATGTTTCAGGTCTAACTGGTCTCTCCACCTCTTCCCAAAATTTTCTATTGGATTTAAATCAGGAGATTGCGGTGGCCAATTCAATAATCTAACATCATTTTCTCGAATCCAGTTTTTGACGATTATCATGTGTTGCATTCCGCATAGGGGAGAATAACTTTACATTCTGCATAATATCCTTATATACTAACCTATCTATTATACCTACCATCGAAAAAATGGATTAGACTCACTTCGTTCGCAGAAAACCATCCCCACAAAATAACGTTTCCGCGTTTCGAGTTTAAGTTGGAGAAACATAGCGAGGTTTGTAACGACTATTAACAGGTCTTTTCTCCAGTCGTTTGGTCTCCAATTTAGGTGATGTGTTGCTAATACTAATCTTGGCTCTGTTTCTGGATAAAATTAGCGGTTTTTTTGGCTAGACGTCTGCCATTTACATTTAGACATGGATTTTTCGTCTTTTATTCCAGAATATTATTTCCAAAGGGTAAGCTATTGACATTTTTTCTAGGTCTACCAAATTTACGCATTGTATTTTAGGCGTCCCGTTTTTTAATATTTTTTATAAGCGTAAGCTTTCGTTTTAAACCAATTTGTTTTATCCTTTTGTTTTTCTACATTGTGATCCCCTCTTCTTCTCAAATCAGCAGAAGTCGGAACATACCTAGGCATTTGAAAAGGTAAAATATGAACAATATTGTAAAAAAAGACTTATTTACAGTATTATTGAATACAATTCTTATACTTAAATTAAAATAACTAGTTTGTTGTTTACTTCTGACATACTACAATAATTTCAATATGTTAGGCTTGCCATTTATTTGAACATGGCCTACTAAAAAGATTTCGTGCAACTCAGTGTTGAGAAGAGCGTTTAAATTATTAGTTATTCCGTGATTGTGACGATGCTCTAATATATATATATATATATATATATATATATATATATATATATATATATATATATATATATATACACAAAAACATAAAGAAAAATAACGATTGACGTAATTTGCATTGTGTTCCACGCTTAAATAAACTAGTAATTATATTTTTCAAATTTGAAAAGAGCCTCGAGCCGTTAAATGATTAGTTATTCCGTCAGAATTTTTATTAAATAAATCGTTGTTTTAATATAAACTGATTTTAAACCGAACTTAATACGCATTTTTAAATTTTGTTAAAAGAAAATTATCATCCAGACCGGGATATATATATATATATATATATATATATATATATATATATATATATATATATATATATATATATATATATATATATATATATATATATATATATATATATATATATATATATATATATATCCCGGTCTGGATGATAATTTTCTTTTAAAAAAATTTAAAAATGCGTATTATTAATTAATTTACTTGAAAGTATCACAATATCATTCAAAAAAAATAAAATGATACACGAAATTTAACGACATATCTTTTAATAAATACCATAATAGGTCTTTAAAATAATTTTGTGTTACAAGTCGTAACACAGCATCGCTTTTTACGTCAGCGCATGTGGTAGTATGAGCGGCGTGAAATAGAAATCGACGCGTGGCTCCAAGCAGAAGATAGTTTTACCTCGTGGGGTCGGGAAAATATTAGATGAAATTGTTTGTTTTCTCCGTCTGTCCAGGCTAGTTGCCTATTTGTCTGTCTCTGTCTAACAGTATTAAAAGCGGAAAGCCTGGCTATTCAGTTGCTCAAAGTTAATGATTCGAGGGTCGAGTCAAATTTGAATAAAAACGGTTTTTTTATTTAAAGAATCTTTTGGATAGCAGTAGCTGTTAGCAGTGTATTCCAAATCTTTATATAATTATTTCGCCACTTGTTTTCGTCTTGTATGTTAACGGATTAATTAATTCAGTTAAAAATCGGAAGTGTATGAAGTCAGTTGAACCACGAAGAACCCAGTAATGTTATCGTTAGCAGACGTTCGAGATATCCATGCGCATGCTGTAAATCTAGATAGGGCACGAGCTGCGGGCGTGGGTGATGATCATATCTACTGGTGTGAACTTGGCAGCCAAAAGTTAGCAGCTAAACTGCTGATGACATTTTAAAGGTTATAATGTTTTTTGAAAAATAGACAATGAAATATTTTAGTAGATATTAAACAACGGGCCAATATGATTACTGAACACAGGTTTAAAGAGTCGTTTAAAATTTATATTATTTTGGTTAGCAACAATGTTCTCTCAATTTTTGGAATATACATAAAATTCAAAGACATTCATATTTTCGGATATCAGTTTAATATTTATTTAGTAAATAAGTGCTATAATTGCACGAGCATAGGCAGCAATTTGTTCCGTGTATCAAGTACAATATTTGCAAATACAAATTTACTTATTTCAGCAACACACTTCACTTGATTTTCATATTTATTCTAGTTAATATAAAGGCCTAAAATAATTCGGAAGCCGTCAAAAGATGCTTAGGTTACCATAAGACACATTAGGCAAAACGCTAATTGCTTATATAGAGAATGACTCCAGAGACTTCAAAGAGTGTCTAATTTATATTATAGCAAAATTTTGTTACATCTACATACATATAGGTACATACCTATTTTTTTTTCAGAAAATCTAAACATACTGACAACTTGTTTTTTATATATGTTTTAGCTAATATGTATGCCTAATTAATGGACATATAAAGAATGACCCGCTAGAAAGGGTGTCTAATTTACATTAAGGTAGAATTTATTACATGTGAGCGCATATACATATTTATTTTATACGCTCACATGTAATATAATCTACTTTAATGTAAATTAGACACTCTTTGATGGTTGGAGGGTCATTCTCTATATGATCATTAATTAGGTTTATATAAGCTAAAACATATATAAAAATCAAATTGACAGTATGTCTAGTTTTTTTCTTATAACTATTAATTAGGTCTATACTATACTACATTTCTTAAAAATGATTATAAATATGTTGTTTTACTTTACAGTTTCAATTTTCTGCAGTACTTCAATGTTATTAATTATTTTGTGTTTAATAAGTATGCATATATACATACACAACATATAAATATATATTATAAATATAATTATTTAAATTGTCTACATTTCGTTATTTTCATGGAGGATATAATGGTCAAAACACAAAATAGTAATGTTGTAAAAAAAGAAATCGCTAACGGAAACTGAGGATGTACAACCTTAATCATAGTACTACATACAAATCTAATTTGGTACACTTTTACGAAATTTGGTCCAATTCAACATAACCGTTTGGTACAAAAATTTTAAGCTACGGTACAACCCTGATTGTACCACAGATTCTCATTCCCTTTTTAAGTTATGTTTTGTTTGATTAGTTTTTACGTGAAAAATTTACGGGTGGTGTATTGTGTTGCAGGCCTTACTTGGCATAATTTCTTGCTTTACTTTTATCCCATAGTGTATATCATCCTCAGTGGAGTACCTACACACCCGCCAGCCCCCGCGGTGCGGAGGGGCCACAAGGTTAGGTGGCCCGGCGATAATTGCAAATAAGCTCAAGGGGTTTATGAGAGTACGGATGACCGTCATCATATATTTTTCGGCTATATTTAGGAGGCTACATTTATTGACAAGCGAAGGACCTTTTTTTGTCATCAGTTATTTTTGGTTTGAGAGGGGGCCTTTTACTGAAAATCACGGGGGGGGGGGGCAAAAATTTGTAGCTACGCCACTAATCATCCTGTATAATAAGCCGAGACAATTCTTATACTAATTCTTTCAATAGTTTAAGCAGTATGATAATCTATTCAACGCAAAAAAACTGCATTTGGTTTGTTTAAGACGTTGGGTTTTAAAAACATGGCAAAATTTTAATTATTCCTAGAAATTATTAGCAGTAGTTTAGTATTTTGTGGTAAAGAGGACTATTTAGGTCAATTTTAGATTCTAAATTATATTTTTGCAGATTCATATGAGTTGGACAACTTAAGGACAAAACCATCAGTGGATTCAGAAGAGGATAAATATAGGTACACCACAAAATTCTAAAATAATTATCTTACTCGCAGCTAAAACATCACATTAATATAAAGTCTAGAGTAAATTATCATTCGCATTTCGCAAAATTCTGGTAGCATAAAACGCTCATACATCAACTACGTTCATTTATGCATTTTACAGATATTAATGCACGAACATAAATCTCTTTTCTCTCAAACTACATAAATCGAGAAGTTTCTAATTTGACGCCCCATTGTGTCCCTCCCATCCAAGGATCCTACAGCTAAAAAAAATCACCTGATTTTAAGGGAATCGAGCATATTTGAAAACTGATCGTTAACGAGTAGTTGCTTAGATTGATTTTTCTTTTAAAAACTTTAAAGGGCTGTAACTTGCAATGAGTGTACTTTAGGACATATTTTCAAAGCAAAAAAAGACTTATTTTTAACCTGTAGAAATACATATTTTTATTTTTTACTATCAGTCCTGGAACACCCAGAACACCCCTGATTTCTAGGTCCAGAATCTGGTCCCTGCCGCTTAAAGTCCGATGCACGGATCTCGGGCTGCAACTCCTGAAGGGTCCGGACGGTAAAACGCATAAAAACATCGCTTTGTCTTGTCGAAAAGCACTCGATATTTCAGCAGTTTATTCGACTCGTCGGAATCTTTTGTATTTACAATTACAACTTTTTGCCTGCATAGTACTCCGCCGTCTAAATACAAACGTATTTGGTTTGACTTTTTACTTCCCTCGTAAAAGGAAAGTGTTGTAATAGTGAAAAAATCACCCAGCCAGGTTTTTACAGATCTTTACGTCCTAGATGTCAAAAAATATGGTTTCTGAATTCCGTCGGCCTGTCTGTTTGTGGCATATCTAAAAAAGTACTTATCAAATTGACTTTAAATTTTCGCCAAAAATTAGGGGTCATAGGGATGACCTGATAACATTTTGGGAAAAATACAATATGGCGGAACAAAATGGCGACCTAGTAAAATGTTTTAAAAAATCGTTACTAAAAAACAACTTATCCAGTTTACTTCAAATTTTGTCATAAAAATTAAGTATGCGTGTAAATGAACTGGTAAAATTTTGGTATGAATTCAAGATAACGAAACACAATGGCGTATTAATATAATATTTAAAAATTCAGGCTAAACATTTTGTACCGGAATTAAGTGTAATATAAAGCTGAACTGATAAAATTGTGGATCGAATTGAAGATGGCGGCAAAATAAAATGTTTCTAATCATAATAAAATCACCCTCCCAGGATTTTACAGATCTTTTTTTCTCAAATACGTGGGTGTCTGTCAATTCGCAGCATAGTTAAAAAACTACTCCAAATTTTGGTCGAGAATTAGAGGTCATATGGGTAACATTTTCGTAACATGGCGGAGCAAAATTGCGGCTTACGAAAATGTCAAAAACATTATTACGAAAAAATTAATTATCTAATGTATCACGAATTATGCACAAAAATCAAGTGTTATATTGAAATGAAATGGTAACATTTTGGTATAAATCCAAGACGACAAAAACAAAATGGCAACCTAATAAAAAGTGGTGGCTAAATAAATTATTTAAAAGATGAACGTAAAAAAACGTATCCAACTTATTTTGAATTATGTTCAAAATTCAAGGATGGTATAAATGGGAGCTGGTAAAATATTAGTACGAATCCAATATGGTACCAAACGACCGTATGCTGAACTAAATGGGATTACCTTTCCTTGTCTAAGGATTATACTTATTTACATTAATCCTAATAAAAGGAAAGAATCTTAACGAAGGAATTTCTGGGTAAGGAAAATTTACCGGCTTTTCGAGATCAAAGTGCCAACAAAAGAATAATTTAGACGTAGGTAAGGTGTGATTTCTGTTTATTCAACGAACTTTATCTTTCCCTTCCTAACTTCATTCAACCTCGATACCTAGTACTTAGCATCTCCTTTCCTAGCCTGTTTATTATAATGTGCCCCTAGAGACATTTTTACAACTAATAACTAGTATTTTCTGAAATCTAGATGTTTTAATGTCAGTATATGGATTAATTTGTCAACAGAAATCAGTAACTTTTATTAATAGGCGATGCAAATAATATAATATAATAATATATAATCTTGTTGTCTTTTATTAAAGAACAGGGAATTGTACGAATGCTTTCACGGTTGGGGTCAGGAAGTAATCATGGTTCTTAAGTTTAGAACGTGTCAAACTTTATATGAACGACGTGTCGCCTGAGGTTGCACGAGGCATCCTCAGGGATCTTCACTGCACAAGATCAAAACACTGAATGAGTTCCGATGACTGAAACTTTAAAATCAAACGGGTCCAAACTCCTCCTGAATACACCACTGGATGAAACACATCACAAAGGCAACACAGAAAATTTTATGAGAGTAGTGGACTGCTGGAAAATGAAATACTGGGACTACAGTTTTTTGACAGCGCATTGACTGGTCCGTTGTATCATTCGCATTGGAAAAGACATGTTAAAATAGTTTTCTAATCCAACACTTAAAACGGTTTTATTTCAGACAATACCAATTTATAAACGTGGGATATTTCTAGATAGGTCTTTTTAAGCTCTTTCTAATAAGTTAAGTATATAGGTACTCAATGTTAAAGTTTAAAAAATAAACTTTTTGTCGCGAATTGTATATGTTCGAGGACACTGGAAATCACAATACAAATTTGTAGAATAAAAAATTCCTCTGCGTGACTGTTCTTTTTTTATTTAAAAAAAAATTAAAAAAAAAGAAACGTAGAAGGTATATGTTACTTTATGAATCCATTTTGAATATTAAAAAGAATTAAATTAAATTTAATTTAATTTTTGACTATTTACCGTTTTTGAAAAATGGTGAAGGGCCTGCGTAAATTGAAACCATCAAATAATTTACAGGTCAGTCAAAGCATCTGTGGAAGTGACTGAAACAGACACTTCAACATTAAATGAATTAGCTAAAAAAATTTTAGTTATTATGGATTCAACCCTTCAAGCTGAGGAAGATAACGGTCAGTGCCTACGAAATTCTCTCTGTAACGCAGCCAAGTATTCGAGATTTATTAATGGAAGAAACAAACTTTTTTTGACGTTATATAGGTAAGATTATTTAACATGCATTTTCCCCTTTTATCTTTTGAGATACAAAAAACCAAAAAGCATAAAAAAATACACGTGTTTTTTTAAACGGGATATTTTTTATTTTTTATGACGGTTAAAAAAGATCCTTTATTCCTGCTTTCATGATGACATTTACTTTCATCGTGTTTGAAATACTAAATCTTAAAAATTGATATAAAGTAATATGATGACACTCTGGAAAATACACCGGGAAATCTAATCTAAAAATAATAACAGGAGAGGAATTGTTTTTAATAGAACACATACATTGCCATAATTATTACTTGTCTGATCTATATTGTTCATCCTTATTTGGTTGCCTTGAGAGGGTGTCAACAACTATCTTATATATAACATTTATTTATACTTGATAATATTAAAATTAATTTGGTTGTCCTAATAGTAATAATAATCTCTGTAATATTTCATTGACTAAGTATATATAAATATTATTAACAAATAATTATTAAAATAACCTCATTTTAAATTCCATTCAATGACATTGTTTAAGAAGCAACGACACTGCTGCATTTTTCTCAGTGGTAACGTAATCCAATTTACGAAATTGATAAACCACTAATATCAGCAAAGTGTTGTGGCTTTGTCGAGTTAACACCTAATTGTTTTTGGACATTATGGTGCGTAAGTGCTAAGTGTGTAAATATTTGGACTATTTAAGCCCTAAATTTCCTCTTCTCGGGTAAGTCAAAATGTTATTGTTCTCCTGTATTGATCGGTATACCCGGTACGAGATTCTTCCTAATCAGGGGCGTGCGGTGAAATTTTAAGAAAGGGAAGCAATTTTTAGAAACTTACCTATTTGTAATGTAATTCGATTCTTCAATCATTTTTTGCAAATTCGTCAATGACGTCATCATAAAAACGTTGATGCTCCGACATATTTTGGAGAAGTTTATTTTCAATGGACAACAGCGATGTATGCGAAAGTCTCTCCTGCCCTCTTAAAATTCTCACGAAATTTTTTATACGTTTAAGTGTTGAAAAATTGCGTTCTACTGATGAACTTGTGACAGGTATTGTCAATACTAATTCACACAATTTCGACACTTCGGTGTAGGCATCTTCCAGCTCCTTGTCCTTTAAAAATTGCTGCTCTTTTTTGGCTTAACGTGGACTTAAAATCATCCACTTTTTTTAGGCAAAAAGCGATATGATGTGTTTTAGTTTGTAATGTATTAAAAGACATTGTCCGAGAATAGAAATATTTCTGAAAATATGTTCAAGAAATAATTAAAATTAAAATCTCGTTTCAAACACTCCAAAAATTCCCTTGAACTATTTATTGCTTCTGAGTTCCACGTTTCATTATTTTCTATTATATTCTCAAATAGTTCAATCAGTGATTCACGATTTTCAGATACTGTTAACACTAGTCTTCCATAATAGTTCCACCAAGTAGAAGCTACTTTGGACAATCGTTTATGGACAATGGAGTCCAAAGCTTGTGTACGTTTTGTTGACTTGGAAAGAAAAAAGCAGCCACGCCACTTAAAGTAACGAAAAATACTTTACACTCTTTAATATGATTGATGGACTGGGATAAAACTAAATTTAATTTATGAACAAAACAATGGACAAACACTGCACTTGGGAAAGTTTCTCGAACTTTAGCTTGCAGACCTCTTAATTGTCCCGCCATCACTGCAGCTCCATCGTAGCTTTGAGAACTAATTTTTTCTTTCTATTAATTTCTTTGGTAACGTTATAAACTACAGTATATAATACATCTGCTGGACGATTCTCGGACACATTCTTAAAACATAAAAATCGCTCTTGAATAATTTCGTCTCTTTTAACGTAGCGTATTACTATAGATAATTGGCTAAAATTAGTGATATCAGTTGTTTCGTCCAGAACAATAGCAATGAACCGCGCCTCGCCAATCTCCTGCTTAATTCTTTTTAGAATAATGGTTGCAACAGCGGAAATTAAATCATTCTGGATTCGATTCGACGTTCCGCGAAAAACGCTAGATTGCTCTAAATGATTTTTTAAGCAATCATCATATTTAGCCAATTAACTAAGTAAATCTTGAAAATTTCTTCTATTTGAAGAAACCTTTGTTTCGTCATGACCTCTAAATCCCAATTCATGCTGTCCGAGAAAACAAACAACATCGGTAAGTCTTCTTAATATTTGACTATTTTTATCGACTAGTTCATTGTGTTGGCGGTGACTAATTTCCAACTTTTTATTAAGGGAGTTTTCAATTCTGGTTTTGTCAAAGACTTTTTCTTTTATGACGGCCTGCAAATGCGCTTTGGACATAATGTGTCTTTTTACAGCTTTATGGAAATTGTTTAAATCGGAAAAACCAGTTTTATTCCAGAGACCTTTTTCATTTTCAAAAAGTAAACATGGCCAACAAAATAATTTACTTATATTTTCACACCCTGTTAGCCATTTAAATTGTTCGTATTGTTTTTCCGGATAAAAATGTCTAATACAGTTTTTCATTTTTGCGGTTAAATTTTTCATAGGCGATTTTGCCCTTCCTTTGGAAATTATTTGAAGCTTATCAGCGAAGTTTAATGTTGAAAATCCCTTTATTATTAAGACACACCACACATTCACACACACTCTTCTTACTAAATTCTCCAACATTTTCAACGTTATTACCGACAGCCGAAGTTGACAATATTTGCATATCCACGTCCGTATTATTGTCTTCCATATAGCACCATGCACGACGCGACGTACGTACCACACAACACACGGATAGCCGTTTAAACAAAGAACCTACTCCAACGATAGCTTTCCTCCACTTAAAGCACGCGACTGAAATGCAAACAGCCGGTGGAAAGTTCAATAACCTCTGGCTCGATTCACAGGAAATCAAGCATACAGGACTTGGCTGCAGGGAAGCTAACGGCCCGTATACGTTCTATTCGACTTTCTGTTGTGGCTCGGTCGGAGTCAAGGCTGCATTTATTATGGGCTTGATAATTAAGATATTTTAGCATTTTTATTATAAACCAAATTAATGGTTTCCTATTTCAAAAATTACGTTTTAGATGTTTTGTAATTTTTTTTGGGGAAGCACTGCTTCCCTTGCTTCCATTGACTGCACTCCCCTGTTCCTAATATTTTATTAATTTTTAAATACGTTTAATTACTTTACGGGTTAATAGGACCTGTAGGTAATTGCTATTTTATCGTTCTTTAGACAACAAAACCACATATCTGCACTTTTATCCCTAAGCTACATATTCATAAAATCCGATGCAAAACCGATGTACGTCAGCTTTCTAACAGAAAAAAAAGTGTGGAAGCGATGAACGAATACTTAATAAAAAAATATAGTTGTTAAACAAATGTGACCCTTCTCCTAAAATTTAAAAGATTAGAGATTTTTTTTCTAAGACGATCGCACTAAAGAGTACTTAACATGTATTTATAAAGTATAGAATCTTTTTCCGAAAGTTTGGTCTCTAAAACAATAAAATATTAATTCGCAAAAAAGAACACAGTCAACATACGCTAGTGGAATAAGAAATTATTTTAAATTTCGCTTTTTAAAATGTAATCTGAGTTAGGAGAAATTTTGCAAAATATTTTCATTATTATCTGTAATGAATTAGAATTTTTGTAGTTCCTTAATATATGTTAACTAAAATTGTATTTGAAAAATGTATATAAACAATTTTAATTATATTTCAGTTTTGGAATGAGCTGGTTATCTGAAAACCTTTCAAACAAAATCGTTACCAAAACTCAAAGTCTACAAGCTATCCTTTTTGGCTTGGGAATGGCCAACTGTGAAGTTATATACCAGAAATGTCAACACAAATTGACATAATCACACCATTTTTAAAAAATCAACAGTGTAAATAAATTTGCATTTTGAATGAATTTTTTTGTGTTTCTTTTCAAAATAGAATAGTAAATAACTCAAATTATTTCCTAGTTTTAACATTAGAATATGGATTTCCTGAAATACTACTAAAAAGTTTTATGGACTGCTATTGGCAAACAGTTGTTTAGATAAGCTTTTACTTTTGACACTAATGAAAGATATAAGTTCACTTCCTACTGTCATACAATATATATTACAAGTTATAACGCTGAAGCCAATGGACCTAAGAGAGTAAAAATTAGAATTATGAAAAAAGTAAAAATCCACTCTAATTTTATTCTTGAATAAAACTTCAATACATAACATTTGGTATTCCTTAACATCAAGCTTATTAATCTATTTAATTATTTCACTTTTCAGTAATAATTAGACATTTCCTCCAGGTACACTTTTTTCTGTACGAAGTTCCGCACCGCACTTAACTGCCTCTCCCAATCATTAAAAAACCATGTATCAAACTTCTCAACACTGTCAAACGCCAAACCGTTTTGCCATAAGTTGCTACTGCAGTGATTAAAATACTGACTGTATTCACTATAGTAATTATCATTTCCTCTCACTACCATATTATTGTCATCAGTGTAATATCGAGTATCTTCAGTCTTCTTCTTTTTTGACATTATGGAATTTTTTACTGCAACATCTGTGTCATTGTGGGTTTTTCTTGATTCTTTTGATGTTTCTTTAGACTCTACAGGTACCCATTCCATAAAACTGTAATTATTTGCATCATCTGTGTATTTTACTTCAATGTTTTTCTCTATTTCAAAGTCATAGTCCTCATCATAACATTCTTCAGATACCTCTTCATACTGGCTATCATATTCATTATCATCACTAGCATTAAAATTGTCTTCCAGTTTTGGTATTTCACTCTCAGGTAACAAACTTTGCCATTTCACGGTACTTTTTAATAATTGGGATTTGTATGCCAATGGAATTATATTTTCCAAAACCTCTGAATATCTTTGTTGATGATTGTCTATATGTTTGTCTCTTTGTCTTTCCGAACATTCTTTCGATTTTAGAGTAGCTATATATGCAGATAAATCACTACAATCTTCATTGGAGACTTCCACGTCGCTTAACATTTTGGCCACACAGACCAGCGCTTTGTTTTTGTGAAAAGTTTCACTTCGCAATTCTTCATCTGTAGGTTGTAGTATAGCTGGAGCGTGCGGATATAAAATCTCACCTTCATCAGCAAGTTGTTGTAATAACAGCATTGGGTCTGGACTAGTTTTCCCTTCACCTTCACTTTGGGTTTCTTTGAATTGTTTGTTTTCATCATTATTATCTCTACTCCATAAAACATCACTTAAATCAGCACTTCTATCTGGTTCCTCGGTATTAATGTTGAATTCAAATGACCCTGAAGCTAACTGGGCCAAAATAGAAGTTGCATCGTTTAAATTTTCATCACTTAGGTCACTTGATAACTTTTTCTCTTTGGACTTTGTCTTTGATTTCCTTTTTTTACTTCCTTTAACGCTCTTTTTTTTATTTTCGCTAACTGAACTTTTGATTTTATTAATTTCATTGGAATAAGTATTGAAATCGGTAACAGCATCTGTAACTTCTCCAAACAAATAATCCTCTTTAGGGATTTGGTTCAAGTCTAATTTATAATTTTCATTCAAAATGGGTATGGACAAATTTTGACCCCCTATGAAGCCTAAAATATTCTGTAATAAACGAGATTCTTCTCCAAGACATGCCAAGTTTATACAAATTCCTGTAGAACCATATCGACCAGCACGACCCATACGGTGCAGATAAGTCGTAGCATCAATGGGGATATCATAATTAATAACTAAATCAACATTAGAGGCATCAATGCCACGTGCAGCTAAATCTGTAGTCACTAAAATTTTACACTTAAAATCTTTTAAGTCTGATAAAGAATTAAGTCTGTCAGTCTGCTTTTGTGCGGCCGACATAAATATTGAATTCCAGCCGCTTCTATTTAATAGATTGCTAACACTTTCAGCCCTGTTCTGGTAATTGGTGAAAGCAAGACATTGAGTGAAAGGGACACTTGTCAGAATCTGTAGTAATTCTTCATTCTTTACCTTTGTTTGTTGAACAATATTTGGTGGACATTCTAGTAATCTAACATACTGTCTCAAGCCCAGTAGTAAAGGTGTTTCCAATTCTGCAGTAACCAGTACAGGACTACGCATATACTGGCTCAAAGCACTTTGCATTTGGTCTGGATAAGTAGCACTGCTCATTATAATTTGCTTGTGGTCAGGCAAGCGATTATATATTTCATTTATGTCATTTTGGAAGCTGTTCTCTGTCAACTTGTCTGCTTCATCTAAAACAAAAGTTTTAATGGAATCCACTGGGAGACTCCCTTCTTGAATTAACTGTTTTATTCGGCCGGGTGTGCCTACAGCTATATGACATAACTTGCACTTGGCTTTGTCTGTGCTTACAGGTAGTCCTCCAATGAAACTCTCAACAGATAGACCTAAAAAATTATATACTAGAAATAAATAATTTATTGCACTATCTATATCATGTTTAATGTTTACCATATTTGCTTAGTACAAAAATGAAAACAATACACTTTGCAGAAAACACAAGAAATATGTATTATTCAGAAAAAAGCAATCAGATATATAAAAAGACAACCCACTTGGAAACTTGTATATATGCTTTTACTGAGTGGGTTATACTAACCCTACTTTCTCTATATAAGCTTCAACTGGTGCAATATATCAGACAACATTTAGATGATTATAGACAGAGAGGTGTGATTCATACACACCTCATGGGAACCAACCACCATCTAGACTTGACTTTTGGTCAACTCACAGGACAAAGATCATTTATTTTGAGTTCCTGGGTCTGAAATGCTACAATAAGCTTATATGCATTTTAAATTCAGCAAATAGTTATAAGCAATCTACTAATATGCTAAGGAAAATGTTAATTAATAAAACTTATTATAGTATAGATGAATTTTTGTCTGACAATAGGAGTGTTTTTTTCTGAATGTTTTATGTTAAATGTCACCTCTTATTTTGATTATGTAAGATTTTTTATGGGTCTTGTGTCGTTAACGAATCCGCACATTTGTCGTGTTTTTTTTAATTTTAAATGATAGCACTTCCCATTTTTTTTTGCAGAAAAAAAAATCAAAAAGTTCACAAAGTTTAATACTTTTCAGTGCAAAAACTGAGGCAAAAACTCTTGTTATGATCATTTGGACAGATTTAAAAAAACACAAAATTTTACAGTGCTGCCAAACTCACTTGATTTTCTGGAAATTTATCACAGGCTTTAACAATTTTATTGATGAATTTGGGCCCTCGCTAAACTAACACTAATGAGACAATCCACCTGACAATATTTAAAAAAAACCTGTTTTAATATAACCCAAAAACTAATCCTAACCTAACCAAAATAAACAAAGTATTTGAAAATATGCTTGCAACATGGCAACCCTGTCTACATATATTGCATTTAACATTTAAGACTTGAGAATCCCCTTCTATATGTGAAATAAATTATTTTCAAAAATCATTTAGAAATTTAAAAACGAAATATATGTTATTTATATTTTATTGCCAATGGATGTTAGTGAAAACTGTTTTCTGAACCTTTTTTATAATTTAGGATGTAACTATGTAATTTGGCTTTAAATACACATTTTTTTGTATTTGAAATTTTACATTGTCCACCATTTTGAGTGCAAAAAATGTGACACAAGCTTAACTAAGTAATCCTAACCTAACCTTAATTAATTCCCTAATTATATAACAATGAATTGTGCAAGTTTATGTTCAAGGTTATGAACATCAATATGTAACACCATTATTCATGGTTGGTAGTACATCAAAAAGTATAAAGCGCTGGCTGATAGGTATAAACAAGTAGCATACCTTCATAATACTTTCCAATACTTTTAACCACATCTTGTATCTGTATTGCAATTTCACGTGCTGGCACCACAATTAATACTTGAGGGGTACATTTTTCTAACTTCAAGGACTCTAATGATATTATTCCAAATACTAGGGTTTTACCAGTACCAGATTTTGACTTAATTATTAAATCTAAAAAAAATTCTGTATTTGTCTATTGCTTTTGTAATATTTCAAATGCGGTAACAGATACATTGAGTTAACATTTGTATGTATTTATAATTAAAGCCTAACAATTCAAACATAATAATTCAATGATTCAATAAAATATGTACACTTGATGGTGCCAATAACAACGGATTCATTATTTTATTATTTGCAATGGAATTTGAATTTAAAACTCATGCTTCAAATATAAATTTAGTGTTACACAGGAAACAGAAGTTCGAAAATAAATAATAAGATCCAGTAAATTGAACAATGTGTTGGAATTGTAATATACATCACAAACTCAAATTACCAAAACCACATCGTCCCACTGGTAAAGCCTTCACCTGAATAGGGGAAGGCTTTTCGAATCCAGAATCAGTTAATCCTTTTAGTATTGTTGGCGGCAATATAAGGGAAGAAAATGAAATGTTATCCGTTAAAATCACATCTTTGGTACGCTCTTTCGCCGATAGAGAATGTGCTATCATTTTAATATCAGACATCTTCGCAAACTTAAGTTTTCCTTACAAAATCTTGAGCATTATCAAATATAAACAAAAAATAAAAACTGTTATCAAAATGTGGTTATGTTTAGTTATTCTTTCCAATCCCGACTATTTATGTTTTTCGCACTGCACTTCGCAACTTGCCAGATTGCTCTCCGTCCGGGGCTTATTTAGAGCTGGAGCGACTCTCAGATAATTTACACCTAATCCCTGTTTGGAGACGTTATCGGTGGGATGCTTGGATAACGAGCTCTGAGCTCCCGGTCACCCCCGTGTATTTTAATATCTTTAAATTTGTCTTTCTTAATAAACTCATCTAATGCATCTTGGCTTCCACTAGATACCCCTTGACAGTACTACTGTTCTCACTGAGAAGACAAGACTGAGTTATTCTTTCATTTTTTGTTTTCAGAGTCTTTTAGGTCTTTGCAAAAGCACGGAAGAATTTAATGATTACAACCGGCTGACATTCAGCTTCAGCACAGTAATAAAAATAGTAAATATGCAGTTAGTGTAGCATCGCCGATCCTAACGGTTTTTGGTACACTAGTAGATTCTGGGGCAGTGAGAGTGAAAAATTCCGTTTCCGAGATATACGTCCTTAAAATTTACAGTTTTAGACATAATTTCTCTACTGCCTTCAGTAATTTTTATAGGAAAGCGCTTAACAAGTGAATTATTAAGGCCTAGTCACACAAAACGCGGTCTGTCGCGGCGGTCAGCTTTCGCGCGATCTTCGCAGCGGTAAAAAGGCGGTATAATGCCACACAGGATGCGACATTTTCTTACAACCGGTTGTGCTTGTGTTTCCATTGTCTAGCTCTGACGAGGAGCAAATTCTCCTTCTCTTTGCTCTACGAAAAAAGAAAAGGAATAAGCGTTGTGGGTACATCCCATCAATAAAAAGAGAGAACAATTTGGTGAATACCACCGTCTCTGTATTGAATTACAGTCTCATGAAGATAGATTTTTTCAATATTTCCGAATGTCGAGGTTGTGTTTTGAAGAATTACATGACGTTTTAAAGCCAAATATTACTAAGTGCACCACTAACTGGAGAACACCAATTCATACAAGAGAAAGATTAGCTATTTGTTTGAGGTAAGTAAGACACTTATGAATGTGAAATATACAAATACACTTTAATTAGCATATTAATATAAGTACAAATATTTACATTGTTTAAACTTAATTAAAAGGACGAAGAAACGTGAAAATCAACATTGCAATTCAAATGTTTAAAAAAATAACTAGTAAGTTTATTTATAATCTATGTTAAATTCAGATAATTAGTATTTTCGGAATTTTGAATCATGTCGCTTGCTCCTTCATAAACATCCCTTGCTGAAAATCCTGAAAAAAGATTTGATTGGCGTGACGATCTTTCGCTATATATTTGTAATCGAGTATTGGGGTCCAAATGTGGTGAATATGGACGCGACGTCTCAGAATCGATGTGCTCCAAATAATGTGAGGAATTGATTGAAGAATCACGGGCATATTGTCCCTTTGGATGCTGGGGGAAATGTGAAGAATTTGCCGAAGAAGCTCGAGAATCTGATGTTAATGCCTCTAGCGCTGGTGGCGATTGCGCTTCTAGCTCTTTAATTTCAGTTTCTGCAAATAATGTAGCAAGGTTTAACTTCAATTTGGCCTGATTCAATGGACTGAATTTTTTAAAGGTCGCAGCATAGCTCAAAAATAAATGATCAACACCATCAATAACCCCTTTGCTTCTTTTGTTTGACAAGAAGTCAATTACTTTGTCGACATCATCTGGGCTGTTTTCCGTTGATGGGCGACTGCGTGACTTTCTTTTTTCTTTTGGTCGAGCTGGTGTTTGTAAAGGTGTTGAACATCGTTCTGTAGATGCATTTCTTTCTTGGGTCGTATCGTCAGACGTCAACAAATTATCTGCTTCAGAGAACTGACTGTCTTCAGTTTCTGTTAACCTTTCTGTAGGTACATTGCTACTGTGCGAACGTGGTTTAAGTGTGTAATCCAAAAATTCCATGTGGGTACTCCAAGGCCACTTATGGTACTTCTTGGCCTGACCGGTTTCACCCCGTGTGAACTTCTTGTATATACGAATCACGTAAATTCTTCCATTTTTGTTTTGCTGATTCGGCTGAAACAGAAATACATCAATTAGATAAAGTAATTAGATCCCTTTCACTTTAAGTTATTATATTTAATTTAAGTTTTATATTTGAAACAGTAGAAGTTAATTAATGTCATCGTTTAAACAACACATTCACTTCATACATACACTCTACTCAACTATACATTTTTCTTTTTCAGATATTTGGCGACCGGCGACTGCCATCAGACTATCGCTTTTTCTTATCGAGTAGGACGATCAACTGTATCCAAAATTGTAAGAAATGTCTGTCAAGAAATCTGGAAAACACTACAGCCAAAGTATTTGCCAACACCCAATAGAGAAATGTGGTTACAATCTGTTGAGGATTTCTTGGAATTGCGGGACTTCCCGAACTGCCTTGGAAGTATAGACGGAAAACATATTAGGCTAAAATGTCCTCGTCGTAGTGGCTCAGCTTATTTTTGTTACAAAAATTATTTCTCTATAGTTCTCCTTGCTATTGTAGACCCACATTACAAGTTTATGGTAGTGGATATTGGCAATTATGGCCGTCACAGTGATAGCGCTATCTTTCAAGATTCAGCTTTCTATCAACAGTATATTGATAATAAAACTATTTTACCACCAAAACCACTTCCAGGAAGAGACGATCCAGTACCACATGTATTTGTAGGTGACGAAGGATTTGCACTGGAAACTTTTTTGATGAGACCGTACCCGAAAACCGGGGTTATTAATAATGCAAGAAGAAAAAAATTTAATTCACAGCTCAGCCGAGCGCGTCGTGTAGTCGAAAATGCATTCGGCATATTGGCTATGAAGTGGCGAGTTTTCTTGAGAGCTATAGAAACAGATGCTGGAACGGCTGACTGGATTATAAAAGCAGCATGCTGCCTGCACAATTATATTATAACAAAAAATAACACTAGAGAATATGCAGCTATGGAAACAGAACAACAAGATGAACCAATACGAGCACTACTAAACACAAGACCGACCAACAGAAGATCGAATACTGCTGCGTTTGAGGTACGAGAAAAATTTGCCGATTACTTCAGCAGTTTATAAACTATATTTATTTATTTTATTTTAATATTATGTTATTTTTTAATTTATAAATAAATGTACACAAATAAAATGTACTTACCCGTCATGTTTAGAGTTTCTGCTATTTCCTTCCATGCCTCACTTTTCTTCAAAATGTTCTTATAATTTTTATGTGTTGTGTCGTACAAAAACACATAGCTTCTCACTGTCTCTATAAATATTTCAGTATTTTCCGACATGACGTATATACGCGCGAAATTCTGTAAATTAGTACAAGTGTATCGCTTGTCGTCGCGATCTAAACTGGCCCGCCGCGATGGACCGCTTTCAGTGTGACCAACCTAATACATTTCTGTGTAATATAAAATTATCGTTATCCCGCTGCGGTCCAATATCGCTGCCCGCCGCGACAGACCGCGTTTTGTGTGACTAAGCCTTTAAGATTACACATATTTCCCAATTTATACCGTTATTTAACTTAAACATCACATCAATAAAATCATATCTTCTAATTGCTATTTTTAACAGCCAACTTTTCTTGTTCGTGTGTTTGACGTTGGCAACCATTGACATTCGGTCACAATGTATTATTTGAATATTTTAGTAGTCATTCAATTAATTTACTGCAAAATTGCTAACTCAAGGAAGAAAAAGTTCAAAAACGGTAGTAACAGTTTGTAAATCCCGAAGACTTCGGATCTTTTGATCTGTACCTTAAATTCTTCTAGTGTAGCAAAAACCGTTAAAATTTGCGGGAGTACGCTTACTGTCAATTGCCACAATCGTTCATTTTATGGGGACCGAATCAATCAGTGACCGATTCCGAAATCGATAGAATCATCTCAATCATCCGTTGATTTCAATACTTTCCGTTGCCGATTGAAACAAGTCATTAAACGAAATGATTGATTTCATTTTAACTTAAAATATTGTTTTGTCACTTTCTTTTTTAGTACGGGTTGGATAGTTTTGTTCTGTTTTATATTACGACTTCAGTATTGTATTGTATTTTGGCGTTGGTTTAAGTAGTTTGAGCAGTACATACTCAAAATATGGTTTATTAGCTACGTTCGAAAATACAAATTTTGCTCAATTTGTTATAGGAAATTAACTGCTTCGTAATCTATATTTCAGAGATGTGCTTTTACACGTAAAGAATTAATTTTGAATTTATTACATTATTTACATGTAAAGACTAAAGAATGTAAATAATGAGCAAATAATGTTAATAATGAATAAAAGTGTGTTTGAGAGGTTATGAATTCTTAATAAATTTGAGAAACTAACTTAGTATGTTTTTAGGTTCGTTAATATAACAAATTTCTCAGAAATAATATTATACCTATTAAAAAAATATATGGAAGTAGGTGCTGCATATTGGGCTGCCGATTATTTATTAACTATTAACACATAAAGGTACGTCCAGACCTCTGCGCCAAACGTTTGCAATACTTCTGTCCCGTAGTAGTCTGGCATGCAATTCAATCCCAGTGGTTCAAATGACCGAATTCTATATTCGATCTACGTGGCGAATTGCAGATTGGTTAGCAACTTGACACTGAGGGACGACCGAGAACCGGGAGTCTGTCTGGGATTTTGTTTTGGTACGGTCGGTCAAACGATCAAGAGGTGATCGAATCGTTATGAACAAGCGTGATTCGGTCGTTCAATACTTTGAAGTGATTGAATCGAAGTGAATGAATCAATCACTACTGCCAATTTACTGTAATTATTCACACACAATGGAGTAATTAGGTTCTTAGGCTGTATTCCGTTTCCAAACCTGGTTTACCTGTCCAATTGACAGAAGTATGATAGTGGTTTCTGAAAAACATTTTGAAAACGGAACATCGGTCAAATAATTGACAATCCAAGCATTGGTTATCCAAGGAAATTGGGTATACCTAGCCTTCTTCTTATAGCTTTCGAAAAAAGGGTTAAAATTTGCTACCCGACAACCAAAAAAATTCATCGACCGTTCTGGTGACACTATTGACAGTTATTTCAGGGAACTGAGTTCCGTAAATAAACGGTTCTTCAGATAACCGCTAAATACTGACAGGAAACCAAAACCGGAACTGGAACAGTAATACCCCTATAGATCTAAAATTTAGGCTTACTTTTTGACGTTTCATATTGCCGCTGGCAACATTACAATTTTATTTAGAAAGGTTAGGTTTCGATATGGAAAACCAAGAAGCACTAGTAATGACCTAGCAAACTGTCTGAGAACCATGTCAGACATTCACACAGCACTGACATGTGGTCAAATTTCAGCGGTATTATAAAAAAGATATATTAACTGCGATCCGGGTCCAAATATAAATACATTTTACAGTAGGAAATTATAGTGGTTATTAATTCTTAGTAATGTTACATATTTTTTAGTTTATTGTGGATATTTTCTTATAAAAACAGATTGGTGCAAGACAGTGCGCGACAGCGCGTATTTCAAATCTAATTTTTGATTGATTTTTTACGCTTTAACAACCGACAAACTTGACCTAATATAACGTTAACGGATAGATTCATCCAACAGTACCGGTTATGTTGGAAAAATCATTGATTTAATATGTTCCCGGAATTTTGTTGAACACCTGAATGGGGATTTGGACACATTCATTAATGTCGATAACCTAACACCGTGTATATATAACATTTACAAAGCTTGTTTATATATAAAATAAACGGCTGACCTATAGGAAGCATATCCCTTAAAAACGGAATACAAAAGAATGGTTTTGAATCTACCGCTTAAATCATGGTAACCAAATGTCAGCAGCGGAATACATTAATATAAGGAAATAAATTTGTTTTCTATTAACCAGGGCCTGTTTTTGTTTATAGTGGGCCCTAGGCCTTTATTCAATCCGGGACCGTCTCAGGAAGTAATTTTAAGCTAAAGTACATTAATTTTATTATATCCGGAAATGAGAAAAACAGAAAAAACATCCCCGGAAAATAAAAAAGTCGATCTATGCCACATATTCCATTCGAGCATAGTAAGTCCGAGTGGGAGGCTCTCAGTAAAAAAAAGAAAACAGGGCCGAAAAATAACTGGTGACCAGTCTTTCGAAACGTCCCGTGAAAGTAAGACCTCTGTGTTTTTAACGTCAGTGGTTTCTCGTGTTCGGTTTTGCTGCTCTGATTCGGGAGAATGCGGGAGACTCAAGCACTCTAAGTGGAGACCAACGGCCCCGATAGAAAAGGGGTATACACTGTGAATGTATCTGTAATCTGGTTATTTCTGCATTCTATCACGTACGTTTGTCTGGATCTACATGAAATATCAGCATAATGGACGCTAAGGGGGATAAAGCGATAGCGTGAAAGAAAAGGTCGATACCAAGAGCACTTCCAGAAAACACTAGTTCAAGGGGAGATGCAGTAGTTTAAAAGTTAGTTTAATAAATTGGGAGCTTAGGAATAATCAGGTTAAAAAATATAGGTAAAGCGCCGCTTCACCTACATTTTTCAATGAATTTACTTAAAAATAAAAATATTTTTAAAATATTAAGCATCTTATCTACAGTTTTATTATAAAAATGTAGTAAGCTTTATATAAATTTACATTATTTACTTAATTGTACCATTATTTTCTATCAAAACTAGTGCGTTATATATATATATATATATATATATATATATATATATATATATATATATATATATATATATATAAAAAAACAGTTACTTTGGGGCGTGACACCCCGAAAAATTTTCGCCTGGGACGCTACTTTTGCCTGCGGTACTGTGCACCTAGCTACGCTGCGCTTCACCGGTTCTGAGGTCCACGAGCCGCCACTGGTGTCAACATCATCTGGGAAGGGCCCCCCAGCTCTGACTAGACCCCGGGCGAAGAGCTATCGTATTATTTTGGAACGGAAGCCAATTAGCACAAAAGAAAGAAAGAACTCATTCGGGCATAGTGAGTCCAAGCGTGAGGCCCTTGTATGACTATGTGGTCCCTAGGCTACTGGCCTATTGAATAAATAGGCCCTGCTATTAACGGTATTAAGAGCACTTAAGTTGTGCAGTAGCCGGTTATACATTTTGTTGAAGCGCAGTTCAGCAAGGAATTAACCAAGAAAATTAATCTGTTAACATTTTAAACGCCCTTTGTCCGTGTTCCAAATTAAATACGTGTGTTAAAAAACACACATTGGTATGTCATGACGTCATAAAAACATAGTCTTTTAATTGCCTTCATTAAATGTAGCGATATCTATTTTTAGATTTTTGTCATTTCATTTTTGTTTTCACTCACGTTTATAATAGGTGAACTGCGCATGGCCCAGATGAGGAAAATCTATCTATCGAATGCCAAATTGCCAAATGCGAAAAACTAGTTGTTTTTTTTTGTTTGCGTCGTGTTTGTAGTGATAAGTGAAATTATGGATTTAAAAATATTGAAATTATGTGTTCTCCCCAAATTTTAGTGACGTTACGTGATCAGAGAACTATAGTAGATACAAGTGACTATCAAAAGTGTTTTTGAATTTGTTTTTCCTTTCAACCTAGAAAATCAAATTGTTCTCAGGTAAGCTGAACACCATATGTCAAAGTGATTAATTTATTTATTAAAGGTAAATAGAGATTAGCTGTGGATGGTTTTATTTGATTTTCGTTTGCTACATTACTTAAATATTTACCCGTTGTAGATGGACAGTAAGAAATGGAAAGTTCAGTGTTAAGTTTATTTTATATACATGAAAAATTGATGAAAATAGGAAAGTAGTTCTCTGCTAGAAACTAGGCCATTTATTTGGGATTTATTAGATTATCCAAGGATTTATTTTCAACTACATAAGTGATAGTTTAGGTTTGCTGTATGAATATTAGTAGTCCTTTGTTGTGAATAGTTGACTCTACAAGCTAAAAGAAATAGAACAAGGACTTCCAGGTATTTAAATGGAACTTTTAAACTGGTACCTACTGTTTTATTGTTTGTTGAATTTTCAGAGCGTCTTCTAGCAACAACAACAAAAAACAGATCAGAATCTTTTATAAGGAAAAATTTTTCATCGGCACCATGTTTTATTAGACCACAACAAATTAAAAAATAATAATAAAAGATTAATAATTGCTCACATTCCCGACTTTATTAGAGGAACTAGAATCATAACTGTGTGTGTAAAATGATTTTAAATATCATTTTAATTGTACTGCATGTCCCACACTGTTTTAACTCATTTTACCTCTATATTACTTGAAAACAGATTAAAGCAGGGAAATGCGGTTCTTGCCATTCCTCTTTACTTTGCTAAAAATTTTATGTAGTAATGAGTATATGACGATTTTATTGTATGTTAATTAGCAATCTTATCAAATATATATGTATACATATCCAACATTATTTTATTAGACAACATAGATTGTGTCTAAATTTGAACAAGAAGAATTCTGATAATGAATAAAAGGGGTTTTCAGCTAATGCAGATTTTAATTGTCATTTAAATATATTGATATTGGGAAGGTTTTACAAAGCATAAGGCAGGTGGTTAAATATTTTTAGTGAAGTGATATGTGGGCCTTCCTGTACCTGAGTAAGTCGTGCACTGGGTATGTAGAGTCTGTTGGCATTTTTAGCTTCATAGTGACTGATGTCTGTCTTCACATCTCACATGGTCTTTATAGTTGTTATAAATATTACAAGGGCATTGTAGATGTAGATATTTATGAGAGTCAGAATTTTTTGTACTCGTTTGTTGACAAGATTCCCTGAAAAGCAGCCGAAACATAGTTCTAATAATTATTTTTTTTACAAGAACTCGACCAATGCCATTTGTATTTCCCCAAGCAAGCAACCCATATGATAAAACAGATTGTATAGATGCAAAATAGAAACTTTTAAGCATTTGACGATCCACATAATCTCTCAGTTGTAAAATTGCATAGTTTTTGGAGGAGAGTTTGTTGCAAATGTTTGAAGTTGCAGAAATTTAACAGAATCTGCTTATCAAAGTAACGATATAACAGCATTTTTCTGCGAAAGCTTGAACTTTACCAAACGTTGATTTCAAGATATCAGACATATAAACCAAAAACAAGAGAGGCCCCCAAAATAGAGCCTTGTGGTACTCCAGATAATATTTTTGCTTGCTCGGGAAATTTATTATTTGAGTAAATTTTTTGAAACCTGTCGTATAAATATGATTTAATTAATTGAGAAGAGTTATTATCAGTTCTATAGTATTTTAGCTTGACAACCAGTAAATTATGATTGATCGTATCAAATGCCTTTGTAAAATCAAAGAGCACCAAAATGTTGTTCATTTTTTTATAACATGCTCAAATTATGCCATCTGTAACATTAACTAAGTTAACAGATGTACTAAAATTTCAACGAAAGCCACATTGTCGATTTGGAATAACATATTATTTATTTATTCATGTTAATACATAGATATGTTTACACCCATCAAAATATCACTAAACTAAAGAAAATACATGGATTAAATATATAAAATATATAAATTATAAATATAAGGTCATCCAAAAGGGCAATGTAAAAGGCGATAAGACACACATTCTATATTACACACTCTCAGTACTGCACTCATCAGTCTTACCATCTCAATCTTCTGTTGCCCACACCTCGGTTCTCCTTGACCAAGAATTCGCTCATGTATGAAAGCATAAAAATGTATAACCATTTACCTGTACCCGTTAGAAATCAAGTTGATCTGAAAATGTTTAAAAAAGATGTATCCAACATATTACTTAAAAAAGATCATTATAATTTATCAGAATATTAGTAATCTTACCTTACTTCTAATTTTTAAATTATTTTTAATTGGAAAGTATTTTGTCTGTTTTTTTATTTTTTTTCCTATATTTTGGATTGTTTTAAATGTGACTTATATATTTTAATTGCATGTATGTACATATTTTCTTTTTTCTTGAAATGTGTTGTTTATTTATAATTTTTTTTATATCATTGACATAAATCAGAAACATATATCTACCTCATAGTTAGTTGAGTGTTTGTTATGATGGTTTTGAATTTTTAGGTTTTAAGATTTTTTTCCAGTTTTGTCAACAAGATTTAATTCTTTAGACAATAAAGTATATTTGACTATGATTTGACTGAACGCACATATTTTCAAAAGAACATTAAAAAAATAAACTTGCTGATAATCCCTTTGATTCATTGTCTGAATTCTTTTCATTTGCTTTTGAAGTTTCTGAAATGTAACTATTACTTTATATATTTTATTAACTTTTTACTCTATGTCATTCTGATTTGTTTTGTATTGTTTACTATATATTCTGATATTTAACCTACTATAGCATTAGATTTTAATTTTTACAATTCTCTTGTTTCCTGTCTTGACTATTCTCATACATTCAAAAGTTTAACACAGCACAGAAAAATAAAATCCAAAAGGTACAAAATTCTTGCCTTCGTCTTATATACGGAATTCGGAAATTTGAAAGAATATCTCATAAATTGCATGAAACAGTTGTCATGTTCACAATATAAATATTCGGTTCAAAGGGTTAATAACGCCCACTCTCCATATGACTTCTCAATTCAAAAGAAGTTTTTCATATAATATTGCTGAGATGTTCAACTCCCTCCCTGTTCATTTAAAATCTTTATCACCTTTAAAATTTAAAATTAAGATTTTTAAGTATTTTTCAGTAGACAAAATATAATATAAAATGTGTGTATGTATGTATATATATATGTATATTAATTTAATTTCAAGCCTGTAATGGAACTGTGTAAACATATACGCAAGGCCTTTTTCCCTTTCTTTATGTATAGTTAATGGTTAACTAGAGCAGGATGAATGAGCCTTTATCGGCAATTCATATCTGGACTTCCCCTTTTTTCACAAAAAAATATATGTATATCTAAAGAACTATTTCATGTAATTTATATGTGAAAATAAACATATTATTATTATTATTATAATGAAAGCAAAGTCATAATAGTAAATACTCCATATTTAATTGGCAGAAGTTCTGAAGCTCTATTATAATCTACAATTTATATTATTTATTTATTTATGAACAATACACATGACAGGCAGAGCCCAAATAGTGTTACAAATGTCAATCATCGATAACTCTAATTCTATTTAGTACTAAACTATGACTAAGGTTAAAAAAATTTTGAAAACAAAAGTTAAAATTGTCTTGTAGAAACAAATAAAATACTAGATCATCAATTTTTTAAAACATAGTAAACTCAAATGGATTTGCCTCAAAATTAAAATCTGTAGGCAGTGAATTCAAAAACCTCATAAGATTATTTATTGGAGAATTTTTGCCGACGTCGGTACGCGCATAGTTAAGAGCAAAACGGTCACCATTTCTCATAATATGCGATGGAACTTTAAAGTTAATAGCTGATAGTAAATCGTTGCAGTCAATTCTGTTACTTAGCAATTTATGACCAAAACACAATGCAAGAATCATTCTTCGTGTTGCTAAATCATTTAAACCCAACAATTTCAATCGATCGCCATAAATAAAGTCTGACTTGTCAATACACAACTTATATAATAAGAAATTTACAAATTTATTCTGTACACGCTCAAGTTTTTTAATGTGAACATGGTAATACGGGGCCCAAATCGTACAACAATATTCTAAATTATTTCTAACCAAAGAGAAATATAGAGATCTCAAAGCTTCAGTGTTCTTCAACACCTATGTGTTGTTCATGTATTTTTTTACATGACTATAAAAGTCAAATCCTTAAAATGTAAGTACATAGTTTTTAATTTTATTGCGCATTGTTTTTCAGTTTAAAAAAGATCAAAATATTTAGTTATGTATTTATCGTAATTTATGTGTTTTTGTTTGTAATAATTTCCAGAAAAAAAAATCACTATTTTATGTCAAATTTTCACAGTCAGTATAGTATTTTTCATAGTCAGTAGGGGAGAAGGGGGCGGTTTTGAACAAAAAATAATTTAATGTTTTTAATAAATTTTTCAAATTATTATTCTTAGAAATAAGTGGCCCCACTTAAAGTACATTATTACCCTGTGATAATTAAAGCAAATCTATTGTCTTAGTTTAAGTTTTTATTGCGAAAAATACAAAATAAGATATATTCCTAACCTGTTCAGAACTGCCCCAATGGTGGGGTGGTTTTGAATACATTTTGGGGCAGTTTTGAACAACTCTCAAAAAAGTCATAAATATCTTAAAACTAATTTTATTAGCATAAATTAAAACTAGAAAGGTCTGCATCAAAATATGACATTTCTGTTGTACGTGATGTAAATGTATTGGAAGAAGGAATACAAGGAACAGGCAATTTTAAAACAATATCATTAATATCTACCACTGACGTATCTGGAATGATAGGAAAAATAAACTTATTTCCTTCTCCCTGTTTCCTCATGAATTTAATATGAAATTCTGAAAACCCGAAATTATCGGTTATTTGTCCAATATAGTGTTTGACGCTTTTTTTGGTTTTAAATTCAACTACGACATAGTCCAGAACATTGAATGCTTTTCTACTACTTTCTTGATTCTCAAACTCCGAAAATGTTTCAGAATCACTTGAATCAGCATATGGAATTTCACTTTCACTGCAACTCTCACTGTCAGAACTATTAGCACGAATTTTCTTATTTTTTTTCACCCCTACTTTCTTTTCTTCTGATAGTCCCAGCTTTCTTTTCAACTTTCGTTCTTCAATAGCTTTTTTTCTTAACTCCGTTTGCTTTTTCTTTTCTAACCTAACCAACGTTTCCTCTTCTATTTTATTTTTCTCTGGGGTTTCAGTTAAGACTCGCGATGTGACTTTTTTTCTGATACGTCCGGTTTTCATGTTCACAGGCTTAGATGGAAATGGCCTGATATCTTCTGGAGAAAGTAGATGGTTGCTGGGCTTCTTAGGTGAAGTTTTATAAATATTTTCTGGAGATAACTCGCCTTGACGTTGTACCGAAATATTTGCAGTTGATGGGAAATCCTGAACTTGACAATGAGAAGTGGAAGGTAAATCAGAAGACATTGGATTTGTATTTTCTGTGGGTAGGCTAGATGGAGGAATTTTGTCACTTATTACCAAAGATGCATCAAAATCTTCTTCTGTAAAAACTAATTTGTTCAGAGGCCATATACCTGGCTTTTTAAAAGCCTCAGTGATATTTTTCAATGTAAAAGATGCCAAGTAAGCTTTATTAACTAGTCCTGGAAGATCTTCAATTGTTACTCTGCACCCAGCATTTGATAACATCCAATCATTAATGGCAACTGCCAGTTTAGTTTTAAAAGGCGAATATACAGCCACATCAAGTGGCTGAAGTCTGTGAGAGGTATGAGGGGGAAAAGTGACTAAACAACACCATTATCTTTAGCATAACAAACTGCTTCCAAGCAACAATGGGTTTCATGATTGTCCATTAGAATTAAAATAGGGTTTTCTTTACTGCATCTAGTAACTTTTATAATATGTTGAAGAACTTTCACAAAAAGCTCTTTAGTCATCCATCCACTGCGAGGAGAATTTGCTAATCCTAAACTGCCAGAAGGAGCATCTTTTAGCCACTGATTTTTGAAGTTGGCTCTAGGGAAAACAAAAACTGGCGGAATTGAGTTTCCAGTTGCATTTATTATGCCACACATTGTAATAGAAGTGCCTCTTTCTGCTGATGCTACTTGTCCTACTTGTCTAATACCTTTTTTAGCCACAACTCTTGGTGATGGTAAAACGGTGCTTATACCTGTCTCATCTAAATTATAGATAGTCAGGTGTGAAATTTTTACTCAAAAGTGCTCTCTCATAGTTACTAAAAAACTCCCTAACATTTGCCTCCGTAAAATTTGAAGCTCTATTCAAACTAGTGTTTTCTGGTTTTCTGAGACTAAGCATAGGGTTTTTTTTTCATAAAACCTTTTAATCACTCGATGCCTGCTTCCTTCTGTTCGTCCCATTTATTACATACAGGTTTGTCTAACTTTTTCGCGTACTCGTATGCCAGTAGCCTAATTTGTTTATAGCTAAGTCCATAATTCATTCGAGAACATTTGAGAATATATTTCTCAAGCAGCTGTTCCTCGTTGGTTGTGAAGACCTGAGAAGTTGACTGCAATGAAGAATATTGATTATAGTCTTTGAATTCGCGTTGATTTTCTAAGGCAATTCGTTTTTTCTCCTCATTTTTTAGTCTATAAAACAATGTAGATGGATTAATGTTGTATCTTCTCGCAGTTGTTCTAAGTTCTTGTTGCTGTTCAATTATTTCCTTCACCGCTCGCTCTAGATCTTCCTTATTGGGGCCCTCAGTTTTTCTGATACGGTTTCTGACCATTGTTAAATCTAGAAAGATTACCTTTGATAAATATTCTGTAATATTTTAAGAGCTTATCCGTGGCTCACCCAGCGAAGAATTGTAGGTGGGGTGGGAGTGTTTAACATTCTGCAGTGTTAAATGAACATCTATAAGTGGCAAAAGCTTTTATATACTAGAGCTCTATAACCAACGATATTCTAAACAGAAAAACAAAAAGTTCTTTTATTTTTATTACTCTTATGGAACCCCAAACACCCCCTCCCCGGTTCTGCTATTGGGACATGAACCTCTCGAATGTTTGTTGACTTAAAAGCAGCTTGAATTTATTTTTATCGGTATTTGATAAAAAGTTTAGTCAATTACCGATAAAAAAGAAAGAAAGCTATATTATTAAGGCAACAGATCTGAATGCCAAGTAGTTTGTTGGCTATTTATAGATATTTTATGGACTATTTTCCGAAACTACAAAATTACTTTTTATACATTTTAAATTGATGGCAAAAACTACATCAAATTCAAATAAAAAAAAATGTCATGCCATGTCATTCAACATTTTACCCGGTTAGTGGTAAATAGTCGCCGATATTTTGAATATTTTTGCATATCAGGGAAATAGTCAAATTATTTAACGTCACTGGGGCAGTTTTGAACACTGTTCATAAGCGCCCCAAACCTAGTGTTCAGAACGACCCCATCACCTAACTTACAACAAATGTGCTTACCTTATTGCAAATATTTGAAAATCCTCTTAAATTATGTGTAGAAACCAAGCACAATACGCCTAGCAACAACACAAATACAAAAAAGGAAACTTTCAGACTTATTTTCACAAAAATTTTAAGCAAAATTGTAGACACCGATTTTTCCACCGACGCCGCAGATTTCGTGAAAAATTAAAATGGCAGTTCTAAGTCTCAGATTTGAGACATCTTGTGGGGGCTATTTGAACATAATATGATAGTACATCTAATCACCGATAGATGGCGATCAGGGACGTACATAAGGATTTTAAATTTGAGCTGTTCAAAACTGCCCCTGTTCAAAACCGCCTCCTTTTCCCCTATTGTATTTTTTCTACATTACTATTTATTAAGTTGATGTCTTGTAGAGCTATATCGTTTTATAAATGTCTCTTAGTGTCCTGAAGATGCAATAATAAATTGCAAAACTTAGACCTTTTTGAATATTTGACTTTTCCTTTTGGATCCCTACCCCAGATTAAAAAACACAGCGATAAATTATCATATTGGATCGTTAAAACAAGACATAGAATTATCATTTTTGTTTTAAATATCCCAAAAGTTTTTCATATCTTCTTGCAGGGAGATGACTTCCGAAGAAAATCCGTCATCAACAATTAGTACTGTAGCTGCTGCCATTGCTGCATCCTTAGTAAGTAACACTACAACAATGACCACCACACCACAGGAAATTGACCAAGTTCACTCTCAGCCATCAGAACCAATTTTTCTGCAAACGAAACTAGCTCAAGGCGTCGCCGGGTTTTTTGTGTGGGCTGCTTTATTTATGACATGTTCACAGGTAAGCATAAGATTATATCTTATTAGATGTTTAGTTCACTCCCATGCATTATCTGTAAGATGTGTATTTTTTTTAATAAACTAATCATAAATTACATTGCTATATTAAGACATCTGAGGGATTTTACCAAAATTCTGTTATTTTGCAACAGCTATCAAGTTTGGATGGGTCTTATTAATGTAGATAACAGATAAGTATTAGGATAAAAAACAATCAATCTTAAATTGGAGTAAAGGAAAGAATATGCTGTTCCATGGGAATTTACATTATTAGTATGAAAGTTCATTTATCTAATAAAGTATGTCATATTTCATCATCATTAATTACATTTTACATTATTTATATATATTATTTCAATGTTTTGGCTTTATATAGACTACTACATATTTTGTTTCTTTGTTTCAAGGAGTAAAGTAAGTATATCTCTCTAGTGGCAAAGGAATGTTTTTATGCATAGTTGTGATCATATATATAATTTTTTTCATATAAACTAAAAATCATTGTTTATTTATGTAAATACAGTAAACTTCGGTGATAACTTGCCTCGAGGGTCAAAAAACTCAGAACTTTACAACCGAGGGAACACTATAAGAACACCTGGTATATGTGGTAAAGATTTTTATTTAAGGATAGGTTCTACATATATATGGTATGGGACACATACAAAAAATTTGGAAATATAAAACCGACTTCAAAAACGCAGAGAAAAGTAAATATAATATTTAGACGCCCTTAAAGACTTGACTTATGAAGGTGTCAAACTAATAACCAATAGTAAATAGATATTTCTTGAGTTATTTTAACCTTATATTGTCTTAAAAGTATGAATTCTAAAGGGTAGCAACTAATATAAAACGCATGGATTTTCTTAGTATCTAGTAATCAAATAGTAGTTTTCTTCCTACTTAATTTTAAATAGCAGAACCTGTCTGTTTGAAGAGGTGGACAAAAACACTAAAAACAAAATATATTGGTTTATCATTTAGTTTTTACCACACAGCTTTTAATATTTCGAATTGAATATCCTTAATGTTGTACATCCATGAAATGGGTTAGGTTAAAAGTGAGCGGATCAAACCAACCCTCCACTGTGTCTCTGTGGTTTATTGTGGCTCACACCTATATTTACACTTCTCCAAGCAATCTAAATCCTGCAATTGCATTTGGGGAGGTATTCTTCAAGTCTTCAGGCAGCAGAATATCTCTACCGACTATGGAGAACCTGACCCTGGCAGCTGCCGGGCATTCACACAGCACATGGCTGGCAGTCATACCTGAGAGGAGCCAGTTTGTTTCATATGATGCTGCCATCTCAAGCAGACAGACCATTCTGCATGGGGTGCCTCAAGGCTCAGTCTCGGGGCCCCTTTTATTCCTCATCTATGTCAATGATCTTCCTGCCTGTCACCTAGATTCTAATCTGATGTTGTTTGCTGATGACACCACTAGATTACAACAATATCGTCCTTCAGATCCCATTCAGAATATGGTTAATACCACGCAGTTGAATATATACAACTGGTTCTTGGTCAATAAACTTAGTCTTAATTCCAAGACACAGAAACTTAACTTCATTTTAAAAAACACAGGATCCAACCTGCCCACTAGTGACTCAGTTAAGTTTTTGGGTATACACCTTGATCCCATGTTGACCTGAGAGAGACATGTTGATAAGCTTGCCTTTAAGCTCAGAAAAATTATATATCTAATTAGAAGACTCTCTGGGAATGTTTCTAAAAGAATCTTAATGTCAGCATATCATGGATATTTCGCTTTCAACATGACTTATGCACTGTTAAATTAGGGCCACTTGGCACATGCAGCCAGAATATTTGGCCTGCATAGAAGGTGTGTGCTTGTTGTCATGGGTTTAGGCTATCGTGACTGCGGACGACCATATTTTTCAGAGTTGCGTATACTTACTTTGCCCTGTATTTTTGTGCTGCTCTGTCTGACATACCTTAAACCCAACATAGAAGACTTCACATCTCATGCTGACATACATGCCTATTCCACTCGTAACAATGTTTCGTTGTGCACAGTTTTCACAGGCTTGGGAGGACTCGGGGTGGCACTAACTATTACTGTGTCACTTTTTACAATGTCCTACCGCAGAGTGTCAAAAGGCTGGATGGGGAAATATTTGTCTGCAAAATAAAAGAGTATCTTTTAAAAAAGTCCTTCTATTCCCTTGAGGGTACCTTAATAATGATTTTAATGATCTCAGTCAGATTTGCTAAACTGTTTTGTCTATTTCTGTTTTTAGATTTTAATTTGTTTTAACTTGTAAAGTACTATACTAATAATGTTTTTTTAAATATGTTTGTGTTTAACTGTACTGTTTGTAACCTGTATACTTACATTGTAATAGTCTAAATAGTGTTAGTTCTATTATTGACATTTTATAATTTTACTTATTGACATGTAAAAGCACTTTGTGTATTATTAATAATAAATATCTATCTATCTATCATAGCCGGCACTCAGATTCGTTTTCAAGCCCCATCCTGTGCAATGTGATCTCTTAGATCTTAATGGCCAGTGTTTAGTCCTATTGGTGTTTTGAGCTTAATTCTGTTCATATTTAACACACTTTCTGTTATCCTCTTCTTCATGGGAAGGAGGATAAATGCCTTTGCATGGGACAGACCTGGCAGTCCAAGCCAATAGAGATTAACTTTTTCCTCAACCAAGTCCAAAATTGCGTGCTTGGCCATTTCGTGGGCTACTCCTAAAGCTAGTTCAGGTCCCACGAATCTTGTCTCTGCTCCTTTCTTTGCTAGAAGGTCCGCAGACTCATTTCCCACCAAACCCGCATGTCTTGGTATTCAGATAAGGGCGATTTTATTGTCGCTCCCCAGGACAACATGGATGTACAAATTTTTATTGATTTATGTGTTATTTGTTGGTCCTGCAACATTCTAGCACACAATTCGATAGCATGAACTTCTGCTTGGAATATTGAGATGTTATTGCCCAGACTTACTGACAGAGCAACCTTCGGCCTTGCCCCATGGATTTCAGCACCTACACCTTTATTGGTTTTGGAGCTGTCTGTGAATAGGCACAGCTCTCCTTTCAGTAGATCAGATTTATTCTGATCCCACTCATCTCTCCCTGGGAAGATAACGGAGTGGGTTTGTTGTGCACTAACAGTTTTTGATAGCAGGTCCAATGGCATTCCCAATATGTAATGGTTTTTCACAACTTTCAGCACGTTTGATGATTCTATATGCCTCGTGTTTTCCACCATGCTGCTGGTGACAAATTGGAGTCTGTATGTTGTCCTCATTGCTTCCTCTTCTACAAATGGGTGGAGCGGTGGAAGTTTCAAAAGGAGTCCCATGGTCGCTGTCGGAGTGGAGCGAATCGCTCCTGTAAATGAGACCTTTCTTGCATATTATATACTTTCCAAGCATGATTCCCTTATTTTTCACCATGATAATCAAGAAAGTTGATAAAGGCAACCACACTGTTGGGATAAATATTGATTTTTTCAAAGTACCTTTGTCGTTAGTATTTAGAGGCGCCCATACTTTGCCTTTAAACTAATTTATTTATATATTTCTTGTTAAGTGGACTTCTTATAAAGTATAAACAATGTCAAGAATTACTAAGCCTAGAAATACAAAATACGCACTAGAATACATTTGATAAAAACAAAAATTTAAACATATTTTAAACTCGGTTTTAAAATATGGGAAATACATAATATATTTAACTAATTGTCAAAATATTCCACGACAGAATAAAAGCAGTGGTCAATAAGATAGCACCTTAACTTTTTTCTAAATTTCTTTTGAGGTTCTGTAGATAAAACATTTTTTAATTTTGCAAGTGCAAAATAAGCTAAATTAATAAGCCTTGGAATTTATATATAAGCCTTGGAATTCACACTTCTCTGTTTTAGTTACTTGTATATTATTTAAATTTAAATTAAACTCTACTAGTTCTCTTTTAATTGAAAAAGTCAGACAAGAGTTTTCTTTCATTTAGAATAAGTTTATTTCCTTGACAAAAGATTTTAAAATTGACGTTGTATTAATATATTAAATGATAGGCCAGTTACTATTATTGATGTGTCATCTGTATATAAAATCATGATATCCTTTTCTCCCAGATTTAAAAAGGCTTCTAGGTCATTTATAAATAAAATTAACAAAAACGCTGACAAATCTACAATTGTAAGTCTATTTCTCTGTACTGAACCACGAAAAAAAAAACGTATTTACGATATGGTAATACGCAAATAAACATCGCAGTGTAGGAAATTTATGGCAGATTGGCATTTACGAAAAATACACACATAAAACTAGACGTCTAATGAAAATCTAGCAGTCGTAAACGGCACGTTAATTTAAATTTTAAAAGACCCACAATGATCAGACACAATATAATCAAGTTACTTTTAGCTGTAATTAAAAATATCATTATAATAAGTAAAACGTCTGATTATTTCTGTTTATCATTTCGAGAGATTCAAAGAGAAGTATTGTAATCATGAAAAAAATCACCCTCCGAGTGTATATATTGGGTATACATGTATGGGTATTTTGGAAACTATAATAGATAGAAAATTGGTTAAATAGAGAAAGTAGTAGGCATTCAATGCTGCTTTGAGAACGTTTCTATCTTTTTTGTTTTGTTTTTGAATTATTTAAAAAAAAATAAAACTGCTATAAGTATCTTTTTTATTTTAAAATCTGTAAAACCAATATTAGGACAACTTTTTGCTCGCGATGCATTCATGTATTCAGTTTTTAATTCTAAAGTTTCGGTTCTAACATACTATCATCAACTACTTTTTTATTACGGCGGCCATTTTGTTTTTCTAAAACTAAAAAGAAAATTTTTTCCTTTCTTATTATGTATAACATGTAAAATGTAAATTGTTTTATTTTTATGTCAAAAAACATCAAAGTCAATTTTTATCTGAGTTGGCCATATGCCGCACAAACAATTGCCTAATGCTTAAGAGTCATTTTATTGACAACTCTGCAAAACATTGAACAAAATATAAACATTTGATTTCACTTTTTATTTTGTTAGTACTTATTATTTAGAACTTAATTTAATAAGTAGAATTTTATTTTTTAAATATTTTATTAGGCCACTATTTTGTTTTGCTATCTTGGATTTGTATCAAAATGTTACCAGATTGTTCCTATGTAACACTTGATTTTTGTGCAAAATTTGAGGTAAATATTTATAAATATTATAATTAGTTTTTTTAGTAATATTTTTTAAACAATGTTGGATTTTTACTAAAATATTAATAGGTCATCCCCATATGACCCTTAATTTTTTACCAAAATTTAAAGTCAATCGGGTAGTATTCTTAAAGCTATGCCGCGAACTGACAGACAAACCGACAGACGGACCGACGGAATTGATAAAACATATTTCTTGGTATCTAGGGGACACTAAAGAGTCTAAAGATATGTAAAACCTGAGAGGATGATTTTTTTTTCACTATTACAAACATTTTATTTGGCCGCCATTTGTTCCGCCATCTTAAATTACTAACATAGTTTTATCCCTATACCACGATTAGTTATGGCACACAATTTGAAATCAACCCATTAAGTAGTTTTTTCAGGCTGAATTTTTAAATAGTTTATTATGCCGCCATTTTCTTCCGCCATCTTGGATTCCTACGAAAATTTTATCAGTTGATTCCAACAAAATATTTGATATTTGTTCTAAATTTGAGATACACTTGATAAGTAGTTTTTTAAGAATAATTTTTTTAACATCTTACTAGGGCGCCATTTTGTTTGGCCATATTGGATTTTTACCCAAATATTACTACATCATCCCCATATGACCCTTAATTTTGGATTAACATTTGAAGTCAATTGGATATGTAGTTTTTATGCTATGCCGCGAAATGACAGACAGACAGACCGATAGATGCACCGATGAAATTCATAAAACATGTTTTGTGGCATCTAGGAACGCTAAAACGTGAAGATGTGTAAAACCTGAGAGGGTGATTTTTTTAACGATTACAAATATTTTATTTAGCAGCCATTTTGTTCGGCCATCTTAAATTAGTACTACAATTTTACTAGTCGATTTCTATATCACAATTAATTATGGCACCTAATTTGAAATCAATCCATTAAGTAGTCTTTTCGGGATGAATCTTTAAATCTATTATTAAGCCTTCATTTTGTGCCGCCACCTTGGGTTTGTACCAAAATTTTACCAGTTGATTCCAACATAATACTTTGATGTTTGTGCAAAATTTGAGATAAATTGGATAAGTAGGTTTTTAATAATCATCTTTTTAACATTTTCTTATGCCGCCATGTTGTTTTGCCATATTGGATTCTTACCAAAATGTTATCAGGTCATTCCCATGTGACTCTTAATTTTTGATCAAAACTTGAAGTCAATCGGGTAAGTAATTTTTAAAAAAAGGCTAAAAAGGGTCGCGATCTAGAAAAAAGTGGTAGTAGATTTTTGTAAAATATTTTATAGCTATTTCGTAGACATTGTTTTCATTATAGTGAGTGTCAAATTTGAGTGATTTATCTCTAGAAAAGTACGAGGTTCATGAAAAAAATTAAAATTTTGATACCTTGTATCTCAAAAACGAAGGCCTTGCGGACACATGTTTATATTAACTTTTAGTCCTAGAATAAGACAAAAAATCACTTTCTTCATCTATAGCCATCAGTTAAAAAACATCCCGTATAATAAAACAACATGTAATGAAAATGCCGTAGTAACACCTCTGTTAACGGAGTCACGGCCTATTTTTAACGCTGGCAGTTATTACTTGATAAAATACAGAAAAACTCCGTTATAATGGGTTATTCGTTATCACGTTCACTCGGTTTTGATGTATATAGTACGTCGATTCGTGCATATATTCCGGTAATTTATTTTTTTAAAACATGTTTTTGAACATGATATAAAACTGTAATGGCGTATATATAGAGGCCAAGCAAGTAGATAGTTAAAAACACGTATATTAGAACATAAAAGATGCGTAAAACAGTGGCGGCTCGTGAGTATATTGAAGGGTGAGGCTACATGAGGTTAATTTTGTTTAAATGTGAATAAATTTCCACGTCACCCATGAGGTATTATTCTGCGACGCGTTGACCTTTTTTTTTTAATGGAGGTCATCGCCAATAGCCCTACTAAACCATTAAAAACTAAAAAAATAAACTCTAAAAAAAGTAAATAAAAAGTAAACAAAACAAGTAAAATATGTACACCTATCACTAAAATATAGCGGTGATTGCGATAATAAAAACATAATTTAGTTTATTAAAACTTAAAATAAATAGTTGTATGAAATAAGATAAAAAAACTACTTTTTGTACATTAAATCTATACGTCTGTCTTTTAAGGTTGCAAATTTATCTATAATTTGGTCGTAAAAGTTTTGGTCTTCACTAAGACAGTAATTCCTGCTCTATTGACATCATTGCTAAACCCGAAAGCCGTTCTTGTGTCATTGTGTTTCTTAGGTAGGTTTTGATCCGTTTAAGACATGAAAAATTTCGTTCGGCCGATACACTTGTTGCGGGAATAGTTAAAACTAAATTAAAAAGTTTATATGCTTCCTTAAAAATTGCTTTAAAATCTTTAAATAACAAAGCTAGACTTTTTTCGACATCTAAATTTGAAAATTGTTCATCCCTATACAATACAGAAAGCTCATTCTTTAATATATCTCTGTCAAAAATGTTTGGATAATTTTTTAATAAATTATTTAATAAGTCGTCTGGAAAGCATTTAACATATTCCGATTATTTTGTGCAATCGACTAAAGCAAAGAAATTTAAATTATTTAAATTTTCAAACCGCGTCCCTAATTGAAGAATTATACAATCTATTATTTCGAAATATAATATTTTATATTTAGTAAAAATATCAAAGTCGCTAGAACATTGCCCTCGACGTGTGTTAGTTGGCAGAATAGTGGCTTTTTTTAGCAATATTGAAAAGTTCTTTGAAATGGTCCTCGTTTCTAAATTCAATAATTCGTTGCTTGGCAAGGTTTATTTGCGAAATGCAGTAATAGGTTCCATTCCCAACCCAACCCAGAAGTTCTCACTGTTGCTTGGATAACCCCAAATCACGTACTAAATCATTTAATTCCCTTTGAACAATCAAATATGGTTCGCCGGAACTGGGACTTGTGGTAAAAGTGGGATCGGTGCACTGTTCTTCTGAGCTGTCTGATGATGCGTTATCTTCCAAATCAATAGCTTGCCAATTTAAAGGCGCATCGGCACTGGCAAATTTGCATTATGAGGAACAGGTCGTATGGCAGATTGCAAATTTGGATATTCTATATTGTGCTTTCCCTTTTTGGAATAACCTTCAGTCTTTGTCAGGCAAAAAAAAAGTTAAATGCTTTAACTGTAATATTTGAAACAGTACATCAGTGCAACTAAAAATTTGTTTATAAATATGCGTTAAAAGGCAAAATTCGAAATCATTAAAATGCTTTAGAAATCCTTTTGCACCATTAATAGATTCTGTTCCAGAACTTAAGTCATTAATAATAGTTTCAAATACTATAATTAAATTGTCCCATTCATTAGCCACTAAGTTTAAAATTTTAGACCGTGTATACCATCTCGTTTCTACAGCTCGCGGAATTGTTTTACCTACTATCTGATTAAGCACACAAGACCGTTTTGGTGATTGGTGGAAATAATTTGGTATTCCTAATAAAGTGGCAAAAAATATACGACTTTGGGTAATCAGTTTTGTTCCCTGTTGTAAAACTAGATTTAATCTGTGGGCGCAACAATGAGTAAACATAGCTAAAGGAGCAATAGATCTAACTTTTGTTTGAAGCCCATTTATTTCACCTGCCATAACACTAGCCCCATCGTAACACTGCGCGACCAATTTATTTTTAAAGTCATAAGGCTCTAAGCTGTTTTGTATTAAATGAAAAAGGCTCTCTGCTGTCCTATTATCGCTAACGTCAAAAAATCCTAAAAATCTTTCTTTTAAAGATCCGTTGGTCACATACCTAACTGTTATCGAACACTGTGATTTTTCTGTTATATCAGTACTATCATCCGCAATTACGCCAAAAAAACAACAATCGGTGTCATTGATTTCTTTTTTTATATATTCTTGTATATAGTCATGTATGCAACCAATTAGTTCATTTTGTATAGTCTTAGATTGTCCCGTAAAAATATTACCAAATTTAGCACAATGTTCTGTAAGTTCGGCATTTCTTTTTATTAAGCATGCAAATATTTCCTTAAAATTGCCACGGTTAAAAGAATCTGTTGTTTCATTATGACCTCGAAATGCCAAGTCCTGTTTACCCAAAGTAATAGTAACATCAATTAAATAATTTAATAATAAACGGTTTTTTCGAACATTTTCATTATAAACAATTTTATTAAGACTTGCATTTTCTTGTAGTGCATCCGCAATAGTCGCCCTATTTTGCTCCAGTCTTGTAAGTGCTACCGAATTTTTAATATGCTCTCTTGAACTTTCATGAGATTTTACTGCTCGTGAAAAATTTTTTAAATCCGAATATCCGCCCCCTGAACTCCAATTATTTTTGACACAACCTAATAAAATACAAGGCCAACAATATAAGCTTTCTTTATAAATACTTCCGCATAGCCACCTATAAGTTTCGTTTTCGTACCAAGATATTTGAAAAGTTCTTGAATATTTTTTACCTTGCCTCTTTCGCTTCTTCTTAAAAAAGGCGTTGCAATTAATGAAGCAATAATGTCGTGAATAGGATTCATTTCAAAAGCAAAAAGCAAATACAAAAAATGGAACGGTCCAACTTACCAAATCAAAACAAAACAAAAACTTACTCACGCGTATTTATTCACCTTAAAAGACAGAACGCCCTCAATCAGCGATTATCGCAATCTATTTCCTATTTCTTTCTCAGCCGCACGCACCACGTAAAAAGAAGCCGTTGGAATATTTCGCTAGTCATGTGATTTAAATAACCAATAAAAGCATATCCAAGCTACAGATTTATCGCCTCAAGAATGCAATAGAAAACGCGTGCATCGGCAATCGCCATCCCGCTCTGTCGTAATCAGGTGACTCGCCGGCATCGGCACCGGCCGTTGATAAATAGGTCAGAAGTCGAAACTTTCCAAGCTAAAATTATTTCGCCTCATTCGAGAGCACTTTCTTTAGGAATGGGTTTGCACGGATTGCACGGTCGGTTTTTTGATGTGGTCAGAATTTATTTTCTAAAATATTTATTATGGGATTATATTTTGTTTTTTTTTTAATGTTATTATGTTGTAAAACTGTTAAAAAGTATATTTCTAATTGGTAATAGATAAAAAGTTATATAAAAAAATTCTCTTTTCCTTTATTTTGGGGGTGAGGCGCAGCCTCAGAGGCCTACCCTGACGAGCCGCCACTGGCGTAAAACCCTTAGAATAAGAATTAAAGTAGAGATCACAATTCATTCATAAATCACGTTAGGGGTATGCGCCAACATGGTTCCCCTTTTTTTCACATTCTATCGACCAATGTTTACGATAAAACAAGAAGTGGTGATGGCCCATGCCCAAGTCGTGGCCATTTGTTGACGAATGCCAGTGACGGCGTGAGTTTTCACTTCCCGCATAAGGAAATATGATTATCGTTCCGGGTTTTTACAGATCTTCATGTTTTTCCATTACTGTCGGTCGGTCGGTCTGTTCCGGTATAGCTAAAAAATCCACTTACTGGATTAACTTTAATTTTATTTAATTTTCCACAAAAATTACGTCTGATATAAAAAAAACTAACGGTAAAATATTTGATGTACGAAAATGAAGAAATGGGCCATTATTATCGATGACAAAAAGAAGGATTCTTAACTAATCCTTAATGAGGCAAATAGGTATTTTTACAAACTTCAAGGAAATAATCGTTCTTTACTTCAGTGCCTAGGAAAATTTAAAAGTGTCAGCATTTATAAATTCAAAATAGCGGTGTCAAAATGACAATGTCAACAGGTCGAACGGATGATTTTAACATTTGTGGGGATTATTTAAGAACGCACAACAAAAATTAAAATGGTGGCGCCAATATAGCGAACGAATTTTGTCATTTGTACAGATTCGGCTGAAATATCAGTATCTAGAAGTATTTAAGAATAAAAGTTATGAAATTTTAGTCAATATTTGAGAATTAAAAATGGCGGCATCACGTTGGCAGACTAATTTTAAAATTTTTGCAGATTTGATTAAAACTCGGCATTTAGGGGTATCTAAGACTGCACATCATGAATTTTTGTCAAACATTTTAAAAGTTCAAGATTGTAATGCCAACATGGCGGCGGAATTTTAACATTTGTGTAGATTTGGCTGAAAGAAAGTAGGGATCTGGGGGTATTTGAAAATACATATCACACATTTTTAGTAAATATTTAAAAAAGGAGAGTAGGAATGCCTAGAATGCGATCGAATTTTAATATTTATACAGATTTGATTAAAAATCGATATTAAGTGAGCAATTGCATCTGCATTCACACAATATTTTATTAGGCCGCCATTTTGGATTTGCAGTAAAACTTATCAGTTGATGGTCATGTCAAACCTAATTTTTCTGCAAAATTTGGATAAAATAGATAAGCAGTTTCTTTGTAACATTTCAATAAACCGCCATTTTGTTCAGCCATATTGGATTTTTACCAAAATGTTATCACGTCATCATCATATGACCTTTAATTTTTAACCAAAACTTGAAGTAAATAGGACAAGCAGTTCTTGAGCTTTGTCGCGGACAGACATACAGACTAACCGACGCACACTGGTCGATTTGCCTGGAATCACGGCATAAATGCATAAAATTTATTTATCTCAACATGACCAAAAATGTCCTAAATTTAAAGTCAATATTGCAAACAACAAGTTGGCTGTGAAAAAATTCTTTCCAGCATTTGTCGTTCACTGACAGCAGACGTCAAAACAGAAATATGTCAGCAGGTAATGCTTTGTAAGACTATAATCTGAAAAAAGTGTAAAATTTTAATAGTTGCTACAAAAAAGTTATTACCTGGATCGATACTTATTTTCGGTGGATGTTAAATCTTAAGGTATGTAGTTACAAAATATGTATAAGTTTTAGATATAAGTAGGATAGTAGTGGAAACTTAAGTCCAAAATCTCAATGTCTGAAAATTGCAACTTTTTTTTAAGGAACCTATATTATAGAAAGCTTTTTGTTTATGTTCCGCCTCAGATCCCGGTTTCTAATATAATTTTTTAACTTCTATGATTACTTATCGTAAGTATCCAAAAACAAAATTTTGCAGGTATTTGCAGTTTTTTCTATAAAATTTAAAATTAAATTGCGGCTTGGGTCTAAAAATCGAACTTTGCATTAATATGTAGTGTGTTTAAATGATGTCATGCAAGATTTATCATTAGTTATAGAATGTCTCACTGTATTTGTTTGTTAAATAGAATAAATCAATGTTGAAAACGAAATTAAGCCAAATACCTCTGTACAGGGTGTCCAACTAATTTGTCAAAAAGTCCAAAAACGTAGAGAAAAAAAATTTGTAATAAATATAATATCTTTAGTGCCTATTAAACTGGTATGCAACGAGCCCAGAAACTTTGAGTCCATCATCTGGCAAAATCCAAGATCTTCATCTCCTCAATTTTTTAGGCCACTTAACTTACAATTCGCCCACGAAACAATAGAAATGACTATGCAGGAAAAGAAAAATATGGATGATCAAATAAACAAAGTTGTTCCTTTTAAGTATATTTTTAATAATAAAAGAATAACGGTACATTTTGAACTATATCTCACAATGATTGATGACAAAGGTTGCAATGCTCTGACATCAAATAGTTCAACTCATATATTTGTGGGGTCACATCCAGGGACATCAATAATATTGATGCTGTTATTCAAAGATCGACTGCTGACAATAATTTGAAATATGGACTCTCAACATTACACGCCTGGACACGTTTCTTTGAATGTCTTTTACATTTATCTTATAAAACGAGCATTTCCAAGTGGCAAGCTAGAGGTGCGGAAGATAAGTTAAAAGTTTTAGAATCAAAGAAACATATTCAGGAACAAGTTCTTAGATGGGGCTAATTGTAGACAAACCGAAGCCAGGTTTCGGTAGTTCCAATAATGGAAACACAGCGTGGAGATTTTTTGAGGATGTAGAAATAACTAAAATTTATTTTAATATAATTACAATATTTCATGTGTTATTGCAAACTCTGTCGTCAGGATTTGATATTAATATAGATGAATTCAAAAAATATTCACTAGAAACAGCAAAACTTTTTGTATCTTTGTATCCCTGGTATGTTATGCCTGTTACCGTGCATAAGGTTTTGATTCACGGATCAGGCATAATTAACTCGCTTATTCCAATAGGGCAATTATCCAAGGAGGCACAAGAAGCCCGGAATAAAGACATAAAAAAATATAGGAAGGATTTTTCCCGGAAGACTTCGAGAACTGATAGTTTAAAAGATGTAATAAATCGACTTTTTTTCTCCTCGGATCCTTTTATACTGAGTTTAAGAGCACTAGCACAAAAAAAGATTAAGACATTCTTTCCTGAGGCACTGGAATTACTTAGGCCTCTAATAGTGAATGATAGTTCAAACAATCCAAAATAAAGAACCCAATAAATATTATATATTCACATATTCAATTCTACGATACAATGATATTTTGTATAATATTTACTTTAAATATACATACACAATGCTGAAAAATCTAATGTTTAGGAGTTAAAGTTTTATTTTAGAAATACAACAACAAGAAGTACAACGAGACATAACTAAGTAGGTATTTTTATTGTATATTTTTAATACTTATTCTGTGACTATACCCTGTAAATTTGGATATTTAAAATTTTACATAATTTTCACATGTATAATGATGACATAATTTATCGTTTAAGAATTTATGTTTTATTTTGGAAATATGCATAACTAGACATAAGTAATTTTAAATTTTTGTTTTATACTAATAATTCTCATTTTGTGACGACACTCTGTAGATTTGGATCTAATCAATTTTGCACAATGGAGACTAATGTGTAGAAATTAGAGTTTTACTTTAAGGATACACATAACTAGACAGTAAGTATATTTGATTTATGTTTTTAGTAATGATCTTGTGAGTACACCCTGTATATAAATGTGGATTTTAACAATTTTTTATAATCCCAAATAATATACATAAGCGTAAATGACTATAAACAAAGAGGTAATGATTTACTAGAACAGCTACTTAAAACTAAGGGTGGAAATACATTTCAAAATTTGCTCTTTATTTTTTACGTTCACTAAATGGTCTTTGTAGTCCCAGGGGTCCAAGATACTCCTCCAAACATTATCATATCCAGTAAAAACTATTTTAAATAAGTGTAACTATCATTATTAAATAAGTTCTCTCTGTTCTCAGTAACATTTTTAATGTTTCTATTTTTTACCATGTTTCCGTAAAAATCGACCAGTGTGCGACGGGACTGAGAAAACATGTTTTTTGTAACTAGAATACTTTCCTCTTGCGAGGAAAGTAAAAAAAGCGAGCGCTATTAGATACGAATAGAATAGCCAATTGTCATATTGTTTTTCCATGTTAAAAGCTAAAATTTAAAAAATAAAAGATTTTTTTAAATTTTCAATATTCTAAATCTTGCATTCTAACCAGTTTAGAACATGTTTACGAACACACTTTTACTTTCAATACCCAAAGAATCACCATTTAAATTCCTTTACCTGACAACAATTATATAAAAAATTGGCCCAACTCAAGTGAAAATCAAAAAAAGGTGCGAAATCATCCGAAACTTTATTATTTCCCCAGATTTCATCCAAAATCTAGTGATTTTCGAAATCGCAGTACGTTTTTTTGAGCGTGAGACGCCCTTCGACTATTTTAATATAGTATAGGTATATTTTATAATTATTCTAATTCTCTGATAGGAAAAACTATTGTAATCGGCAAAAAAATCACCTCAGAGTCTTTTTGGTATCATTTTGCTTCTGAAAATTCTCACATGACCCGACGAAATAAACGTTCTATTGTACTGAACCGGATTGGTCAATATGTCATGTGACCCAAAATAAGTGAATACGATATCTTTCATTAGACATGTCTCCTGGAAAAGGAAATCTTGCTGTTTACTTAGTGATTAAAAGAAAATTCCAAAACTTAAACGGCCATTTTTTTTACAAACTTTACAAACTCACATTGCCGCACCATAGTTAGGTCAACTAAAGCTCCTGGTTCCGCAATGTCCAAGATAAAGTAAATAAAACTTATTTATTAAATATTTAAAAAATTAATGTTCTTCTAATGTCACCGCACCTTTAAAACGCTGCTTCTTGAAGTAAGGCAACATATAATTAGAAGATTTGAGCCATATCAACAAATATACAATAATACATTAAAACACATGCAGTAGTGACGCTAAGAAAAGCTTGGTATCTAATAAAATATGTGTTAGCAAATTAATTTCTTTAATGTTAATATTTATTGTAGTTCCACGACCCGCTATTGGTTTTTAAGCCACGCCGGTCACGTGACCCTGCAACAATGTTTATTGTAGACTATTATACTTTTTTACTATAAGGATCCCTTGTCAATGAAAGTGGGATGGTCTATTACCACAGTGGGATGGTCTAATACGTGGAGTTGTCGATCGGGTTTGCCATAGCTAACTAAAACTCTTGTTACTGGTGAAATCTGATCTGAGACTTTGGGCATTTTAGTTTGTATTTTACTATTTTTCAATAAAAGTAATTTCTTTATACTGCTTAGAAACTAATCCTGTAAATACGTTACTATTCTTTGTATGTAAATTTTATTGCATTATGTTTAAACATATTCAGTGTAATATAAATTGCTATAAACATTGGTGTTCCTGGCTAGGCTTGGCATTATTGTACGATCGACCTTATACTGTGAGGTAATCTTAGCAGTGGCTAAATATGTAAATAATGAACTTTATTTTTATTCTTGCTCTAAGGTAAAACCCTTGTAAAACCTATACATCTTCTTAATTATAAATCAAAAATAGCTTTAGCTAGCTGAATTTTTAACAGCCTTTTAACTTAGAAGAAACTAGTATTGTTGACAGGCAAATTAATTACAAAAAAAGGTTATTGCGTGAAATGGTTCAAATTAAAAACCATAAAACTAGCATAAATAAAAAACAAGATATTGAAAAATTAAGTATCGCCTATTTTAATCTAATTAAATCTAAATAACACCTGGTATATTATATTGGATATTGACATTTAACACTTCTTGAGTTGCCCGAAAATTAAATATAGTAGTTTTTTGTTTATATTTATAATCGTAAAAACAAATATATTCATTTGAAATAATTCGTCTTGTCCCATAATGTTCTATGTTTTTATAACTAATGTAACACAGAGGATCTCACTTGTTTTGTAAGTAATACTCATAATAATTTTTCTTAAAAAAAAAAGAGGTTTATAAGAGATTTTAACTGGTGTTTTGTTCTTGTTATATTTTGTATAGTTTTGCTGATTGTTGTACTTGTTAATTCTGTATATGTACATGTATTTACTTATTTGCTTATTATTCTATGTACATTTTAGTCCTTTGAAGATGGTCTAATATAGACCGAAACGTAGACAATTAAACTGATTTAAATCTTCAAAATGTATGACTTTGTTGTTGACCTAAACCAACCAACCCTACCACTCATTATACTCGAGGTCACTAAAAACAAGGATTGGAGTCTTGAAAATGTATAAATTCAAGTACTTTTTACTTCCCTCATAAACGGGAAGTATTGTAATCGTGAAAAAATCATCCTCCGAGATTTTTTCAGATCTGTACGTTTCAGTGTGTCTAGATGACGAAAAACACGTTTTCTCGATTTCGTTTGTCTGTTCGCGGCACAGGTAAAAAATGACTTACCCGATTGACTTGAGGGTTATATGAGGATGACCTGGTAACATTTTGGTAAAAATCCAATGAGGAAAAACAAAATGGCGGCCAAGTGAAATGTAAAAAAAAAATTATTACTAAGAGAGTGCTTATTCAATTTATCTCAATTTTTGCACAAAAATCAAGTATTGTATAAGAATCAGCTGGTAAAATTTTGGTACCAATCCAAGATGGTGGAACAAAATGGCGACTTAATAAAATATTTAAAAATTCAGCCTGGAAAAAACTACTTAGTGAACTGATTTCAAATTGCGTGTTATAGCCAATTGTATTATAGAGATGAACTAGTAAAAGTGTGGTGCTAATTAAAAATGGCGGAACAAAATGGGGCCCAAATCAAATGTTTGTAATCTGAAAAAATCACTCCTCTCTCAAATATGTTTTATCAAGTTCGTTGGTCCGTCTCTCGGTTGGTCTGTCTGGCTGTCAGTTCGCGACATAGCTTAAAAACTACTCATCAGATTGACTTCAAATTTTAGTCAAACATTAAGGCTCATATGGGGATGACCTGGTAATATTTTGATAAAAATCCAGTATGCCGGAACAAAATGGCAAATGAAACGTTAAAGAAATGATTACTAAAAATGTTATACAAAAATCAAGTATTATGATGTAGGAATTAACTGGTAAAATTTTGGTACGAATCCAAGATGGCGGAACAAAATGACGGTTTAATAAAATATTTTAATATTCAGCCTGAAAAAAACTACTTTGAACTGATTTCAAATTGTGTGCCATACCTAATTGTAGTTCGGATTATAGTATAGAGATGAACGAGTAGTAAAGAAACTGGTATTAATTAAAGATGACGGCCAAATAAAATGTTTGTAATCTGAAAAAATCGCCCTCTCAGGTTTTACATATCTTCGCGTTTTAGTGTCCCTAGATGCCAAAATATATGTTATTATAAATTCTAGTCAAACATTAAGGCTCATATGGGGATGACCTGGTAATATTTTGCCGGAACAAGATGGAGGCCTAATGAAACGTTAAAAATTATTATTACTTAAAAAAACTAATTATCCAATTTACCTCAAAATTTGCAGAAAATTCGAGTGTTACATAAGAATGAACTGGTAACATTTCGGTATGAATATAAGGTAGCAAAACAAAATAGCTGCCTAATAAAATATTTAAAAAATCAGTCTGAAAAAACTACCTATTAGATTAATTTCAAATTTTGTGCAAGCATTAAGTGTGATATAGAGATAAGCTGGTAAAGTTGGGTTACGATTTCAAAATAGCGGAACGAAATGGCGGCCAAATAACATGTTAAAAAAATTTACGTAAAAAAATCATCTTATTCAATTGACTCTACAGGGTTTTTCCGTATATTTTTCCACCCACCTAGAGAGTTTATTTGAATACATACGGAAATATCGTAAATACAAAAGTTGTTGGGTTTTTTTATGAAGATTTAGAATATTATATCATAAGTGCGAAAATATTATTGGAAATGTAAAATTTTAACAGTTTCTCAGTTTTTTTAAATGAAATACCGTGTATATTAAATCATATTCTTAAAGATCTTTTTTTTCTAATTTCAAATATGTATACTTTTAATATATTCTGTCAATTAGTTTTGGATATATTAGCGTTTAAACATTAAAGAAATGGTAAGGTAATTTGCGCTAAAACATAGTGAGCCATGGTCAAGACAATTGCAATGAACGAAACGCCTTTTTGACGTTTACCGGTCAGAAGTAATTATTTACGAGCATTTTTAATATCTAATATGTTGGACGATGGGTTATTCGGAAGAAGAGAAACTCGACATGATAGAATTATTTTATTTACATGGTAAAAAAGCATGGATAGCTCGTAACGAATATCATAGACAATTGAATGAAAGAAAAACACTTAGCGAAAATTTAGAATAGTAAACATCGCTAAACAATTGAATGAAATTCTAAAAAATAAATATAAGCCATCTAAGTTTTTACCTACTCAAGAAAGAAACAACACACTTTACACTTCTGCCAAGAAATAGAAAGACGTGTTATGACGAACCAACAAAATCTGTCAAATATAGTTTTCACTGACGAGGCAACATTTACCACTGGAGGCATGTTTAACCGGAAAAATAAGCATTTTTGGTCAAAAGAAAACCCTCGAGCTCTTCAGGCGGTCAAAATTCAGAGAAGAAGATCCCTACATGTTTGGTGTGGCCTTCTTAACAATCATGTTATTGGACCTATATTTTTAAATGGGAATTTAACCGGACAAGGGTATCAGGAGTTATTAGAAAGCGAAATCGAGGGGCATTTAGAACAACTACCGATTAATTCATATCTTAATTTGTATGGCAACAAGATGGTGCCCCTCCTCATAATGTCCAGCCGATCACCAATTTTTTAAATGATGGCCAGCGAACAGTCCCGATCTCTCTCCATTGGACATATTTTTGTGGGGTTATCTGAAAAACAAGATGTACTACAATAGGCCAAGAACCATCCAAGCTTTAGAGCAAAATATAGTCCAAACAATCGACGATTTAAACACCCAATCACCTCATTTTATCTACGTATCCATACACAGAAAATTTAGAAGAAATATTCAGAAATGCATTATAAACCAAGGAGGCTATATAGAAAACCAAAACTTAGTTCTTTAAGATAATATTATTATTTACCTGCTTTATATTATTGATTTTTTATGATATTGTTTCTTTCCACTATTCTAACTTTTCGCTTGTGTTTTTCTTTCATTCAATTGTTTAACGATGTTTACCGTGGAAACTGTCTATGATATTCGTTACGACCTATCGATGCATTTTTACCATGTAAATAAAATAATTCTATCATGTCGAGTTTCTCTTCTTCCGAATATTCTTGAATCGTTCAACGTATAAAATATTAGAAATGCTCGTAAACAGATACTTCTGACCGGTAAACGTCAAAAAGGCGTCGTTCATTGCAATTGTCTTGACCATGGCTCACTATGTTTTAGTGCAAATTACCTTACCAATTCTTTAATGTTTAAACGCTTATATATCCAAAACTAATTGACAGAATGTATTAAAAGTATATATATTTGAAATTAAAAAAAAAAGATCTTCAAGAATATAATTTAATATACAGGGTGTTTCATTTAAAAAAACTGACCTGTCAAAGTTTGACATTTCCAAAAATATTTTCGCCCTAATGATATACTATTCTAAATCTTGTTGCGTCTGCGAACACTAAAACGTGAAGATATGGTGAAACCTGGGACGGTGATTTTTTCCGCATTACAATTCATACCACAACTTTACTAGTTCGTTTATATATCAATTTTTGCACAAAATTTAAAATAATTCTAATAAATCGTTTTTCCGCGCTGATTTTTTATATTTGAGGTTAACTGGGTAAGGAGTTTTTTACTAATATTTTTTAAAATATTTCACTAGGCCTCCATTTTGTCCGCCATACTGGATTTGTACCAACACGTTACTAGTTTTTTCCTATGCGACCCTTAATTTTTGACCAAAATTTGAAGTCTGGTAATTAGTTTCTTAGCTGTGCTGCGAACAGACAGACAGAAAAACCGACAGGCCGACGGAATTGAGAACTTGTTTTTTTGGTATCCAGGGACCTTAACGATTAGAATACTCCTGTTATTAGGGAAGACATTTTTATTAACAAAAATTAACATAAATATTAAAAAAAACCAAGTTTGTCTACAGTGTTTTCGGCAATCTTTAAAGTTTAATGATTTTTTTCTAGAGATAAATTTTACTTTATAAAAAAACTTTGATTGGCCCACTCTTAATTAACCATACCATTTAAGGCAGAGTTGAATTTACCTTAGAGTAAGTAAGTGGTTATCTTATAGTCTGTACCGTTTCGTTTCCCTTTAACATTTTAAATCGCGTTGAAGCTTCACTGTGAAATATTGTTGTTAGATCACGTATTTCACCTTAATAAAGGAAGGAATCGAGTAGCCTGACTCGGTTCAAGGCTGTTTGTTCACTTTGAATCCATCTAGGGTTCTTTGTTCTTGCAATGTAAGCTCTAGTAATTTGCTGCATCATTTTATTAACGCTTTTGATTTCGATTGGATATTATTTTTTCGCGAGTTATAATAATTTTTATATAATAGCGTTGATTGATTCAATCAGCGATAATAGTAAAATCGTATTTTATGAACCATGGTTGATTCGTTTTATGGGTTTTTAAATTAACATAAATTCTTTAACTACGCAAACGAGAACACTTGTTTAAAATTTCCGCTTAATTTATTTTACACAAAATGAAACACATGGCAATTGTTTTGCCAACACTGTGGCTTCAACATATGTTAGATCTTAAATAAAAATGTAACACCACAAACTGTAGGTCATATCTTTATAGCCTAATTAATATTTAACAAATAATATGTCAGGTTGTTCCTGTGGATTCTGGATGCGTGTATTAGTCTTGTGTGTGACCTTAGGTGTCTAGTCCACACACTTATTTTTGATCCTATTTTACTATTGTTTATCATAACCTTGAATAGAAAAATCTGCCTTGCTCATTGCTATACCATAATGTACACACTTATTTTTGATCCTATTTTACTATTGTTTGTCATAACCTTGAAAGCTATTTCTGATTAACCAACGTCTACTAATCCGACATATCCGGTTACGAATATATATGATTTCGTTTTTGGCCAGTATATCCAGAACGGTAAATTTGACAGCTGTCAAAATGTGACGTTATTCGGACATATTTTTAACACAAATAAGATGGCGTATACGATACGTCTTCATTGTTTTTTGTTAACCCGCAACCCACCTCATCTTTAATTTTTCTTATGACCGCCATATTGGATTTTTCGATTTTTGGAAAGAGCCTAAAATTTCCAGTCTAGTGATATCTCACAAGTGCATTAAAGATTTTAGTGTCATCAAAAAATCACACTTTGTAAATTAGGTTTCAATGTTTTTAAAGGAGGCCATGATTTATTTGTCACAAGATTACATTAATAAGTAAGTAATGTATTGAACGCATTGAATTTTCAATACAATTTGAACGTAAATAACGACTTAAAAAATCTAAATGAGCTTTAACTACTTTGTAAATGGGTAACATTAATTTACAAATCTGCAAAATGGCGTCCATTTGCATCCAGACATTTTTGACAATTGGTGACTGTTTTTCGTACAACCCTGGTAAGTGTATTTCGGTTAATATTTCTAAATGTGTCCAGAACTCTTTGTCTCAGGATTTCTATAGTCACGGGGGGATCAAATGCATAGATTTCATTCTTCGTGTGACCCCAGAGGTAGAAATCCAAGGGCGACAGGTCAGAGGATCTAGGAGGCCAAGATATTGGACCATTTAAAGAAATTATTCTTCTTATTCATCTTCCGTTAGAATAGCTCGTAAGGCTGGTACATGGTTTCGCAAAAGCTTTAGGTACCTCTGCTCGTTTAGGTTGTAGTCAAACAAAAATGGTCCAATAAGTTGATTTCCTGAAATGATTAATAATTTATAAATAGGTGCCCAACAGTCAAGGGCGGCAGGGTCGGCCGGGTGGTACTAGAAACTATAAATTATAAAGGGAAAATTATCTTTATTAAAAAGTAGATATTTTCTTTCCAAAAATGATTATCGAAACATCCCGTAACGAATGAGCTTGTATACAGTTGAAACCTATTCAGCTTTATTATGAAAAAGAAAAACATATTTGGTTAGCGGAAAGTAATAGCCGTAATAAATTATTTTGTTGGTATTGCATATTAATTTCGGAAATACTAAATCAATTTATTTCAGTGGTATAATAATCTTAAAGAAGTACACCGACATTTGATTAATATGGTATTTTTTTCATAACGCAAGAACTAGGTTTCCCGGGTAATAATAAATCGTTAAATTCAGACAATCAAAATAATTTTAGAGAATTAGCTGAATCTGCAGAAAATTTAGATAAAGTGTTAATAAATTTACCCAATTCTATTTTTATAGGTTCTTCGAAACTACAATACAAAATGATTGAATAAAAATGTAATACAATATCAAAAAAGTAAGTTGACTGACTAGAGTAGAACGTTTTTGTTTTTTTTTATTAGATTATACTCTTTTAGTATCATTAAAGAACTAAACGAAAAAAAAAAGATTATTATTTGACCATTATTTGGTGCCTATTTAAAAAAGATTGGTTAGAATAACTTACCAATGATCCCACACCAAACGTTACTTCTAAATCTGATCTGTAGACGTCTTTCTGCCACTTCGTGAGGATTTTGCACAGTCCAATGATGACGGTTATGCCTATTAAAGACTCCACAATTCGTGAACTTGTTCTCATCGGACCACAAGACATGATTTACAAAATCAGGATTATCAATACATCTCCTAGTATACCACTCACAGAACTGTAGTCGTCTTGGAAAATCAGTTTCCTTAAGTCCTTGTACTATTATGGGTTTGTATGGATGGTACTTTTTTTTTTAAACTCTCTGTACTGTTGATTTTGGCACATTAGTTTCCTGTTCTACAGTTCTTACCGATGCACTAGGGTTTTCGTTGATAGCTTGTAAAATGTTTTTGTCTCGATTTTCATTGTTATTATTGTATCCGCTTCTAGGTTGTTCGAAGGCACCATGGTTAATTAAATTAACTACGATTTTTCTGAATTGGGTTTTATGAGGCTGCCGTCGTTCTGGGTACATCTCCAAATACCTTGCTGAGGTAACACCGGCGTTTCTGTATGATTGAAACTACAGAGCTAACATGTCAACCTTTTCTTTATTTGAGTACGGAATGCCGGCCATTTTCTATATGTTTTGACAATTTATGCGTCAGATTTATGATTTTATTGGGATAAAAGCGTACCTAAATTAACGTCAAAGTCAAAATCCAATTTTGCTACAGATAAATCATGGCCTCCTTAGAAAAGCATTGAGAGCTAACATTACTTTAAATCATGCCCTCCTTAGAAAAAACTGAAACCTAACTTTAAGAAGTGTAATATTTCGATAATACTAAAATCTTTAATGCACTTGTGAGATATCACTAGACTGGAAATTTTAGGTTCTTGCCAAAAATCTAAAAATCCAATATGGCGGCCATAAGAAAAATAAAAGTTGAGGCAAGTTGCGGGTTAACAAAAAACAATGAAGACGTGTCGTATACGCCATCTTATTTGTCTTAAAAATGTGTCCGAATAATGTCACATTTTGGCAGCTGTCAAGTTAACCGTTCTGAATATACTGGCCAAAAACGAAATCCGCCATTTTCGGTTTTCCCCGATATTTCCAAAAACAATTGATCGATCGTAAATCTGAAGCCGGATATCGAATGCAATAAGTTTCCTCTAAAACTTTCCCGATTTAACCTTTGCTGTAGGTATAATAGGAGCCGAGATCCCTGTATAGAGAAGCGAATCTGGGACACACTGTATATATTTATCTGAAAAATCTCATTTAAAAAAATGTAGCCATTTAAAAGTTAGGAATAATAAACGTTTTTTTAGACAGCTGCAAAAATATTTCTCTTAAATAATTTTTTTTGACAGATGTCAAAAATTTTTTTTTCAAATAAATGACAGGAAAGTTACATGGAACTGTGAAAACCGTGTATAATACTTGAAGGAGTTACTAGGTAAACCCATTTTTTAATAACTGTTAAAATATTTATTTTAATAAATTACACCCCTAAAAGTTACAAGAAATATCCTTTCTCTTATCGAACACTGGAATTAAATCCTTTAAAAGTTTAGGTAAAGAAAAAAAAAATAAAAAATTCGTAGCTGCAAAAACTAAATTTTCTAAATTTATTATCTAAATCTCTTCAATCCATATTCTATGCCAAAATAATTCACTAGAAAAAAATACAGCTTTTAAAATAGAATTTCTAAAAAAAGAAATAGTCCTACAATATATGCCCCTGTATAACAATATATGCCATACTTCTGTACTGAAAACTTGTGACGGAGACAAAAATTCAATAAATCAATCAAAACCTACTTATTGCATGTAACCTATAATGAAAATGTTTAAATCTTAAAAAAAATACCAGTAAAGAAAAGAAAATTGAAAAAATGTTTATTAAGAAAAAAATGATACGCAGCTTATTTTTGCGAAAGCAAAATGATTTAATGTCTTGTAATAATGTTTAATAAAAACAATTTTCATAAACTATTTTGAAAAGTTTCATTAAATAAATAAAAAAAAAACTAAGAAAAAAACACAATTTCTAAAAATGTCCTAACTACTGGCCCTGTATAAAATAATATAAACTTTACTAGTTTTTCGAACAGTATAATACTGAACTTCATTACATTTCCTATGCTAAACATATACCATCATAAAAAAATTAGAAACTCTATGCCCGTATCCTAAAAAACCTCACAAAATATGTAAACATACCAGACTATATACCAAAAAATGCATCTATCCCGTATCCAATTAGATGCAAGTACCTTACTGCTCTAACTGATCCTAAACGTTAATCGAATAGCACGTTTATTAATTACATGTAATGTATGCAATTGAGAATGACAGCTAATTTTCTTAAGAGATATTTTATAAAATTGGGGAAAGTATTATCCTTTAAATTAAAGAATTCGTTTTTGACTCTCTAAAATTAAATAATTTTTACTTAATTCTTTATTCAATTACACTTCTTAAATCGACGAAAGTCAAGGATGAATGGATGTTTTGAAATTTTTGATCATCTCAGAGAAACCTAGAAATTGTGCCCAAAAGCGTGCACTTTTTCCTTTAAATCGAATTTTCACCTATTTCCCCAGTAGCTAGAAAAAAATATTATATAGAGGTTTTTGTAGCGAAATAAAGGCTCTATCCTTCTGTCATTAAATAATTCCGATTATTGATTACAGTGAGCCCCACCGTGAGGTTAAATTTGGACTTTAGAATTTCAACTTTGAAAAATAGTAGTAATATAACCGGGTACGCTAAAATTTTAAAATTTGGTTACAATCTACCTACGAGTATCTAGTTTGGTAAAAAAAAACCTCACGACTTAGGTGTATAAGCTTTCTTGTGATACAGGGTAATGAGGAAATCGAAAAATTTTAGCTTTTCTTAAAAATTTCTACTTTCCGGTCATTTTTCCGACAGAGATGCATTCAGGATTTTGTTCTCCTCTATATTTCCAATGAAAAATGTCTTTTGCAAAATTTCGCTAGGACGCACTTAGTTCGAGCTATAAGGGCTTCAAAACACCCTATTTTTAACAATGGGGAACTCTTTAGTTCCAATTCATTGTTTAATATAATATGTTGTTATTTGTATGTTTGTTTATTTCCATACTGTCTAGTAAATTAATTTTTAATTTTTCTTCATCTAAAATTTTTAAGAGCTCATTGAGGATATGGTTTTCCTGAATTAAATGTTTTAGTAATTGCAATCATCTTTGCTCTCTGTGACTAAATTTATGCTCATTTTTTAAACGTTCTGCATGTTTGTCCAGTAATAAATTTTAAACAGGTTCTACAATTTAACTTGTAATCACCGGATTTATTATTTTTGATATATCTACCAAGGCTGTTGTTGGTCCTAAAGCAACAGTTACACCTTTATTTGATATTATTTTTCCTGTATAATTGAAAGCATAAAATTGGGTATTTTCTTTCAACTTATTACGAGGACAAACTTATTTATTTATATAATCTAAAGATCATTTTAACTGTCTGTCAGTACAAGTAAAACATGCCAATATATTATCAACATATCTATACCAATAAATGAATTTTTTACCAAGGGAATATCCATGAATTTTAGTTTCTAAAAGATCCATAAATATCTCGGCTAAAATTGGACTTAAAGGGTTTCCCATTATTAAGTTTTCCTTACTAATATACGTAGTCTTATATATATATAAGTCTCAATAATTTTGATCCTAACAGGTCGAACTCTAGACCTCTAAGATATTCTGTTTATAAATTGGATTAACATTATTTGTTGTAAGAAGTTAAGTCCAGTTTTAGCTGAGATATTTGTGGATCGTTTAGAAACTAAAATTCATGAATATTCCCTTAACAAACATAGAAAAAGACTCCAAGTCTCGATCTCATTAAATTATAATTTTACAATTCACAACAAACATTACACGTGTTTCGCCCTTTCGAGCATCATCAGACCTACAAACAACAGAGAGAACCTTAGTAAATAATCACACTCACAAATCCTAAAACAATAACTTACAAATAGAATAAAACACACTAAAGCACAACAAAACAAACAACTACTTATACATATTTGATGGACATTAAAATGAGGTCAAGTCTCACGTGAATAAATAAAATAAAATATTAAAAAAAGTATTAAAAAAGATTCATGTTTCTAGACGGGATCGAACCCAGACCACCCGAGTGAGACACCGAAGCAACCACCCACAGGCCATTGGACTAGTCGAAGAAAAGAACCAAAAACTCTCACTCTATGAATTAGTGAATGAAATGAAGGTTGCCTACAATTATTATTACATTAAATTGTTAAATAATAGGGTTGGTTCAAAATTAAAAACATCGTTAACGCAAGTGAGAATGGGACTTTTTATAGCTTTGGTTATTTCCATTTTTTCTAGAAGGTCAAGCTTTTTCCCCTTCAGACATTCATGTAAAACATCAACGTTAGAAATGGAAAATTCATGACCTGACTCCAACAAATGATTGGCAAAGGCCGAAACAGTCTCAGTTACATCCGTATTTCTGAATTTGTTGACAAGGCTTAAATGTTCTCTCACCCTAGTGGAAATTTTTCGACCTGTTTGTCCCACATAGGTCGTGGAACATTCACTACAATTTAGTGCATAAACCCCAGATCTGGACAATTTATCGGTTGTGTCCTTTGTCCTTACTAAATGTCTCTTGGGAGTATTTACTGTTTTGAATGAAATATTGACATTTTTAATATTTTTAAAAAATTTTGCCAATTGGAGAGAAATACTTCCGAAAAAAGTAATGCACTTGAAAAAATTTGTCTCATCGCTAAGTTTTGAATTTATGACAGTATAGGACATTTTGTACTTGTTTATAAATTTGTAATATAATTTGGTGATAGACTCCAAAGGAAAACCGTTATTCATAGCAATCTGCATTATAATATCACGCTCCTTAGTAAACGCTTCCCTTGACAATGGTAAATTACACAACCGATAGAAAAAGGAGTTGAACGCGGCAAATTTATGTGTGTAAGGAGAGTTTGAAGCATACTGAATAACATTATCCGTGGACGATGTTTTCCGGTAAACCTCAAACTCTATCCTACTGTGTTTCCGAGATAGTAAAAGGTCAAGAAAGGGTAGCTTTCCTTCATCTTCCATTTCCAATGTAAACTCAATTTTAGGATGCAAGGAGTTAACGAACTGTAAAAACTCTTCCAACTGATTTCTGTTGCCATTCCACACAATGCAAATATCATCCACGTATCTTTTATATGCTGTTAGAAAGGAGGCAAAATAACTATTCATTATCCTGTTTTCCAAATTGTTCATGAAAACCTCACTCAGAAATGGCGACAAACAAGAACCCATAGCCAGCCCAGACCTTTGCCTATATAACTGTCCATTAAATTTGAAAAAATTTTGGTCTAAAACTAAGGTAAGAAGAGAAGTGAGGCCATCAACGAGTAACTGTGGCAAAGAAGATCTCGCCAATAAATCCCTTACCAACTGAATACAGTCTGCGGGACGCACACTAGGAAACAAATTCTTAACATCCAATGAAACTAATAATGCATTGTGCGGAATATCAACGTTTTTCAGGTGATTGGCAAAGTCGATGGAATTCCTGGTAGAATATGTGCTATGAAACCCGTTACGTCCCTAAGAACTCTATTTAGCCAAGCTGAAAGTTTGTAGCATGGGGAATCAATAAATGAAACCACTGGCCTCATGGGCGTGCCATCTTTATGAATCTTTGGCAAGCCATAAAGTAAGGGTGTTTTAGGGTTCATAGGATATAATTTATCTTTTGTCATGTTGTCGTTAACTCCTTGCATCCTAAAATTGAGTTTACATTGGAAATGAAAGATGAAGGAAAGCTACCCTTTCTTGACCTTTTACTATCTCGGAAACACAGTAGGATAGAGTTTGAGGTTTACCGGAAAACATCGTCCACGGATAATGTTATTCAGTATGCTTCAAACTCTCATTACACACATAAATTTGCCGCGTTCAACTCCTTTTTCTATCGATTGTGTAATTTACCATTGTCAAGGGAAGCGTTTACTAAGGAGCGTGATATTATAATGCAGATTGCTATGAATAACGGTTTTCCTTTGGAGTCTATCACCAAATTATATTACAAATTTATAAACAAGTACAAAATGTCCTATACTGTCATAAATTCAAAACTTAGCGATGAGACAAATTTTTTCAAGTGCATTACTTTTTTCGGAAGTATTTCTCTCCAATTAGCAAAAATTTTTTAAAAATATTAAAAATGTCAATATTTCATTCAAAACAGTAAATACTCTCAAGTGACATTTAGTAAGGACAAAGGACACAACCGATAAATTGTCCAGATCTGGGGTTTATGCACTAAATTGTAGTGAATGTTCCACGACCTATGTGGGACAAACAGGTCGAAAAATTTCCACTAGGGTGAGAGAACATTTAAGCCTTGTCAACAAATTCAGAAATACGGATGTAACTGAGACTGTTTCGGCCTTTGCCAATCATTTGTTGGAGTCAGGTCATGAATTTTCCATTTCTAACGTTGATGTTTTACATGAATGTCCGAAGGGGAAAAAGCTTGACCTTCTAGAAAAAATGGAAATAACCAAAGCTATAAAAAGTCCCATTCTCACTTGCGTTAGCGATGTTTTTAATTTTGAACCAACCCTAATATTTAACAATTTAATGTAATAATAATTGTAGGCAACCTTCATTTCATTCACTAATTCATAGAGTGAGAGTTTTTGGTTCTTTTCTTCGACTAGTCCAATGGCCTGTGGGTGGTTGCTTCGGTGTCACACTCGGGTGGTCTGGGTTCGATCCCGTCTAGAAACATGAATCTTTTTTAATACTTTTTTTAATATTTTATTTTGTTTATTCACGTGAGACTTGACCTCATTTTAATGTCCATCAAATATGTATAAGTAGTTGTTTGTTTTGTTGTGCTTTAGTGTGTTTTATTCTATTTGTAAGTTATTGTTTTAGGATTTGTGAGTGTGATTATTTACTAAGGTTCTCTCTGTTGTTTGTAGGTCTGATGATGCTCGAAAGGGCGAAACACGTGTAATGTTTGTTGTGAATTGTAAAATTATAATTTAATGAGACCGAGACTTGGAGTCTTTTTCTATGTTTGTTATTAAAACTAGGTCTCTTTGAGCAATATGGACAATTTCTTCGAATATTCCCTTAGTAAAACATTTACTTATTAGTATAGGTATGTTGATAATTATGTGACAGGTAATTAAAATCATTTGTAGACTATATAAATAACCTACACAAAACATATATATTTTACAATTGAATTAAAAAATTATAAATTCATTTCTTAGAATTGAGGATAACTATGAAGAATAATAAACACGAATTTCAAGTTTTCAATAAGCCATCTCATACAGACATTAATTACAATACACAATATTCCCAATAATCCTTGTGCACATAAAAATCAGCATATAATAGTTTTGTTCATTGTTGAACAATATACCTCTCAGGAATGAAAGTTATACTAAAGGGTTAAATATAATTAACAAATAGCGGTTAATAACGGTTATCATGAAAATTTCAGAGAAAATAGTAAAAAAGAAACAATATAAAAAGTATTAAATTAGTTTATCCTATTCTAATAAGTTCAAAGAAAATACTCAATTTCATACTTTCACTTATACAGGAAAAATAACATCAAATGTTGCTAAGTTTTTAAAAAATAAAGGTGCAACTGTTGCTTTTAGGATTAACAACGACCTTGGAAGATATATCAAAAATAATAAGCCGAAAAACAAAAATCGTATTTATTTTTAGATTTAATTTGTGGAACCTATTCAAAAATTTAAATTGGACAAACAGGCAGAACGTTAAAAAAAAAGAATTAATGAGCATACGTTTAGAAGCATTAAGATAATTCCAATTACTCTAATTCAGAAATACCATTTTAAAATTTTACATGTAGAACGAAAAAGGAAAAATCGGTAAATTCCTTTAGCCGGAACTTCCTTTGTTATGAATTACTTTTATTGGGAAGAGTGAAGTGTGATCCAAGTTAGTTCAGTACATAGTCACAGTATACAGGGTGGTGCAACCAAGATGGGGTGGACGATTGTGGGCAAACGGAGAGGAATTAAAAAAAAAAAGTTGGGATATGATTGATAGTCAAGAACGCTGTGTTTTAAAATTATACCATTATACAGGGTGGTCTGAAAAGTTCGTGGTGAACCAAACTTGTGTTTTTTTAAATGGGACACCCGGTATATTATTATTTTAGTTGATTCTCCTATTCGTTACGATCATTTTGATATGAGGTTTGTTGGGTCTAAAATTTATACCAAAGGAATGGGACGAGGTTAAAGTGGAAAAAAGGGTTATACTCACTATACACTATATACAAATATTCTATAAAATGTATTGTATCTAGGTTTACAATAATCGCTTGTAAGTCGTTCAAAATTATTCACTGTTATTCAGGGTGGTCAAGTTTTGCAAATTTACCTTGGATTGAATTTTTTTAAATGGAACACCCTGTATATTTTACTGTCATATTAAAGATAACATTACTAGCTTTCAGAAAATACCATATTTGATACCTTTCTGACCAACAGTTTTTTAGTAAATTAACCGTGAAACCAAAATTTACTCATTCTAACAGAAACGGTATTATTTACGTTGCTTAATTTGACTACCTATAATATAAGGAGGCCATGATATAATCATAAATGAAAAGAAAGATTGACATTCTTGTCAAAACCGCAAAGTGTCAGAGAATTGGCATCAATTACCATTGTTTTTTGACGATAAGCCGAGAAATTGTTAAGTAACAATGAGTTTGAGTACTCCAGAGTTGATAAACATGACTTTTATGTTGGGCGAGTGTCAAAAAAACCCTTTACTAGCAAACAGGGTTTATGCGGTACGATATCCCGATGCCGACAAAAAAACCAAGACCTGAAGCTTTTGCAAGTTTATTAGAGAGGTTTCAAGAAATAGGCATTGTTGCTTTTAAGAAACGTAAAGTAATTAATAAACCAGTTACCAATGAAGATAATGCTTTGACAGTGTTTTTAACAGTGCAAGAAAATCCACACACAAGTACCAGGGAAATTGAGAGAGTTACTGATATTGAACGCACTAGTATTAAACGGATTCTGAAACAACATAAATATCATGCCTACCACATTGAATTACACCAAGAACTGTATGATCGCGATTACGTCCAACGACAAGAGTTTTCAATTTGGTTTTTAAATACAATTTGGGATAATCCAGGTTTTGTAGATAGGGTGCTGTTTTCAGATGAAGCAACTTTTAAAAGCAACGGCTTGGTTAACAAACATAATATGCACTATTATTCAACCGAAAATCCACATTGGATTCGTCAGGTGGACCATCAAAATAAATGGTCAATTAATGTTTGGGGAGGTATAATTGGCTCTCATGTTATAGGACCATATTTCTTTGAAGAGCATTTAACGGAAGAAGTCTATTTAAATTTTTTGAGAAATGAGTTGCCCGTATTGCTCCAAGACTTACCTTTAATGTTAAGAAATTCCTTATGGTTCCAACATGATGGAGCACCCCCGCATTACCATAGGCATGTAAGACATTTTCTCAATAATTGGAAAGGAGAACATTGGATTGGGCGAGGTGGACCAGTTAAGTGGCCTGCGAGGTCACCCGATTTAACGCCACTAGATTTCTTTTTATGGGGACATGTTAAAGAAGAAGTTTATAAAGAGGTTCCAACCACAGTGGAAGATATGAAGTTGAGAATAATAAGCAGTTTTCGCAACATTTCAGACCTGACGTTGAGAAAAGTGATACTTTCATTTATGGATAGACTCGAAATGTGCCTTCAGCAAAACGGTGGTTTAGTTGAACATCTTTTAAGTTTAATTACATTGTTTTTGTTGATTTATATTAAATTTATTTTTTTGTAAAAAAAGATCTGTTATTAATACTGTCAAAGCATTATCTTCATTGGTAACTGGTTTATTAATTACTTAACGTTTTTTTGAAAGCAACATTTCCTGTTTCTTGAAATCTCTATGATAAACTTGCAAAAGCTTCTATCTTGTTTTTATTTCGGCATCGCATCATCAAAGAACAATATTTATTTATTTACTGATGACAATATTATGACACTTTGCTGTTTTGACAGGCCTGTCAATCTTTTGTTCAATTTATGATGATATCATGGCCTTCTAATATTAAATTGTCAATTTTAACAACGTGAATTCAGAGTAATTCGTGTTAAAATGAAGACATTTTGATTTCACAGCTAATTTACTGAAAAACTGTTGGTCAGAAAGGTATCAAATATGGTATTTTCTGAAAGCTAGTAATGTTATCTTTAACATGAAAGTAAAATATAAAGGGTGTTCCATTTAAAAAAATTCAATCCAAGGTAAATTTGCAAAACTTGACCACCCTGTATAACAGTGAATAATTTTGAACGACTTACAAGCGATTATTGTAATTCTAGATACAATACATTTTATAGAATATTTGGGTTTTCCATACCTGCTTCAATTGTTTTCAAAAAATGGCCGGAGTATAACCCTTTTTTCCACTTTAACCTCGTCCCATTCCCTTGGTATAAATTTTAGACCCAACAAACCTCATATTAAAATGATCGTAACGAATAGGAGAATCAACTAAAATAATAATGTACCGGGTGTCCCATTTAAAAAAACACAAGTTTGGTTCACCACGAACTTTTCAGACCACCCTGTATAATGGGTATAATTTTAAAACACAGCGTTCTTGACTATCAATCATATCCCATTTTTTTTTTCAAATTCCTCTCCGTTTGCCCACAATCGTCCACCCCATCTTGGTTGCACCACCCAGTATGTGTTATATATACTGTCTGTTCATTTTTATTGGGCGCCATTTTTTTTCCATCATTTTGGATTCCTATCAATATTTTTACCATTTCCTTTCTACCTATGCCACACTTGACTTTTGGGCATAATTTAAAATAAATTCAATAAGTATCCCATATTGATATTTAATTTAATATATATATATATATATATATATATATATATATATATATATATATATATATATATATATATATATATATATATATATATATATATATATATATATATATATATATATATATATATATATATATATATATATATATATATATATATATATATATATATATATATATATATATATATATATATATATATATATATATATATATATATATATATATATATATATATATATATATATATATATATATATATATATATATATATATATATATATATATATATATATATATATATATATATATATATATATATATATATATATATATATATATATATATATATATATATATATATATATATATATATATATATATATATATATATATATATATATATATATATATATATATATATATATATATATATATATATATATATATATATATATATATATATATATATATATATATATATATATATATATATATATATATATATATATATATATATATATATATATATATATATATATATATATATATATATATATATATATATATATATATATATATATATATATATATATATATATATATATATATATATATATATATATATATATATATATATATATATATATATATATATATATATATATATATATATATATATATATATATATATATATATATATATATATATATATATATATATATATATATATATATATATATATATATATATATATATATATATATATATATATATATATATATATATATATATATATATATATATATATATATATATATATATATATATATATATATATATATATATATATATATATATATATATATATATATATATATATATATATATATATATATATATATATATATATATATATATATATATATATATATATATATATATATATATATATATATATATATATATATATATATATATATATATATATATATATATATATATATATATATATATATATATATATATATATATATATATATATATATATATATATATATATATATATATATGCGTGTATGTACCGGGTGTACAATTACGAAGGGAGGCCGGTCTCTTACGGTTTCGGGAAAAAAATTTATTTAGTAAATCGGCCAAGAGAAATCGCTGGAGATTATTTTCAACCTCGAAAAATTGCCGTTAGGGGGCGCCGCAAGAACTTTAAATCGTAAATGTCGATTTTTTGGAAAATTTGTATAGTTAAACTGTGTCGAAAATATAAGCAAAGTAATCTTCAATAAGTTACGCAACTTTTTGATTTTTATAATTTTTTTCTATTTTCAATAATAAAGTGGTGGGGGAAGGTCAAACATTTTTTGTTTCAAACGTTGATATCTCTGTTTTGAATGAACCGATTTTTGGTCTTAAAAAAAAGGGCTTTTTTTCGCTCGATTTGCGGTGCTATTAACGGTTACCAAATTTACTCAAATAATACGGATTTTCTCGAAAAAATCAAATACTATGATATGACTTTTTTGTCACATTTTATTTTGTGATTATGAAGGGTATAGGATAGTGAAATAAAAAAAACCAGATCCGTATTTAATTTAAGAAAGTTGATGATGGTCGCTCAAATCCGAAACGTCCGATTAAAAAACTAACTACACCGAATTGTAGAGGAGAAAAAAATGGCAATGGTAAAGTGAAAGTTATTTTTATCTATCATTTCAATTTAACCTAAAATTTGAGAAATTTTGAGAAAAAAACGCTGCAAATTGAGTCACTACTTCCACATCATCTTTACGAGATATAACACAATAACTGTAGATAGACCCGAAAACCAAATCGACATATTACTCGATTTTTGACGAAATTTTGGATTTTCTTCCATTCTACTTTATAACCTTTCTATTTATTTTTGTTATTTTGGTCAAATAAACTGAAAAAACGAGATCCCGAAAACTTATAAATTGACATGTTACCCGATTTTTTTTCAAATCAAGAGAGATGATGATAGTCGCTCGAATCTGAAAGTAGCGTTGTATTAAAAAAATGACTTCACCAACTGTTAGAGCAGGAAAAGTGCCCAAGGGAGAAGTGAGAGCTATTTTTATCCATCGTTTAAATTTTACTAAAACTTTAGAAAAAATATATTGAAATGAAATGATATTATATTTATTGTAAGCCACAACATAAAAAATAAACAGTAAAAGAATTAGCAGGAAATAGGACACCAGAGAAAGAGTTTATGCTTTATTCTTTGCTGTGCTATTTATTGTTGTGTAAAAAAGCAGGGATGATCTAAAAAAATGCTATAAATAAGAAAGAAATTGTTTATTAATTAACTATTGGTGTCGAGTGAACTGTTGGAAATCTCTACCATCATGCTCGATACATAGGCGGAGTCTTTCTACTGTAGAATTTACTACAGCTTCTATTTCTGCAGCTGGTATCATTTAGATTGCGTTTCTAATTCGGTTGAAGTCCTCCCTTGTTGATGGTTTATTTTGGTACACCAGATCCTTAAGGCGACCCCACAAGTAAAAGTCTACACACGTCAAAACGAGGGAACGAAGGGGCCAGGGAAATATACTGCCCCTACCTATCCAGCTTCCGTGAAAACGCCCATCTAGGAATCGTCTGACATTGTTTGAGTAGTGAGCTGGGCAGCCATCATGTTGGAAGAATAGGATGTCTAAGGCGATGCCCTCAAGTAAAACTGGAAGCTGATTTTCGAGAAAATCTAAATAAGTCCGTCCATTTAGTGAATTATCGAAAATTATTGGGCCGATAATTCGGTTGTTTATTATGCCGCCCCAAACGTTGACGCTCCAACGACCTTAACTCTGGAGTTCTCGCATCTAGAGAGGATTGTGGTCCGACCAATAATGCAGGTTATGCAAGTTCACTTTCCCATCGGAGCGGAAATCTAAAGATGATGTAGAGGTAGCGATTTAATTTGCCTAATTTTTTTCTCAAAATTTTTCAAATCTTAGGTTAAGTTGAAATGATAGATGAAAATAACTTTCACTTTACCATTGGCACTTTTTCTCCTCTACAATTTAATGTAGTTAGTTTTTTAATCCGACGTTTCGGATTCGAGCGACTATCATCAATTTTCTTAATTTAAATACGGACCTAGTTTTTTTATTTCACTATCTTATACCCTTCATAACCACAAAATAAAATGTGACAGAAAAGTCATATCATACCATTTGATTTTTTTTAAGAAAATCCGTATTATTTGAGGACTTCCAGAAAAACGTCATTTAGCGACCAGTAGCAAAATAAATTTGGTGACCGTTAATAGCACATAGAGCGAAAAAAGCCCTTTTTTTAAGACCCAAGTTCATTCAAAACAGATATCAACGTTTGAAACACCACTTTATTATTGAAAATAGAAAAAAATGATAAATAGCAAAAAGTTGCGCAACTTATTGAAGAATACTACGCTTATATTTTGGACACACCTTAACTATGTAAATTCACAAAAAAATCGACATTTACGGTTTAAAGTTCTTGTTGCGCCCTCTAGCGGCAATTTTTCGTGGTTAAAAATAATTTCCAGCGATTTCTCTTGACCGATTTACTATATAATTTTTTTTCCGAAACCGTAAGACAAGCGGTTACTGAGATACGGCCGGCCTCCCTACCGACAATATGGGTTTCTCTGTTTCTTTTTTCGTGATGGTTTTGTAGCTATCATTACTTGGTATTTTTACAATTTATGTATTTGCATTCACTTATCGAAAAATATGATTTTTTTTATTAATAATTCGTTTTTCCATTGTTTTGTTTTTTTTTCTTTTAAGGTAAATTTCGCTTTGCCCATAAAATTGTAACAATTTTCCCGCATGAATAAAGCATACGTTTGTTTGTTTGTATATCACGGCAAAACTCCAGCCTTTGCTGCATGTGGTTATCATTAGCCCTTGGACAAACACAGACTTGTTAGAGTGATATTTATAGGTGGTCAGAGCCTCATGCATCTTCCCGCGGGATTTGTTAAAACTGGGTAGTGGCATCTAAAATGGCTCGTTCTGGCATTTCTATAAAAAGTATTTTTAAATGTAATTTTATGGTAACAAAACGAAACTTTAATTTTACCTTCAAAAAAGAATAAGAGTTCAATTTTTCGTCGACATTTCTTGTAAATGCTCTTTTCTTACGTTGGACACTTTTCCTTGCCTTAACCTGCTTCTCCACATATCTTATCGTACTATTTGACGGTCTGTGTTATTGGGATATGCATGATATCGGCTTCGTGTTCTTGGGGCGTTATTTCCATTGGAATAATATATCTTGTTAATACTCGATCTCATTTTCAGGGGAATAAGCAATTTTTGAAAGACTAATGTTGCCATTGACATACCCTGTTCGTAGAAAATATGTCAGGTACTTGGATTCCAATTTCCAAAGCACACTACGTATTTATACTGCAAATCTTGTTACAGTTAAACCAAAATAATAATAATTAAATTAATAATATTTCTGCTTTTATACATATATCTTTTCCGGCCAAGAACTTTTGATAAAGGTGTGTGAGAGCGCATTTTTATCGATTTTTAGTATCTACTCTCCGCATGATGGTGCTAGTGCATTATTTTTAAATTACCTACGGGTTTGCAGCCGGAAATCACCGGAGCCCCGATAGGTTGTGCTAAATGTTACATTTAACTGGTAGTACTGTTGCAGTATGATAGACGTTTCGTTTTCGATTTTGTCATATCGAGCAATCTGTTAATTCAGATTTCCCTGGGTACAAGCCTGCCTGATGAGGGTATATATATTAATCGAAAGCAATTCTTCTTTTAGGCCGTTTTGCACCTTCAAAAATTATATATTTCTGCTTTTATACAAAATAATTAATAAACGGGTTGCGTAAATATAGTATATATATTTTTTAAATCAGGAAAAAAGATTTTCCATAAAAATTAAAAATAAATAGATTGTTCCATTTAAACTTATGGTTGTCAATTTTCCGATTGTCTTTTGTTTCTTTTTTTGTTTTGAAGTTTACTCTTCTAGATATAGCACTAAATATCTCTGAACGCCCTGTACTACACTTAGTTTGTTAATATGGACGAAGTTTAAATTAAAAAAAAAGTTTCACTCTTCGCTAAATTTTAAATTTAAATTTGAATGGGTGATAATCTCAAGTTCTTCATCTAAAACATGTTTCTCTTTTATTTCTACAATTTCACGCCTCAAGTTATATCCTCCGACATCCAACAGAAGATGTCTCTTTACACAATCCATTATGTTAATTTTCAAAATAAACCCATAGAAAGAGAAAGTTTTCTTCGTTGTTTACAGATTCCTTTTACTTATTATGGCGTCTGGTTGTTTTGCAAAAGGCTGCCGATACGGATATAGATTTTTGTTATCTAAAAGTGAAACAAGTTTGTCTTGTTTATTGACATTTTACGGGAAACCTCGCGAGACAAGATGACAAGATTCCTTGCTTGAAATGGCAACTTTATGTAAGGCAGTTTAGGTTTAAATAATTCTGTTTAATACGTGATGTTAGCTTACTTGCATTTTGATCCACAGGTGATCATTCTGCTTTCTAGAAAGGAAAATAATTATAGTTAATGAGGTAGTTGTTCTCTCCTACCTCTATAGACGCAAATTGGCTTGTTGGGGGGGGGGGAGCTAAGCGTGATACCCTATTTTTTTAAAATCAAGTTTTATGTTGGTTCTTTTAAGAGAGACAGAAATATTATATGTAGTTTAACAGATACGAATAAGAGTTTATTTTATTGATACACTGTCAAACGTCTTTTTATAGTCTATAAAGGCAGTGTGTATGTTGCGTTGTTTTTTCTGTGCCTGCTTAAGTATCACAGAATCGATGATAAGTTGTTCTTTGCATCCTTGATGGTCTCGAGTGCATTCCTTCTGTTCCTCGGCTAATAAGTTATGACTGTCAATATGGTGATAGATAATATTTGCAATGCATCCTGTTAGGATCTTGTACATAGTGGGCAAATAAGTGATGGGCTTGCATGAGGAATTCGGGGGTTGTCTCCGGATGATGCATTATTTTGGTAAAATGAAGGGCCAAAGCTTCATGGAGGATCTCAATCTTCTTATAAAATCTGTTCTAGAAATTGTGAATTCCATGGTCAACTCTTGGTGACTTTCAGATGCTTGTTCCATTAATTTCAATCTTTTCTAATGATGATTCTTCCTCCAACAGGTGTTATGTGTTAGGTGATAAAAAGCTGTCAAATTTTCCATTTGTGGTATTTGAACTTGATTACGCTTTAGAGTTTTTTTCTCTTTGTGCATTTGCTCGGTATCCATGATAGCATTAGTTTTTGTTGATGGTTGAGCTCTGGGTTTTGGTTTTAAGTCTGCAGAGGGGTGTTCATTTGTTTGGTGTAGTTCCTGTCTCAAATTATCAATTGTCTTCTCAAGTCTTTTCTGCCATATAGGTTTTTGTTGGTGTGTAGCTTTGCCGGTTTTTTTTTCTGGGAATGCACTTGTTGTTTATGGCATCTAAGGATGGCGACGGCACAGCAGTAGATGAGTGAGGATTCTGTGAGTCTCCCGACTAGTTCTAGGTTTCGGGAGCTTAGGTCTTTGAGTTGGATCTTGGCCGTTAAACTCAGCGACAGCTTTTTGGAGTTCATTGTATGCTGATATTTTTCCTTTGTCCTGGGTGTTGTGAGCTCTGTCAATGATATCTTGTCCTGTAGATTCAACTTCACCTATGTTTCCTTCATTTCGTACTTCCTTCTCAGATTCCTCTGTTGTAGGCGAAGCTATGGGTGCAATTTTATTTTTATTCTTATTAATATTATTATTATTATTATTATTATTATTATTATTATTATTATTATAACGTTGTTTACGTAGTCTGCAAAAAATGCCCCTTAATATTTTCCTCCAGAAAAAGGAGATTTTTATTTCCCGAAATAAATTTTTACCGAATATTTAAACACTTTTTTAGACCGCCATTTTGTTTTGTCCAAATTTACCAATCTATTTCTGTTTAACACTGTATTTTTCTTCAAAATTTCAAATTATTCGTGTAAGTAGTTTTTTGGTACTGAATATTTAGAATTAGGCCGGCATTTTTTCCCTCATAATGGATTTACACAAACATTTTTCGCAAATTTTGAAGTCTATTAGATAAGTAGTTTCTTAATAATGATTTTTTACACCACCATTTTGTTCTTCCATATTGGATTTTTACCAAAATTTCATCCCCATATGACCTTTGATTTTTGATCAAAATTTGAAGTCAATCGGATTATGGTTTTAGGGGGGAGATCTCATGAATGGCTCTCGACATATTTATCTGCGCACAGTCAGAACGTTTTATTATTAAACATGCGTGCGGGAGTTCCACAGGGGTCTGTTTTGGGACCACTACTATTTTTGATTTATATAAATGACTTGACAATGTTGGATATATCTGGAAACTTTACAGTATTTGCTGACGATACAACAATATTGTGGATCAATCATAACACAGGGTAACGAAAACAAAAATTTGGTGCCGGAAATCTAACATCTGATTTTAGATGTTTTTAATGTGCTAATTCCAAAAATGCCACCAGATTTTTTAGTTTTTGAGATACAGGTTACAGGTTAATTGATATTTTTTTCTGATAAGCAGCAACAAATAAAGAGATAAATATGTACTTAATCCTCAAAATAGAAATTTCCCAGAATCTAATTAACCAAATGGATACCTGGAATTGTCCCTGACCCAATGTTCCTATACTAGGAACTACTCAATACACTGCTTAATTACTTTTATACCTGTAATTGCCTATGACCCGATCCTTCTATACCTGCTTGACTGTACTCGATTTAGTATATTACTAAGTTTTCCCAAGTAAAGTTGTGCTATCATTTTGTGTAAATTTTGGTCGTTTTGTAGTATCAAGACACTAAACTGAAACAATGGCATCTACAAGCAGACGTATGTACTTGGGTAAATCATCCCGATGTTTTTTGTTATGTGTGTGGTGAATACACTTTGAAAGAGAGCAGAAAAACGATTTCTGACTTTGTGAAAAGAGCTTATCTTGCCTATTTTGGCGTTCATTTAGGAGATCAAGATAAATCTTGGGCTCCACATTTCATATGTAAAACATTTGCGACAGTGGACAACTGGAAAGAGGAAGTGCCTAAAGTTTGGTGTACCAATGGTTTGGAGAGAACCGCCAAACCATCATGATGACTGCTATTTTTGTCTCGTTAATATTAAAGGCATAAATAGAAACAATAGACACAAATGGACATATCCTGATCTAGATTCTGCAAGAAGGCATGTAGCGCATTCGGAAGAAATACCCGTTTCATCATTCAGCAGTCTACCCGAACTGACAGAAGATGATACAGAAACATCAACGTCTGACGAAGTTCAAAGAATCCAATCAGAAAACGACAGCGAATATGAAGCAGATTTAGCAACTTCGCAGTGTTTCAATCAAGAAGAACTAAATGATCTTATAAGAGACCTGAATCTCTCAAAGGAATCCGCTGAATTACTTACATCCAGATTAAAAGAAAAAAATCTACTTTGTCCAGGTACTAATATTACATTTTATCGTAAAAGAGATAAGGATCTGCTGCCTTTTTTCGCTCAGGAAAATGACTTGGTATTCTGTAACAATATAAAAGGGCTCTTAGAAAAAATAGGTTTGCCTGAATACACTCCAGATGATTGGCGCCTTTTTATTGACAGTTCAAAACGTAGTTTAAAGTGTGTTCTTTTACATAATGGTAACAAATATGGCTCAATTCCTATTGGTCATTCTACTAACATGAAGGAAGAATATGAAACAATTGCATTAGTTTTGAGAAAAATTAAATACGAAGAACATCAGTGGTCAATTTGTGTTTATTTAAAAATGGTTAACTTCCTCCTTGGACAGCAGAGTGGTTATACAAAATATCCTTGTTTTTAGTGCCTTTGGGACAGCAGAGCTAAAAATTAGCACTGGGTTAACAAAAATTGGCCTTCAAGAGATGTTTTGATTCAAGGAAAACAAAACGTGATCAACGAACCTTTGGTTTCAAGATAAAAAATCTTACTTCCGTCCTTGCATATTAAGCTAGGCCTAATGAAGCAATTTGTGAAGGCTTTAAATCGAGATGGAAATTGTTTTGGGTATTTGTCACTAAATTTCCTGGCATTAACACGGAAAAACTAAAAGCTGGTATATTTGATGGTTCTCAAATAAGACAACTTGTTAAAGATTCACAATTCACCACATCAATGAACGAGACTGAATCTAACGCTTGGTGTTCATTTGTTCAAGTAGTACAAAATTTTCTTGGCGATCATAAAGCAGAGAATTACGTAGAATTATTGGAAACTATGCTTTCGAATTTTAATATTCTCGGCTGTAACATGAATATAAAAGTTCACTACCTCCACAGCCATCTAGATCGTTTTCTAGAAAGCTTAGGTGATTGTAGTGAAGAACAGGGGGAAAGATTCCATCAGGATATTAAAAAAAGATCGTTATCAAGGACGATAGGATAGCCACATGATGGCGGACAACTGCTGGAGGCTTCAGCGAGACTGCCCTAGTAAACTCAATTCTAGAAAGTCGTATAAAAGAAAATTTTTATGTGATTAGTGACTAATTTAATTATGTAAATTAAGTTTTTGCAATAAATACTTAAATCCATGTGTCTTTGTTTTTTTAACTGGCAGTAGTAATATTATATATTATAACAGTTATAACGTAAAATATATACACAATTTTTTTTTTTTAAAGAAAAAAAACTAGATCTGATAGACAAAATCTGAGAACTTTTTTACATTCTGCATCCAAAAATTACCCAGGAACAGTTAAAAATTCGCAGGCACCAAAATGTGTGTTGGCCTGTGAATCGTAATTCTGATGAACTAGTGGACATTGTAAATAAAGATTTAATTAAAGTCAAAGAGTGATTTATCTTACGATAAATGTGTCCAAAACAAATTTAGTAAATTTTAGATGTCAACTCAAAGAAATAATGCTTTATAACCGTCATAGCAAGGACTGATGTGAATAAGTTTTTCGGAAGAATCTATTGACCAAAAGCTTAAATTTGAACAGAACACAACTATCTAAAAAGATCGCTAGGGGATGCTTTGCGATTAGGACTGTATTTAGCAGTTTAGAAGTGAATATGGCAAGAAATGTATACTATGCTCTTGTTGAATCGTACATGCGCTATGGTGTGTGCTTCTGGGGTGCTTGTGCGGACTATTTGTTTAAGATTTATGTGCCGCATGAAGCCTCGCGAGTCTTGCAGTATTTTTGACTCAAAAGATTTTCTTGTTGCCTTGCATATTTATATTGGAAAAGGTTTGTTTGGTACATAAAAAGTTTAAGGCCAAAATATCAACGGAGTATTTATACTCGACTGGGAGACTGTGTACTACTGTCCTTCCTATTCCGTCGTCGGCTATGGTTAGGAATTCAATAGTATATAATGGCAGAAAATTATTTAATCATCTGCCGATTAGAATACGAAAGATCACTTGTGAGAAAAGGTTTAGACAAGAAATAAAACAGTTTTTGATTGGTAGAGCTTACTATTCAACCGAAGAATATATAAATGATGTGTCTGTGTAAGGTTTTGTTGTGTACATTTTACTACTGTTTTAACCAATGTATTTTAGTTTTTGACTGCGATAATTAATTGTATTTACCATATTTATTAAATGTTCTTTTATAGGATATTTTAATATCATTTCACTTATTTTGTTATACTACACTGGGTCTATTTAATTTGAGCTAAAAGTTTTGAACTTAATCTTTTTATCGTCGGACTCGTTTTAATAATGATAATAATAATAATACTTTTATTGTCATAAAACATTCAAAAATGAACATAGACAACGTCACAGATTACAAAAAAGAAACTGAAGATAATATGGTAGGTCATTGTACATAATACAAAGCAAAACAAAAAACAAACAAATCAATAAGTGTACATAAACATAATATTAAAAAACATTAGCAGGTAATACATTAAAATAGTCATCTAAACTATAAAATTCACTCGCAATTAAAAATTCCCTTAAATGGGACTTAAATGAATATTTTCCCTGAATTAATTTTATATTGGTAGGTAAAGCATTATACACCTTTATACAATTTAAGAGGGGGCCCTTATGAAAAAGGGATGTGCGATGATTTGGAATAACCAAATTATTTTGACCCCTAGTGTTAACGCCATTGGAGACATTTCCTATTTCTAAGAAATAGATTAAAATTCGATTTTACAAATAAAGAACATGTATAAACAAACAGAAAGGGAACAGTCATTATCCCGAATAATTTAAATTTAACCCTACATGATTCTCTATACTTTAAGTTTAAAATAGTTCTTACGACTCTTTTTTGGGCTACAAATACTCTTTTTGCATTTTCAGCATGAAACTGGTACCAAAACATAATACTATAAGATATTATAGACTGAACAGCTGCCATATAAAATATACGTAGGACAGAGATGCTAACTTGCTGGCGCAAAAGACGAATGGCATATGATGCACTGCTAATTTTAGACAAAACATTATTAACATGTTCAGTCCACTGAAAATTACTGTCTAATGTAATACCAAGAAATTTAACAGAATGCGTCTTATGCTTACCTTCAATGGTGACATATAAAGACTCTAGACCATGATGTCCCGAAATACTACTTTTAGCAGGCTTACCAGTATTTAGTAGAAGATTGTTATGAGTGCACCAATCCAACACACCCTTATACTAGATGATCTTTGTGACAATAAAGTTTTATCAGATGAAGAGATAATACATGATGTATCATCTGCAAATTGATATAAAGATGTTAAGTCAATTTTCTGGTTTAAGTCGTGTGCAAAAATTAAGAACAAAATAGGTCCCAATATCGAACCTTGAGGTACTCCAGCAGAAATGGACTTATACTTTGAATATGATTTAGTGCCCCCATATCCGACATAAACTGTCATTCTTCTGTTGCTTAAATATCATCTTATAAATCTATTGGCAACACCACGAATACCATAACACTCTAGCTTTTGAAGCAGTAACTCATGATCAATCAGATCAAATGCCTTACTTAAATCAAAATAGATACCAGACACCAATTGCCCCTTATCAATCTGTTCCAGAATATAATTTAGTGAATGAAGTATTGCAGTGATCGTTGAATGATCTGGAAGGAAACCATGTCTACTGTAAAATAATTTGTTATTTAGAAAATAATCCAAAACTCGAATGTAAACAATTCTCTCAAACACCTTAGAAAAAATGGGTAAAATTGATATGGGCCTATAATTATTAATATCATTGGAGTTGCCTTTTTTATAAACCGGTATGACTTTGGCAATCTTAAGTTTATCCGGAAAAACACCACTTTCCATACAATTATTTATAACCCTGCACATGGGAATACTAATATATTTTGAAACATGTCTAAGTATAGTTATCAGGTGTCAGGTGTTGTAGGTCTTAAGAAAAACGAATAAGGCACTGGCTGAATATTACAACTCGTACTGTTATTACCAAGAATATAATCTAAATCAAATTGATTTGCAAATAAATTAGCAAGTACCTCTGGATCTTTAATTATTAAATCATCTTTTAAAATTTCAATATCGTTAGACTTTTTATCATTAAGAGAGTTTTTAAGCAGCCGCCAAGTTGATTTTGTTATATTGCTGGAATTTGTAATAATATTATCATTATAGCTTTGTTTAAATTTGCGAATGTAGCCTTTATAGCTTTTCCTTTCAGTCTTATAGTGGATTAAAATATGTATGTCATTAGTTCTTTTATAAAGTGCATACATGTCCCTCAAATACATTGACCACTCTTTTATTTCATCAGACACCCAACCTTGTTCTGCATTCATTTTAACTCTGGTATTTTTCACTGGAATATGAATGTTAAAATAATAATTGAAAATATTATAAAATACATCAAACATCTCCTCACAATTACGAGTCTCATTTACATTAAACCAGCTCTCATTCTCAACTGCAGTTTTAAAACTATTTACATTTTCTTCACTAAAATTTCTTTTATTACATGTTAAATTCTGATATTGTTTTTTTAACTTATGAACATTTAAAGTTAGTTTTACTCTTAGTGGCTTTGTCTAAAAGGAATTTGTAACTTAAGACAATAAAGCTATTTTGAAGTTTAAAGATAGGTAGTTTTTGAGCTATGCCGCGTCCAGGCAGATTGACAGACCGACAGACTGACGGAAATGGGAGAACATGTTTTTCGGTGTCCAGAGACCCAACAAGGCAGATATCTGGGAGGGTTATTTTTCACGATTACAATATTCCCTCTTACGAGGGAAGCGAATTTACAAACTTTTTTTGAACAGAAAAAACACAGTATGAAAAATATTCACGATTCCGATTATCCTAACGAAAAACAGCATACTTTTAACTCGGGACATTTTTTTTTCTTGTCGATAATTAAGCCGTCTGAAAGTAAACGCGATAACCTTTTATTATTCAGATACATTTTTGGAACAATACTGTCTAGACTGTTTTCTAATTAGTACTCCGAACCAAGCTTTTCAATTAATTTAAAAGTTTTTATTCTTCTGACTCGGCTTTACAGCTTTAGTAATGGGTCTCTATACAACTTTAGGCTGGACTAAGAGGCATTAATATATATGTTTATTTTTTCAGATCTATCACCATCTACGTTGGTACACAAATCCTGCGGAGCAAAGATGGATCGTAAGAATATTGTTTATAGTCCCAATTTATGCAACATATTCGTGGATAAGTCTGCTCTTTTTCAACTCTGAAAGTTACTATGTATATTTCTTCACAGTTAGAGATTGTTATGAAGGTAGGTGTTAATTCTATTTTTCCCGTATCAATTAGTTTAAAATTTTCAAGAATAAAAGCAAACCATGAGTTGCTTAAGTATTTCTTTTAGAGTTATCACTAGTGCGAATTGTTATTTGAGATCGAATAGCAAGGACAAAATTATCATTTTTTTATGTATAATTTAAAAAATTTCTTGTCTAAACAATCCAATAGAAACGTTTCTATTCGCTTAGTCCATAATTCAAAAATTAACTATGCTTATCGTTTAAACAAGGACAGAGTGTGCAGGCAGTTGGCTGAGCATGTTCAATTCTCAATTAATAATAGCAAAGTAGTATTAAAATCAATTAAGACTTCTTTTCATTTAAGTCAGAGTGGAGAACAAAAGCCTAGCCGCGTATCGGATGTGATTGACTTAGATGTTGCAAGTGTGTTGTCTGATGTGGTGGAACATGTTGTGAGAGCTGATTGTGAGGGTATGAAAGATACAAGTACTACAATTAGTTCTAATCCAGTCTCTGGTAACTCGACACAAGTTTTTTTATATCCACGTCTTTCCCAGTGGGATCTAACGGAGATATAACACGTAAATATATTAATAATGAGGGCAAAAAAGGGGGGAAACTTGTAGTATGTCATTTAAATATCCAGAGTATTAGCAATAAAATAGATATACTAGAAAATCTATTAGGATTGGAGAACATTGATATTATGTGTATTACTGAACATTGGCTTACTTTAGACTGTACAAACTTAAATATTAAGGGTTATAGCTTAGTGTCCTCTTTTTGTAGAGTTAGTTCAAAACACGGTGGTTCACTTATACTTATAAAAAATAAACTTAGAGATAATTTTAGGTCATGTATTCTAGAGAACACAGCTGTCGAACTACACAGTGAATTGTGTGGTGTATTCTCTAAGGAATGTTGTATTATTTGTTGTTATCGTCCACCCTCTGGTAGTATTGACATATTTCTTGAGCGCGGCGCTATCTGCAATGGCGTCTCGTTGCAAGTATTTGGTGTTTTGTGGTGATTTCAATATAAATTTCTCTATTGATAATATTCCAAAAAAACAATTATTGGACCTATTCACCTCTTTTAATTTAAATATTACAACATCTGAACCTACCAGAATATGCACAGTTTTAAATGGCCATACAAGTTCGTCGATTATCGACTATGTGGCTACAAATATTTGTAGTGATTTATGTCATTGCACTGTTTTTAACCCACCTATTAGTGATCATCTGGCTCATAGGTTTGTAGCTGACCTATCGGGCGAAAAGTGTATCGCCGATGTGGCCCCAGAGACCAAATGGTTTTCTAGAGACCTTTCAGATAGCAATATTAAGTTTTTCTCAAACATGGTGATGTCCTTAAATTGGTGCCATACGCTGACTCCTTTTATGAGTTGTGATGATCTATGGATGCAGTTTATGGAAGATATCATATACTGTCTAAATGTTTGCTGTCCACATAAATATCGTAAAATTAAAAGGAATCAACGTATTGAGGGTTGGTATAATGAAGATTTATCAAACAAAGCAAAGACAATAACGTGTACATAGAATAACTAAACCTTAAGAAACTGTACAAAAAACAAATCAAGACTTGCAAACAGCAATTTTTTAAAACCAAAATAAAGGTTTCTGAAGGTGTTTTTCCTAAAGTACTTAAAACTGCGAATGTAGTACCTATTCATAAGAAAAGTGCTCGTGATAACATTGAGAATTTCCGTCCAATATCCTTACTTAGTGTATTTTCAAAATTATTCGAACATCTAGTTTATAACAAAATCATAAATTTTATTGACAGATATAATTTGCTAAATTCCGCACAACATGGCTTCCTATCGGGCAAGTCTATAGAATCGGCCTCGTATCAGTGTCTAAACCAGATTTACGAGAGTATAGATGCAGGTAAACTGGTGGTCACGATATTTTTTAACCTGTCAATAGCGTTTGACACAATAAATAAATACTTTCTCATTAGTAAATTATATAATATGGGAATTCGCGGAACACTACTACAGTGGATTGAATCATACTTGTCTGAAAGGGAGATTGTAGTTAAGTACGGCGGTGTAAAGTCTAGGGCGTGTCCAGTAAATATTGGTGTACCGCAGGGTTCAGTTTTGGGTCCACTGCTTTTAATTCTCTATGCAAATGATCTGCCGCTATATATTAATCAGGGAAATGATACTGCTATTGTGGTTGAAGCCGAAAATGTGGACTACTTGAGTGGAAAGATCTTGAATGTCTGTAAAAGTATGGAAGCGTGGTGCCAAAGAAATGTGCTAATATTAAATATAGAAAAAACTGTGTATATGAATATCATTAATAGAAAGTCGTACTCGGCTGATCTTGAGGAACGGCTTAATATTGAGTTTGCTGGTAGCAATAGATTCTTAGGTACAATTATTGATTCGCGGCTCTCGCTCAATGACCATGTAGACTATGTTTGTGGTAAGCTTAACTCTGCGTATTTTGCTATTCTGAGTTTAAAGAATACCCTTGACATTGATGGCCTTCTGTCGGTGTATTACTCCCTGGCATTTAGTCATATGTCAAATAATATTATTTGTTGGGACAATGCAGGTATTCAGAGCAACCGGGTTTTTGTTAATCAAAAAAGAATTTTGCGTCTCATATTTGGTTTAGATATGCGCGAGAGCTGCAGGGACGTTTTTTTGCAAAGGAGAATTCTCACGTTTTCTAGTATGTACATTGTCAGGTGTCTCGTGTTTGTAAATAATAACAGATCCATGTTTGGTGAGCTGGGATCGGGGAGCAGCTACAACACGCGACGAAGGAACTTTCTTATGATCCCCCCTCATAGAATATCGTTCTTTAAGAGATCTCCTTTCTACAATTGTATTTATTTGTACAACGGCTTACCATTGGAGATATGCATGTTGCGTGGCAAAAAATTTACTGGTGGGGTGAAATCCCTTTAAGTGTTGCTATTCTATCAAGGAGTTTATTGGACATTAGCATAAATACGATTATTGCGTTTTTTCGCCTGCTGCCTGGTTACTTTGTTTTTTAGATTGGCTTCTTCAATATTTATTTTATTTCTAGCCGCACTGTTTTTTGTGTTTACCTATTTGTTATGTTAAATATTAGTACTTTGTTTGTTTTACTGTTATTTTATTTTATGTAATTTTTGTTTTGTTTTATGTTGTTTTTATTTCGACATTGTATTAAAATTTTGACGAATACAGTAACGTTTGTTTATGCATACAGTATACGTTTTTTATATTTTATATTATTCTTGATTTTTTTATCTGTTTATTGTAAAATTATTGACGACCCAATGTACAAATTTGTATATTTTTGGTAATATATTATTCTATTCTATTCTATTCTATTCTATTTCCAATGGAAATTGAATCTAATGGAACGGTCACCCTTTTAGTTGTATATGTTTAAAGGAAGGAAAATGGTACATTAGTACATTCTGTGTATAGAAAACCAACGCATACAAATAGATACTTAAATGCAAAGTCCCACCACCATCCAGCACAAAAGAAATCGGTTATTAACTTACTAGTATTTCGAGCCATTTCGATTTCTGATCAAGATTCTCTAACATCGGAAACATCGAAACTGGCCAAAGCTGTCAGAGGGAATGGCTATTGCACTGAAGATATTACGCGTTCAATTAAAAGATGTAATCTAACTCCGCCAATGGAGAATGATGAAGAGCCACCGTTAGATAGTGTTGTTCTTCCCTGCATACGTGGCACTACAGACAAAATAGGACAATTACTTCGGCGGTCCAACATACGTACAATCTTCAATACACAACAATATTGGACAATGCTGCGATCCCCGAAAGATATTGTACTTTTTCAATCAAAAGGAGTATATAAAATCCCTTGCTCTTGTACAGAAGTGTATGTGGGTGCAACAGGACGATCAATATCCACCAGACTTAAGGAACATGAACGATGTATTAAAAAGAAACAAATTGTTCAATCTGCTGTAGCTGAACAGCAGCATACCACTGGCCATATTATTAATGTAAAGGAAACCAAGGATCTAGCATCGGTTCCAGGATTTTATAAACAAAAAATCATAAAATAGTAATTTCAATTTGACATAGCCTAATCACAAGAACCATGATTTATTAATAAACTAAAGTCGTAAAAGCTTTCGTTCTATGTTGGGTTTTGTTTTTGTTTTTATGTACACTGTGTCCCAGATTGCTTGTAATCACAGGGTTTCTCGGAAACCAGCAGAGATATAACTTTGCGGTTTTCGCGACCCTGTGTCACTTTTTCGAGAAACTTTGAATGCCGCAAACAGAATTGTGCCACATCGTTTCGTTTCCGAGATACAGGGTGAAATAGAGATTTTGCGCTTTTGGGGGTGGTATCATATTTCGGACACCCTATCAGATAGAGAAAAGGTAAAAACTGCTATGGATAGATATTTTTACGTTGAATCCAGTGTTGTAGTCGCACAGATTTTTAGACAATCCGTTTTTGAGATATAGCCCAAACTTAGTATTTTTTAAATGGGACACCCTGTATTTTTTTATTCCAAAAAATTCGCCTTTTTTTTCTCTTTAAAATGATGTGTCACACTATGCACTTTTGACGTAAACTAAACCTTATAAACGCTATATTAAAAGAAAAACGTAAGTTGGCCATCGAAATATGGGTAGATATTAAAAGTGTCCAGAAGCAAAATTAAACAACATAAAAAATTAATAACCATTTTTTTACTATGAAATAAATAAACTTAATTATCTTGATAAACTTAATCACAATACTAAACAAATTCTACATAACTAGAAAAACTGTTCAAAATGGCCGCCCCCCTCACGAACACATAATTGGCACACAGTGCGAATTCTTCTTAGAGCATTCATCATTATTATAGGTCTATCTTCCAATGATCTAAATGCCTGAATGGTTGCATTTTGCAGCTGCTCCATCGTATTGACTGGATTCAGGTAAATTTTGTTTTTTAAGTAAGACCAAACGAAAAAATCTAATATTGAGAGGTCTGGCGACCTAGCAGGCCACCTTACTGGTCCATTTGTACCAATCCAGCGATCGTGAAAATTTTCAAATAGAAATGGCCTTATAATTTGCGCATTGTGGGCAGGAGCACCGTCCTGCTGAAAGTAAATATTGTGCAGATTTGCTAGCGGCAAGTTATCCAATAAATCCGGTAGTATTTGATTTAAAATTGCTAGATATCTATCTGCTGTTAAATTATTATTGTAAATACGCAATGTAATCTTTGTTCCCAATATAAAGCAAGCGACGCTAAACCCAAACCTTTCTTGCTGCTGACGTTCTCTTATTAAAAATTGGTTTTCCGTATACCAGTTATTATGCCTGTTAAAAATACCACTACAACTTATATAGGCTTCGTCGGACTATATAACCTTGCTACCGAAGTCAGGGTCATTTTGGGTTTTTTGAAGATACCAGTTACAAAAATTTAGACGCCTTTCTGCATCTCCAGGATGCAATTGTTGTGCTACATTTACTTTATAAGGCTTATATTTATGTTTTCTTAATATCCTTTGCGTTTGTGATTTTGACACCCCCACTGTTTCCTGAATATGCCTACATGAATTCGCGTGATTGGCCTGGATACTTGCTAATACAACAATCTCATTGTTCTCGTGATTTCGTTTATTTTATGTTTTAGCCTTGTGCTTTGAAAATGATCCATCATTAATTAAATTTAATTTAATTCGGCGAAAAATTGCCTTGTGTGGCTGAGGCCTTTCTGGATATCTATGATATAAAAAAAGCTTTTGGAAATAGTCCATAACTCAAAGTGGAATTGAAAAAAAATTTTGAAAGGAGGTTCATAATAATTTAAGCGCTTAGTGCTTACCTGTTAAAATATAAATCAGATGCTTGATCACTGTTTTCATGACATTCAATAAAACAAACCATCATATCATACTTATGACTATTTTCAAAATTATTCATTTCTTCTTAATATATATTAATTTACCTGTTAGAATTATTGGTAACTCGTATGATAAGAGGATAAACGCGGCAATATTTGATATATTTAAGAAACAAATAGTTTTGATTTTTGTTCCATGCCATATTTCCATGGCCAACTTACGTTTTTCTTTTAATATTGCGTTTATAAGGCTTAGTTTACGTCAAAAGTGCATAGTGTGATACATCATTTTAAAGAGAAAAAAAAGGCAAATTTTTTGGAACCAAAAAATACAGGGTGTCCCATTTAAAAAATGCTAAGTTTGGGCTATATCTCAAAAACGGTTTGTATAAAAAAAATTTCGACTACAGCACTGGACTCTACGTAAAAATATCTATCCATAGCAGTTTTTACCTTTTCTTTATCTGACAGGGTGTCCGAAATATGATACCACCCCCAAAAGCGCAAAATTTCTATTTCACTCCGTATCTCGGGAACGAAACAATCTGGCACAATTCTGTTTGCGGCATTCAAAGTTTCTCGAAAAATTGACACAGAGTCGCGAAAACCGTAAAGTTCTATCTCTGCTGGTTACCGAGAAACCCTGTGATTACAAGCAATCTGGGACACAGTGTACAGGGCTTTCATTGTTTTGGCACCCCGTTAGAATTCTAACTATAGGAGGTACAAAAAAAACTTATATACGAAAGTTGTAGGATTTTTTTTAATCTGTATTTTTTAAACGGGTCACCCTGTATAATGTTATTTTATTAAACATATTTTCTACCTATGGTTGTATATCTATCTGTTAAGTCAATCTGGAAAATTGACTACTATACTGCGGGGTACCGTGCCGTGTGAGGGGGCTAGGGGCTCAGGGTCCCAGTTTTTTTTAGTTATCAGTAAAGCTCGGATTATGTGCAAAATACATATAAATGCATATGTATGCAATATTTTCGTATTTTAACATTTTTTTACATAAAAGCAAATTTTGGATACGTGTGTAAAATTTGCCTGTAGTTTGTTAGCTAGGCACCTAAAATATTTGAATTCCCCAGTAAAAAAATATTTGGCGTTCAGGGGCGTGCGGTGAAATTTTAAGAAAGGGAAGCAATTTTTAGAAACTTACCTATTTGTAATGTAATTCGATTCTTCGATCATTTTTTGCAAATTCGTAAATGACGTCGATGCTGCGACATATTTTGGAGAAGTTTATTTTCAAGGGACAACCGCGATGTATGCGAAATTCTCTCCTGCCCCGTTGAATTTCAATTTTTTATACGTTTAAGTGTTTTGCGTTCTACTGATGAACTTGTGGCAGGTATTGTCAATACTAATTCACACAATTTCGACACTTCGGTGTAGGCATATTCCAGCTCCTTGTCTTGTAAAAATTGCATTAGTTCCTTAGCGTTATTTTTTGCGCTAATATCATTAGTTTCGTAAATCACTTTTAGTTCAGATGGCAGTAACACTCGGTTGAAGAACTGGCCATAATGAAGAAGAGATTTAAACTCATCTTCTGGAAAAGTTTTTCCTTTAAATGCATCACAATTGCAGAGCTCGAGGAATTTAAAATCATTTAAACCCTTAAATCTATAGTTTATTTGTTGCTGAATTTGATCGATTATTTCATAAAAGAGGCGTCGGTATGATGTTTGAACATCTTCCACCTTCTCTGTTTGAAGACGCTTGGCTTGTGGCTCTACATTTAACATTATCGTTTTCTCCCAAAATAGGTCAGTCATCTCTTTTTTGGCTTAACATGGACTTAAAATCATCCACTTTTTTTAGGCAAAAAGCATTATCATTTGTTTTAGTTTGTAATATATTAAAAACATTGTCCGAGAATGGAAATATTTCTGAAAATATGTTCAACAAATAATTAAAATTAAAATCTCGTTTCAAACAGTCCAAAAACCCCCTAAAACTATTTATTGCTCCTGAGTCCCACGTTTTATTATTTGCTATTATATTCTCAAATAGTTCAATCAGTGATTCACGATTTTCACAAGTCTTCCATTGTAGTTCCACCTAGTAGGAGCTGCTTTGGGCAATCGTTTGTGGACAATGGAGTCCAAACCTTGTGTACGTTTTGTTGACTTGGAAAAAAAAGTAGCCATGCTACTTAAAGTAACGAAAAATACTTTACACTCTTTAATGTGATTGATGGACTGGGATAAAACTAAATTTAATTTATGAGCAAAACAATGGACAAACACAGCACTTGGGAAAGTTTCTCGAACTTTAGCTTGCAGGCCCCCTACTTGTCCTTCCATCACTGCAGCTCCATCATAACTTTGAGCAACTAATTTTGTCTCTATTAATTTCTTTAGTAACGTTATAAACTACGGTATATAATGCATCTGCTGTACGATTTTCGGACACATTCTGAAAACCTAAAAATCGCTCTTGAATGCTTCCGTCTGTTTTAACGTAGCGTATTACTATAGATAATTGGCTAAAATTAGTGATATCAGTTGTTTCGTCCAGAATAATAGTAATGAGCCGCTCCTCGCCAATGTCCTGCTTAATTCTTTTTAGAATAATGGTTGCAACAGCGGAAATTAAATCATTCTGGATTCGATTCGACGTTCCGAGTAAAACGCTAGACTGCTCTAAATGATTTTTTAAGCAATCATCATATCTAGCCATTAAACTAAGTAAATCTTGAAAATTTCCTATATTTGAAGAAACCTTTGTTTCGTCATGACCTCTAAATCCCAATTCGTGTTGTCCGGAAAAACAAACAACATCGATAAGTCTTCTTAATATTTGCCTATTTTTATCAAATAGTTCATTGTGTTGGCGGTGACTAATTTCGACTGTTTATTAAAAGCGTGTTCAATTCTGGTTTTGCCGAAGACTCTTTTTACAGCTTTATGGAAATTGTTTAAATCGGAAAAACCAGTATTATTCCAGATACCTTTTTCATTTTCAAAAAGTAAACATGGCCAACAAAATAATTTACTTATATTTTCACACCCTGTTAGCCATTTAAATTGTTCGTATTGATTGTTTGAGGCTTATCAGCAAAGTTTAATGTTGAAAATCCCTTTGTTATTAAGACACACACCACACATTCGCACACACTCTTCTTACTAAATTCTCCAACATTTTCAACGTTATTACCGACAGCCAAAGTTGACGATATTTGCATATCCACGTCCGTATTATTGTCTTCCATATCGCACCATGCACGACGCGACGTACCTATCACACAACACACGGATATCCGTTCAAAGAAAGAACCTACTCCAACGATAGCTTCCGCCCCCACTTAAAGCACGCGACTGAAATGCAAAAATTGCAAACAGCCGGCGGAAAGTTCAATAACCTCTGGCTCGATTCACAGGAAATCAAGCATACACGAGTTGGCTGCAGAGAAGCTAGCGGCCCGTATGGGTTCTATTCGATTCTATTGCTCGGTCGGAGTCAAGGCCGCCTTTATTATGGGCTTGATAATTAAGATACTATTTTAGCATTTTTAATATAAATTAAATTAATGGTTTCCTATTTCAAAAATTACATTTTAGAAGATTTTTTGTAATTTTTTTTTGGGGAAGCACTGCTTCCCTTGCTTCCATGGACTGCACGTCCATGTTAGCATTTGAGTAAAACCCTCGGTAAAACTCGTCCCAAACATCTTATTGCTTTAGGTAGACGGAATTCTGAAGACTGGGGTTTTCCTTTTCGTAATAACGTCGTTCACTATATAAAATATTGTATTTGTATATCATTCACGTTTAGCTGTTCACTTAGGTGTAAACTATTTACACTGAGAAGTTTATTATCGAGTTGTGCATTTTAAAATGTCAAATAAAATAAAATTATGAACAAAAACGCATTTGGACTTAACATTAGAAGGTGATAGTGTTTTTGTAAAGCACGTGGTAAGGCAGTAAATGTTTTAAATTGTGTTTTTCAAAATCCATTGTTTCCAGTGCATTTATCTTTTAATTGTTAATAGATGTCAAGGGATAGAAGATATCTGATATGTAAATAACTATTATTCGCGAATCATTTTCAAATAGTCGATTTAGAACATAGTGTTTCTTATAAAACAGGTTTAAACGATAAGAGACAATCTTTTTAGTAATAAAATAGTTTTTTAGTGGTAAAAATAGTTTTGTATAATATTTTTTTAATTAATAAATATGTAAATTTTTTTCAAATTATTTTTATTTTTGTTGCCATTTATAGATGTGTACAGTGTAGCAGTTCTCTATATTTTAACCCATATGTTCATTTTGTGATGAATGTGATCAGATTTTTATACTAATTTTTAATGCAAAAATACCAACTGACTATCGGAAGCTGCAGTTTAAAGGATTATGCATAACCCTGAAGGTTCCGCCACTGGAACTCCTATTGATCTTATGAATTGCTACAGTCTTAGTGGCAGGGTTTCTGTCAATTTTCTCGGTTGTCTTTGCAGATAAAGGTACTAATCTTGGTATTTTTATAATTGATAGGAAGAGACCCATTTAGTGAAAATTTTTACGTTTTGTATAGTAATATTGAGTTATTTTTATTTAACTATTTTTTTCCTTTTTACTAATTCAGTTGTTATTGTTATAACAAATAAATTGGTTTTTGGTCAAAACTTTAAGAACAATAATTTAAATGTTGTCATCAATTCTCCTATTGACGTGTCATTATTTTTAACCTGAATGTTGTTTCAACAAATAAAATAAATGTAGATAAATGCTTTTATAAACGGTCGTTGAAACGATTTTTAGTATATTTGTCTCTTTTTTAGCCTTTGTAATCTACAATTTCTTATCGTTATGTTATGAGTACCTGGGAGGCGAGGGCAACATTATGTCCGAGATCAGAGGGAAACCCATCCGGTCTAGTTGTATGTTCGGAACCTGTTGCCTGCAGGGAAAAACCTACACCATCGGGTTCTTGAGGTTCTGCAAGCAGGCCACGTTGCAATTTTGCCTTGTCAAGCCCCTTATGGCGTTCATCATCATCTTTTTGCAAGCTTTCGGGCACTACCATGATGGTGATTGGAGGTAAGCAACTTTTACGTAGCATCAATTTCAACGTCGGTTTTGCAATTTATAATTATAAAGTTACTACCAAATAAATCTATGTATATATAAATCGTGTTATATCTGTTGGGATGGAATACATTGCAATTTATCGATTTTTTAAATTCGTGTTTCTTCGTATTCAAACAAATGGAAATCAATGTTTATGCTAGATTAATTGTTCTAAAATGCAAAACATTTTTATTTAAACAATTCAGAGAATTTATAAAATGAGTTGTTTAGATAAAATTATTATTTTTGATAAGATTAATCTGTTACTCACTCTATTGATATTTTCCTAATGACAGACCAAAATGAAGGTGAAACCAAACTGGTTTAAATGATAATTACCCTTATTATTTATTTATAGCCTCTATTAATGTAAATATTAGCCTAGATTTAGAACTTTTCAAATTATTAATTCTGGTTTTTGTACCATATAATAACTTAATTGTATCTATTACATATTTTGTAATTCGTAGAATTCGTTTTCATTGTGACATTCAAAATGTGAAGCTGCAGAACATGCGTAATTTTGATAAGATTCAAACATTAGTCACAACTTTTTTAGTCCTGTTTCCAAATTATTACCATACGGGGTGTTTTTTTTAAGTGATAGCTAAAAATGAAGGATGTAATTTTTTTATTATATATAGGACTAAAAGTTCATATAGACATGTGTTCGCAAGTCTTTCGTTTTTGAGATACATTTATCTTCTTTAAGTGCCGTAACAGCATTCGAACGTTATCGATGGGATGGTCAGTGAGTATCTTGAAACCTATCTTATATCAAGTAGTATATGGTTTCTTGGATCCACTACACCAAAGTAACCATTTCCAAAAAAGCAAAAAGCGGAACAAAAACTAAAAACTCCTATTTGGATTAAATTTTTCGATCGGTTCCGAATAGCTCGCGTTTATTATAATCTTTCGTTCAGTTCCATCATTTCGAAGAATAAAACTTTTTTTTTGCCTTTTGAATCGTTTAATACTCAATAAATAAAACATATACAAAGATATTAAGTATATAGCTAACACAACTAAGAACATTACAAAAAAATCATAACAAAAAAAAATGCATTCAGCTAATAATTATTAATTAGGAATATTTTTCGCTTTTATGTATTTCTTTAAGAGTGGTTGGAATGTTTGAAATCTCGTTATAAAAATCAATACAGTTACCCTCAAAATTACATTTTACCGTAATAAGTGCTTTAGATGTTTCCACTTTTAATTGAGTTTTTTTCTGTTGCTGTCCAAATTTTTTTAATTATAGAAAACACACGTTCAGTAGATGCGATACTACCAGATAAACATAATATATATTCTACTAATTTTAGAATATTTTCAAACCTTAAATTGGTTTCATCAAAATGTTTAAAAATTTTGACCCAGTTCATATCAGTCACAATTTTATTTTCTCTACAGTGGTTTAGTTTGTTTTCAGAAATAAACTGGTTGACATAATGTATTTCATGGAATAGATCATTATCATTAATGTTGAATTTAGGAAACTTGCTTAAAAGAAATTCTAGACTTATCTGTACTTGATTAAAAGAAAATTCTTTACGCAAAAATACCCATGAAAAATCACAGAGTCATATTGAGCACTATATTGCTGTCGATACTAAAATCTATTGGCATAAAAGTTTTTAACATGACTCAAAGACCACTTTTATCTACCTGTCCTTCATTCTCAACTCATTTTCTAGCCTCGATTTTAATTTATTTTTAAACATTTCTAGAATTTCCTTTACCTCTGAAAAGTTTATTTTATCACCTTCAATTTTTTTAATAGCATCTTGAAACATAGAGGCCATATTATGAATAAATTTTAACCAAACCTCAGGTTATTCGTTTGAAAAAAGTTACTATTTTTTTTAGGACTTTTATCAATTGAAAGAAATTAGGATTTTAAAGGCAAATACACTTTTAAAATTCTCTCTGCGGCTGGATGTAAGGCCAAGCACCTAGTTCTACTGTACCCTAGAATTTTTTGGTACTCGACTTCAACGCTTTTACAGAATTTCTTTAGTTCGTAACAGTATAGATGTAAAAATACGAATATACTTTTACAATTATCTTTCAATATCAATCAGCAAAAGATTTGATGCTGTATGTATAGCATTGTGAATAATATGAGCAGCACAACCTACACACTTTAAAAAATACCCCTCCATTGGCATCGCCAGCACAATATGTAGCTAGTTTTGACTCTAAGTTATTAGTTTTTAAAACCTCAAGTCCATTATTGCAAATTAGATCACTTTGTTCCCCAAGTAAAGATGACAAATCAATAATTTTTGCATTTACACTTATGTTTTTGTCAAAGAATCGAATTAAAATGGTAAAATGCTTTAAGTCATTATAATTTGACGTATCGGACAAATTTTTAATATAGTTAACTTTTTCTAGCTGTTTCTGGAGAGACAAAAGAAAATGTGGCGCGAAAACATTGGTCACTATAGCTTCAGCCTTTGTACGCGCGCAAAAAAATTTAAGTTTAAGTTTTTGATTAGTTTCAATGTACAGGGTGTCCGGATTTGGTTGCAAAAGCAGGGTATCTCGCTTATTTTTAAAGATAGAACCTTGCGGTTTTCACGAACCTGAGCTAATTTTTTGTGAAACTCATGAAGCCGTAAACAAAATTTTCATAGCCTTCTTCGTTTATGAGATACAGGGCGAAATAGAAAATTTTGCATTTTTGGACTCCCCTCGTATCTCGCTTATCCTTTAACTTAACGCAAAGAGAAAAATTGCTGTTTATGCAGTTTTTTACGCTGGATCCAGTGGCGTAGTTATATTTTTCATTTGAGTTGTTATTTTTTAGATATGACCCAAAGTTGTGTTTTTTTAAATGGGACACCCTGTATATTTGTCCAGAAATTGATTTGTCCTTTTAAAAGCTTCTCAAAAATATATAATAGTATGGGTCTATTTTAATAAACAACAACAAAAATCCTAATTTTTATAATTATCATCCCAAATTTTGCAGTAGGCCATGCAAAACAATGCTGCCTTTTATTTAAAGTCGTTAACAATATCTACATCCTAACAATAAATCAAAATAAATATGTAATTAAATCTATTTATCAAAATATGTATTGATAATTTCGTACCAAAAAAGTACCACCTACCTAAATTTATGTAACACATGAACAAAACAGTAATAAATTATTACGTAACAAGCCTTTCAGCAAAAATCAACTGTCGTATAAGAACTACAGTAACCAAGGAAATCAAAAGAACTGTTCAAACTGATTTCCATTTTGTTCTATGCATGCTTCGCACAATTTTCGTATTCGTTTCGGATGATTTTGTAAATAGCGAAAATTTTCTCTTATTGCATTTCCTAAATCTTGGACATTATCATAGTGGCCCTTTGTAAATTTTATTTTCCAGTTATCCCCATAGAAAGAAATCTAAAATCGACAAATCTGGGGACCTAGGGGGCCATCTTATAGGTCCATTTGTTCCGATCCATTGATTGGTAAAATTATTGTCCAGAAATAATCTCGTCATTCCAGAATTGTGTGCAGGAGTACCGTCCTGTTGAAAATAAATTTCGTTAATTTGCGCTAGAGGAACATCGTCAAGTAATTCAGGTATAGCTGCCTCTAAAATTTCTATATAGCGATTGGCTGTTAGATTTCCCTCAAATATATAAAATTTTATATGTGTTCTTAATATGAAGCAGGACACATTTAGACCAAACCTGCCCTGCTGTCTTCTGGGAAATATTTGGTGTTGATTTTCCTGGGACCAGAATCTACTATTGTGCCTATTGAGTATACCAGAATTACTGAAATGTGCTTCGTCTGACCATATAACCTTCCTTTCAAAATCTCTAACCATATCGCATCTTTCTCGAAACCAATTGCAGAAGACTACCCGACGCTCTGCATCCCCTGGCTGTAAGTGCTGCACGAGCCTAAATTTGTATGGGTAGTATTTGAGCTTTTTTAGAATTTCTTGAACTCTAGTTTTTGGAATCCCTGTGCTCTTTTCACTGGCCCTACAAGAGTTTGTAGGGTAAGCTTCTGCATTAGCCAAAAGCGTAATTTCCTCAGCCTCCCGATTTTCTTTATTATATGTTTTCGTACGAGGTTTGATAAATGATCCGTGATTAAGTAAATTCTTTTTTATCCGATAAAAAGTGGATATATTAGGTTGCCTCTTTTCTGGATATCTAAATAAAAATTAAGCAATAGTATTTCAACATACCTAAATATTAACTATTTACCTGTTAAATTACATCTCAGAAGCCGCTTCAACATTTTCATTACTTAATATAAAACAAGCTAACATATCGTACTTTTCATAATGTTCGAAAGTTTGGTTTTCTTCCATAATAATACCAATATATTTTTACACGATAAATAAATACAAAAAACTAGCGCTATATTTTATATACGCGTACAAAATTGGGAAATGTCATTTGCTTCCAAGAAAAACAATAGAAAACGGCATCGTTTTGCATGGCCTACTGCAAAATTTGGGATGATAATTATAAAAATTAGGATTTTTGTTGTTGTTTATTAAAAGAGACCTATACTATTATATATTTTTGAGAAACTTTTAAAAGGACAAATCAATTTCTGGACAAATACACAGGGTGTCCCATTTAAAAAAACACAACTTTGGGTCATATCTAAAAAATAACAACTCAAATGAAAAATATGACTACCAGCGTAAAAAACGGCATAAGCAGCAATTTTTCCCTTTGCTTTAAGTTAAAGGATAACAGAGATATGGGGGGGGGTTCCAAAAGGCAAAATTTTCTATTTCGCCTTGTATCTCATAAACGAAGAAGGCTATCAAAATTTTGTTTACGGCTTCATGAGTTTCACAAAAAATCAGCTCTGGTTCGTGAAAACAGCAAGGTTCTATCTTTAAAAATAAGCGAAAGCTAATATTGTGAAATACCGTATGTACAGTTCATTACACGCTAATATGTTGAAACACCGTTGTGCGAAAAGTTCTTCTTCGGCTGCAAAATCATCTATTTTTGATGAAGATGCACTAGCAGTTAAATATGATTTATGTTTATAGGATTTTAAATTTTTTCGATGTCATTTTTGCCTCCATGTGAGATTGAAAAACTTGATAACAGGTCTTACAGAATACACTTGAATCTAATTTTTTCCCTTCTTCAAGAATGGATACTGCGTTTGTAATTCTGGCGAGAAACATTTTCGTTCTATAATCCTTAAAAGGCCAAAGAAATGTTAACATTTTAATATTTTTATATGGACTGTAATAACAATGAATTTACCTGTTTTATGCTTTAATTTGTCACTTAATTACCCAACAACGTTTGAAAAAATACTCTGCCTTAACCCGAATTAAAGCACAATAAATTAGACCAACTATTATTCAATGATTGATTCCATCTGTGGACGGTGATTACAGTTTCGATTTACGTCACGAGTATAGTTGCCGGTAAGGGAAATAAACAAAGGGGAAGTCCCGCGTACTGTAGGGATGTTCAATGTTTATCGACGGTGAAGAAATGTCGAAGTCAGCTGCTAGATAGTCAATGTGCTAAAATTGGGACTCCTTTAAATTCAGGACGCGTATCTCAAAATCGGGACTACACTAGACCTTTATACTAGGGAACATTGCCTTCTACGCAGTTATGTCGTGTAGTGTATGTGTTGAGTAAAAGGTCTTGTTACTGTTCACAGTTGACCCTAAGAGTGAAGAGAGTCGTTATTTTATTATACCAACTAATAAAGGAGCCTCGGGAAGGCACTCTTTAACTTCTTTCTAGGATCCCATTTTTTTATCTGATGTCACTGGCTGTTTTTTTATTTAGAAAATCAGATTCCTCATTTTGTTTTCTAACTTCTTGGTTTCTTACTTTAGTCCGATATTTTAAACCGTTTCAACGTTAGTTAGCAAAATGCTAAGGCTCTACACATTTACCATTTTTATTTTGGTTGCTAAATATGCAGGATGTATTTTTTTTGGGTCTTTTACATGCTTTTGAGGTGCTAAAGTTTAAAAAAAGACAAAAAAAATAAAAAAATAGAATAATAATTATGATTTAAACATATTATATATGTTTCTTGTGTTTGTAAAGATATTTATTTCTAGTTCTTCTTACTAACAAAAATAATTATGTCTTGTTATTTCATATTTTATTGTTATTAGACAAAAATACTACATGCTTTTGAGCGAAGTAAAAAAATAGGCAGAGAACACGGAATTTTTGCATTAACTAATAAATTCAAGATCAAGCCCGGGATCTCGGGATTGAGTATCGTAATCCTGATCCTGCAAATTTTAATTTCGACTCTCCAGTTTTTTTATTTTATTTGTAACTGAATATTGGGTATAATACTTTTTTAATATTCACTTTTTATACATTTTTTAAAGCAAATGGTCCATTATACAGTTACTTATAGTCTGTTTCAGAAATGTATATAGTAATAAATCCAGTCCAGTTTAACTTAATTTAGGGGTCGTCCATAGGCGTAGGTTAACTTTTTTTGTAGAAATAATAAAGATCCTTTTTGCCTTGTCCTTTTGCATACCTAATGAGGTTTTATTACTCTATAGATTACATTTATTATTCAATGTATACAAAATAGGATGGTACTTAATAGAGGCGGGTACTAAAACACAGATTATATAGACTTCTTAATTGTGTTTTAAACATGTTAGTATTTCCTGTTACGCCATACTGTTAACAAGATTATAAGAATATTAATAAAATTGCGACATTCCCTCCAACGAAAAGATGATCTAATTATTCTCCACTGTCAGCCAGTGAAAAAGTTAGTATTTTAAATGTTCACAATTGCTTAAAACACGATTACCCTAGTTTTACTGTACAAAAAATTGTTTAACGATGTTTCCGAGTGACTGGAATTGGAAAGTACGCCTTTTTCAAATTATTGCGGAAGAGAAAGGTAGAAGGTTCAGTGGAACCTCCCAAGAAAATTCCAGGAACACCAGCAATAATCCTTCAAATGTGCAATTCGAAGAAAAGTTCACTCTTTATTTTAAAAGAGGAATACCCACTCTAGATAAAATTTTGATGGAGCTTGGCCAAGATGATAGTATTCCTTCGATAACCAGAAAACTCTTATGGGCAGGTTAAAAAAATGTGGATTTTGCCTGGGAAAAAGCATGACCGAAAGATACTTTTACTAGAATGGCTTGCTGGCGACGAAAATACTTGAGAAGTATAAAGCAGTACCGCAGGGAGCAAAAGAATTTTTGATTTATCGTGAGACGTGGATTAATGAAGGTTATATAGTACAAAAAATGTAGCAAGACAAAAATATAACCAGTACCCGCCAAGCTTTCATTGAAGGCCTGTCAACGGATATTAAAGTGCCTTCGAGAAAAGGAAAGAGACTTATAATTGCACCCATTGGATGCGAAGAAGGATTGTTAAAAGAAGGTTTGCTAACTTTCCAGTCGTCACGGACGGGAGATTACCATGAGGACATGAATTCGGATGTTTTCGAAGACAGTTTTGGTGAAATGATAAAATATCTTCCGATTGGTAGTGGTTATGGATAACGCAAGCTATCATTCACGGCGCATAGAGAAGACACCAACTTCATCTTGGAGAAAACCAGTGGCGGCTCGTGAGTATATTGAAGGGTGGGGCTACATGAGGTTAATTTTGTTTAAATGTGAATAAATTTCCACGTCACCCATGAGGTATTATTCTGCGACGCGTTGACCTTTTTTTTTAATGGAGGTCATCGCCAATAGCGCTACTAAACCATTAAAAACTAAAAAAATAAACTCTAAAAAAAGTAAAAAAAAGTAAACAAAACAAGTAAAATATGTACACCTATCACTAAAATATAGCGGTGATTGCGATAATAAAAACATAATTTAGTTTATTAAAACTTAAAATAAATAGTTGTATGAAATAAGATAAAAAAAACTACTTTTTGTACATTAAATCTATACGTCTGTCTTTTAAGGTTGCAAATTTATCTATAATTTGATCGTAAAAGTTTTGGTCTTCACTAAGTTCTGACAGTAATTCCTGCTCTATTGACATCATTGCTAAACCCGAAAGCCGTTCTTGTGTCATTGTGTTTCTTAGGTAGGTTTTGATCCGTTTAAGACATGAAAAATTTCGTTCGGCCGATACACTTGTTGCGGGAATAGTTAAAACTAAATTAAAAAGCGTATATGCTTCCGCAAAAATTGCTTTAAAATCTTTAAATAACAAAGCTAGACTTTTTTCGACATCTAAGTTTGAAAATTGTTCATCCCTATATAATACAGAAAGCTCATTCTTTAATCTATCTCTGTCAAAAATGTTTGGATAATTTTTTAATAAATTATTTAATAAGGCAATATTATCAAGTGCAATCGACTAAAGCAAAGAAATTTAAATTATTTAAATTTTCAAACCGCGTCCCTAATTGAAGAATTATACAATCTATTATTTCGAAATATAATATTTTATATTTAGTAAAAATATCAAAGTCGCTAGAAGATTGCCCTCGACGTGTGTTAGTTGGCAGAATAGTGGCTTTTTTAGCAATATTGAAAAGTTCTTTGAAATGGTCCTCGTTTCTAAATTCAATAATTCGTTGCTTGGCAAGGTTTATTTGCGAAATGCAGTAATTTATATCTAAATGCTTTAACTGTAATATTTGAAACAGTACAAAAATTTGTTTATAAATATGCGTTAAAAGGCAAATTTCGAAATCATTAAAATGCTTTAGAAATCCTTTTGCATCATTAATAGATTCTGTTCCAGAACTTAAGTCATTAATAATAGTTTCAAATACTATAATTAAATTGTCCCATTCATTAGCCACTAAGTTTAAAATTTTAGACCGTGTATACCATCGCGTTTCTACAGCTCGCGGAATTCTTTTACCTACTATCTGATTAAGCACAAAAGTTTGTTTTGGTGATTGGTGGAAATAATTTGGTATTCCTAATAAAGTGGCAAAAAATATACGACTTTGGGTAATCAGTTTTGTTCCCTGTTGTAAAACTAGATTTAATCTGTGGGCGCAACAATGAGTAAACATAGCTAAATGAGCAATAGATCTAACTTTTGTTTGAAGCCCATTTATTTCACCTGCCATAACACTAGCCCTATCGTAACACTGCGCGACCAATTTATTTTTAAAGTCATAAGGCTCTAAGCTGTTTTGTATTAAATAAAAAAGGCTCTCTGCTGTTCTATTATCGCTAACGTCAAAAAATCCTAAAAATCTTTCTTTTAAAGATCCGTTGGTCACATACCTAACTGTTATCGAACACTGTGATTTTTCTGTTATATCAGTACTATCATCCGCAATTACGCCAAAAAACAACAATCGGTGTCATTGATTTCTTTTTTTATATATTCTTGAATATAGTCATGTATGCAACCAATTAAATCATTTTGTATAGTCTTAGATTGTCCCGTAAAAATATTACTATATTTAGCACAATGTTCAGTAAGTTAGGCATTTCTTTTTATTAAGCATGCAAATATTTCCTTAAAATTGCCGCGGTTAAAAGAATCGGTTGTTTCATTATGACCTCGAAATGCCAAGTCCTGTTTACACAAAGTAATAGTAACATCAATTAAATAATTTAATAATAAACGGTTTCTTCGAACATTTTCATTATAAACAATTTTATTAAGACTTGCATTTTCTTGTAGTGCATCCGCAATAGTCGCCCTATTTTGCTCCAGTCTTGTAAGTGCTACCGAATTTTTAATATGCTCTCTTGAACTTTCATGCGATTTTACTGCTCCTGAAAAATTTTTTAAATCCGAATATCCGCCCCCTGAACTCCAATTATTTTTGAGGCAACCTAATAAAATACAAGGCCAACAATATAAGCTTTCTTTATAAATACTTCCGCATAGCCACATATAAGTTTCGTACCAAGATATTTGAAAAGTTCTTGAATATTTTTTACCTTGCCTCTTATCGTTAAATATTGCTAAAATTTTCGGCGTCGGACGGCTACCTAATATCTGTTTCTTTTCAGTTTCGCTTCTTCTTAAAAAAGGCGTTTCAATTAATGAAGCAATAATGTCGTGAATAGGATTCATTTCAAAAGCAAAAAGCAAATACAAAAAATGGAACGGTCTAACTTACCAAATCAAAACAAAACAAAAACTTACGCGTATTTATTCACCTTAAAAGACAGAACGCCCTCAATCAGCGATTATCGCAATCTATTTCCTATTTCTTTCTCAGCCGCACGCACCACGTAAAAAGAAGCCGTTGGAATATTTCGCTAGTCATGTGATTTAAATAACCTATAAAAGCATATCCAAGCTACAGATTTATCGCCTCAAGAATGCAATAGAAAACGCGTGCATCGGCAATCGCCATCCCGCTCTGTCGTAATCAGGTGACTCGTCGGCATCGACACCGGCCGTTGATAAATAGGTCAGAAGTCGAAACTTTCCAAGCTAAAATTATTTCGCTTCATTCGAGAGCACTTTCCTTAAGAATGGGTTTGCACGGATTGCACGGTCGGTTTTTTGATGTGGTCAGAATTTATTTTCTAATATATTTATATATTTTTTTAATGTTATTATGTTGTAAAACTGTTAAAAAGTATATTTCTAATTGGTAATAGATAAAAAGTTATATAAAAAAATTCTCTTTTCCTTTATTTTGGGGGTGAGGCGCGGCCTCAGAGGCCTACCCTGACGAGCTGCCACTGGAGAAAACAAGAAATTGGACTAGGCTAATTAACAAAGGTATTGAGTTGAATTTGTTAAAGAAAGAACTACTATCCATAGCAAATTTACAGAAAAATCGTTTTATAAAATATGGCAGGAAGATATAGCAAAATAATATAATGTAACTGTGCTGCGCTTACCGCCATATCATTGCGAACTAAATTCTATAGAATTTATATGGGCGGAACTGAAAGGATTTGTAGGAAAACAAAACACGACATTTAAAATGAAAAATGTTAAGCTACTGTTTGATCAAGCCATTGAGGAAGTGACACCAGAGAACTGGCGAAAAGCAGTCCAGCATGTCATTAAACAGGAGGAGAAAATTTGGAATCTCGACAACCTGATCGATCAGACGGTCGACCCTTTAGTTATAATGTCAAGAGGTGACGCCAGTTCCTCAAATGACGAAGGATATAACCTATTGTAATTTAATTGTTGTATAATAATTATTTTTTCTACATATATTATGTATAGTTTGGCGCACAAATCTGAGGCTATGAAAATAATGCAATATCTATGGAAACGGTGCATTACTCATTATCTAAAATTCTATATATCCATAGAAACGGTCCGCTTTTGACAAACCTCTCCCTTTCGTCGCGGCTTCAGATAGGTGCGGCGTACTGTACACTGTGTCCCAGATTGCTTGTAATCACAGGGTTTCTCGGAAACCAGCAGAGATATAACTTTGCGGTTTTCGCGACCCTATTTGAATGCCATAAACGATATTGTGCCACATCGTTTCGTTCCTGAGAAAAAATAGAGATTTTGCGCTTTTGGGGGTGGTATCATATAAACCCTATCAGATAGAGAAAAGGTAAAAACTGCTATGGAAAGATATTTTTACGTAGAATCCAGTGTTGTAGTCGCACAAATTTTTAGACAATCCGTTTTTGAGATATAGCCCAAACTTAGTATTTTTTAAATGGTGTTTTTATTCCAAAAAATTTTGCTTTTTTTCTCTTTAAAATATATCACACTATGCACTTTTGACGTAAACTAAACCTTATAAACGCTATATTAAAAGAAAAACTTTTTGGCCCTAAAATGTTATTAAAAGTGTCCATATATCAAAATTAAACAACATAAAAAATTAATAACCATTTTTTTACTATGAAATAAATAAACTTAATAATCTTTAAACTTAATCACATTTTAAACAAATTCTACATATGAAAGAGCATAATTTGCACTACACACAACACACAGCTTATTTGGTTTTCATCATTATTTAGACTTTTGCAATGATCTAAATGCCTCAATGGCGTTTGCAACTGATCCATCGTAGATATTTTTTAGTTTTTTTCACAAAAATCAAATGTAATGGTATATTCATTTTTACATATTTTAAAAGGGGATACATTTCTCCAAAATACAAACCAAAATATTATTTTATTTTATTAAAAAATTGGCACGCCACTGCTTTTTGTCAAAATAAAAATCATTTTCGTAATCATAATTAGTTGCTAACAAAAAGAACCTCCTTGACTTTTTTTGTTAGACGAACGGTTTTGGATACCAGTGAAAAAATAAGATGTTTAACAATGAAAAATCTTAACAAAACTGTTCAACAACAACATCTTATTTTTTCAATCCAAAACCGTTCGGCTAACGAAAAAAAGTCAAAGGTTCTTTTTGTTAGCAACTAATAAGTGATTACGAAAATGATTTTTATTTTGACAAAAAGCAGTGGTGTGCCATTTTTTAATAAAATAAAATAATATTTTGGTCAATATCAACGGTTCAAAAAAAGGTAGATGATAAATTATTTTCATTAAATTATAGAGAAATTTATCCCCTTTTAAAATATAAAAAAATGAATATACCATTACATTTGATTTTTTTGAAAGAAACTAAAAAATATGCTACTAATTCAGTTAACGCCATCTAGCGACGCCAGCAAAAGTCAAAAATTCAAAACCAAATAAGCGTTTTGTAGTGCAAATTATGCTCTTTCATATGAGCCTAAGTTTGCTAAAATCGGTCAAAAGAAAACACGGAGACATCTTGGTATATGTTTGAAAAAATAATTGAACTTCCCCCACCGCTGTATTTTGATATATAGAACAAAACATTTTAGACAAAAAGTTTTTTGGAAATGGTCACTAAATATGAAAATGATATCATCGATATATTTTCATTAGGCAAAATTCTATAAAAACCCCATTTTTCTACTTGGTGTTGGTTGTTACGCCCTGTAGCGAACGTTTGACAAACTCGAAAATAATTTTCAGCAATTTCTCTTAGCGACTTTTATTACGATTTTTTTTCCTCAAATCTATACGACCAATATCTAAGAGATATGGCCGCTCGCTACCCTGATCACCCTGTACATATATATAATTTTTATTTTGTTGAAATAAAATTTCCTCAAATTTAAATTATTTCTAAGTATCCAACTGCACCCCTTTGGCGTACCAATCTCAGTGTTTATGAACGGGTAACAATAAACAAAACGCATAAATTGACCTAAAACCGGGTGATACTATCTGCACTTGATGAAACAAATAATCAATGCCAAATTATTGGTGGGTTACCCTATAGTCCTTTTGCATACCTAATGAGGTTTTATTACTCTATACATTTGTGAAACAGACTATAGAATTTAATGGATTTCCAGAGGTTTTTTTTGACTGGCTTAAAACTAATAAATATAATTTGGCTAGTTCTGTTATAGAAAACAAAAATTGTAGGTAGTTTTTAATCTGTACAGCGTGGTTATTTTAACTTTTCCACATTTTAATCTGCTATAACTCTCTTATTTTTAAGTTATCAAAATGATTCAAATAACAAATTATATGCCTAGTAACCAAGTCTTATATAATATTTAAAAAAACGTATTAAACATTGACAATTGCCAAAAATCTAAATATAACTATTATTTTTTTAATGGGACATTATGTGAATTTCATTTACAATAGATAGGTTTATGTTTTGGTTTCTAAATACTTCGTGTTTTGTACTTTTATCTTTAAAAATACTCGAGAAATCAAAGTGAAAAGAGAAAGATAATCTTTGTTACGCACATTGTTCTCATGGGGCAGATTTTCTTTATTGTCTCGTTAATTTTTTTGACGTAAGGGTATCAAACCCGATATAGTTAGAATCAGAAAAAACAATCTCCTATCTATTAAAAGACAATTTACAGTTTCATTAAAAAAAGTATTGTATTTATATATTCAATAATTAACCCTTTTTATACTCTGTTTAAAAAAAAACTTGGTAACTATAGCCATACACAATTGGTATTTTAAATCATTTTGATATCGTAAAAAATAAAAAAAATATAGCAGATTAAAAAGTACACAAGTTAAAATAACTACTCTGTTCAAATAAAGCAAGGAACGATTATGTCGCTTTCCAGTTATAGTATCAATTCAAGTGGGCATCACCAATAATTCATCATATCATGCCTATAACTAATTTATGCTTTTTAACATATCACTGATAGATTTTAAAGATAAGATACTGACCATAAATAAACAGACATATCATGATGTATGTATGTAAATTTGTTAAACTAGTTTATTTCTTTTTTAGTCCCGATGGAGGCTACATTTACATAACAATCATCTATAATATCTCTGTCTCACTTGCCCTCTATGGATTGTTCCTATTCTATTTTGCCACCAGAGACTTACTGACGCCATTCGAGCCTGTACTTAAATTTTGTACCGTCAAGTCTGTGATTTTCTTGTCATTTTGGCAAGGTGAGTAATATATTTTATCCCTTTGAAATTGTATTCTTGTCAGTAATACTATTGTAATTGCAAATAGGAAAACACGATAGTTGCATGATTTAAATATTGTTTTCACCTATCGTGAGAGAGATCTAAATATAAATCAAAATTTTGACATTGTGGAAAATAAGATTCTACACTCAGTTCCAAAAAATGTGACGCACTTCATTTTTGGCCCAAGTTCTCTGTCTTATTTCTTTTAAACCAGTTGTCCGATTTTGAAGAATTTTTTTTCGTAGGTAGATAATACCTTTGTCTTCCAGCAAAAATGAAACAAATGAAAATGTTCTCAAAGATTCTTGGATAATAAAGAAAAAGCTCGAACAATGCTTTTTCTGCTATTTTTTGACTTGCCCTGTGTATTAGTTGAGGATTCGTATAGAATCTTTATTATTATCTATATGAAACACTCTTTTTTTGTGACCATTTTGTTTTTTATTCATCGACCATCGACATCTCTAAAATTGACTGAATTACAGCTTTTTTGCTGAAACTTTGCCAAGCTACATGAATGTTAATGGAAAAACTTAAACATAGCTTTTTTCCTGTTTTTTGACTTATCCTATGTATTATTCGAGCATTTGTATAGATAATTCTTACACTCTAGATGAAACAGCCTTGTCAGACAAATTTGTTATTCGGGTCATTAATTTGTCTTGAAAATGTCTGAATTACAGCTTTTTTTATTGTAACCTTGCATTTTGCCAAGGTACCCACTTGAATTTTCAGAAGTGATAAAAATTTTTTATTAACGCAAAATAACAATAACTGGAACTTGAGGAATGTGCTTAGTACCGAGTATTGCCTCCTTGAAATTAGGTTTCTTATTCTTTCCATTGGTATATGGTCCCATTCTTCTGATAACGCATCTGCCATTTCTGCTAGGCTTTCAACAGGCCCTTCTCGTTAACGCACCATTCCTAATTCATCCCACAGATGTTCTATTGCATTCATATCGGGGCTTTTCGCAGCTACATTACAGTGGCCATACCCGCAGTTTCTAGGAAGTTCTGCACTATTGCTGCGGTATGCGGTCGGGAATTATCCTGCATCAGAATAAAATTGTTACCAACTAAATCAGCAAGAGGTAACACATAATGCTTTAAAATGTCATTGATGTAAATTTGGGCTGTCATTGACTGTCTAATGGGAAAAACATGTAGGGGTGGGGTGTACGTCTATTCATAGAAATTGCACTCCTCAACATAACCGAATCACCATTAAAATTATCGCATCTGTTATTGATTGACTGAATCGTTCGTCAGTTCTGCTCCATCTCTCTTTCTCCCATCCACCATATTAAGGGAAAACCTTGGTTCATCAGTAAACAGGACATTTGATCATTCACGATTAGTCCATTCTCCATAATTTTGTTGAGGTAGCAATGTATGACCTTTGCAGGCTTCCTAGTCTTTAAGTTCGTTTCGGCTAGACGTCTGCAAACCGTCTGCTTACTCACTATAACAACTCGAATTTGGAGAAGATCTGTTTGAACTTTCACAACCGTATTCGATCGATTTCGTAAAATCCTCAGTCTCAAAAAGCGATCATCTCTAGGGAAGGTTTTTCGAGCACTATCAGAACCCGAGAAATGTTTCCTGTTTGTTCATATTTCAGGATCGCTCTACGAGCTGTTGCTTCAGGGACCCCCACAGCACGAGCGGCGTAGCGTTTACAACGCCCATCATTCACTAAAGCAACTACTGTTGCTATTTGTTCGGGTGTAATTTGGGGAATTTGACGAACTGACAAATATGGCGGACATCGAAGATCTTCGCTAAGAGAGAGTTAGGGAGCAGACGGTTTGTGTACGCCTAGCAGAAGTGAACTTAAAGGCTAGGAGACCTGCAAAAGTCTAAAATTATTGTTATACCTGAATATTGTTCTGCATATTCTGATGTAGGATAATGCCCAAGCGTATACCCTAGCAATACTGCGAAACTGCAGGTATTTCCACATTATAGGGCCTGCGAGAAGTCCCGATATGAATCCAGTAAAACATTTGTGGAATAAATTAAGAAGGGTGCGTCTTCGCGAATGGTCTCTGGAGAGCCTAGCAGAATTGGCAGGTACAGCATCAAAAGAATGAAACGGTATACCAATAGAAATAATAAGAAATTTAATTTGGAGTATGCTACAAGATAAAAAGCTCTCAGAGTTGTTATAGAGAAGCCAATATTCGGTACTAAGCACATTTTTGAAATTCTTGGTCTTGGTTAAAAAAAAACATTGTCTCAGTTTTAACATTAACAACTATGCGGTTTGGTAAGGTTTCAGCAAAAAAAGCTGCAATTCAGTCAATGTTAGAGATAAGTCGGTGAATAAAAAAACAAAATGATCACAAAAAAGGGTCTTTCCTATAGGGTGTAAAACAGTTTCTATACGAATCCTCAACTAATACATAGCGCAAGTCAGAAAATCCAAGATTTTTCATTTGTTTCAGTTTTGCTGAAAGACAAAGGTATTACTTACGTAAGAAAAACAAAAATGTTCAAAATCGATCCACTGGTTTAGAAGATATAAGACATTGAAAAAAATCAAGTCCGAAACTTTTTTTGGAACTGAGTATTTTAAACAATTTTCCGTTCCATTCATACAAAGTGTTTGAAAAAACATGCGCCAACGTTTAAAGGGAAATTCTTGGTAAGAAAATAAGATGAAAAGTTTATATGAACATTCGTCCACGGATGTTTGGTTTTCTAGGAGATACAGGGTGTTAAAGTTTAAAAAAATATATATGATTTTTTTTTAGTAATTCCGAAACAGTAAGAGCTGTTTGATTTAGATTTGGCACAATCTCATGTATTTTAAGGCAATATTTTGACAGTATTCAACAGTTTTTATCTCAATCATGGGCGTAGGCATGGACAGCTATCCTTGACTTTTTTTAAAAAAATGGTACGCCACTTATTTTTTTTTAACTTTTACTTCATTATTTCGGGCAAGTAAAAACACACAAAAAATGCACCTTGGTATTTGGTGATACGACAAGTCGTTTTCAAGGAATAAAACAAATTGTATTTTGATGCACGCCTCTGGCACAATTTTAATTGGAGTCAGAGTTACTGAAAACTCTAAAAAAGTGATTCCTTGGATCTTTTTAAGAAACAAAGTTTTAATAAATAATGCCCGCAAATCCCTATTTTTGGTGTTGAAGTAAAAAAATGTATTAACACCTTGTATCTAAAAAATAGAGGGTATTTCAGGACATCTTTTATTAAAACTTTTTTTTTAAATGGTCCGCGTTATCACTTTTATAGAGTTTTTAGCTATTTCGAGTCCAACTAAAACTGGACTAAAGACACTTTTTCTCGAAAACAATTTGTCGTATCACCAAATACTAAGAGGCATTTTGTGTGTATTTTTACTTGCCCTAAATGACGAAGCTAGTAGTTTTTTAAAAAATCAGTGGCGTACCATTTTTTAGTTCAGAAAGTCAGGGAAGGTTACCCATACCTAAGCCCATGGTTAAAATTAAAACTGTTGAATACTGTCAAAATATAGCATTTAAATATCTATGAGGTTGTGCCAAATCTTAATCACATAGCTCTTATTGTTTCGGAATTACTAAAAAAATAATATTTTTTTAAACTTTAACACCCTTTATTTCGAAAACCATACCTGCGGACCCGTGTTCATTTTCTTACAAGGAATCTCCGTTGAAACGTTGGCGCATGTTTTTTGAAACATCCTGTATATTATTTGTTTCAGAAAGTGTTAGCATTTTTTAAATTGATTTTAAATGTTGTTAAATGCTGTTCAGATTCATTATCAGCCAGTGCATATCGCCTAATCTCTCGCACATTCCTAAGATATGTGTAATCTTTATTATGTTGAAAAAACATTAAACTTAAAGGTATACAAAAAATATGCGAAATTAAAGAAAAATAAAGGAACTTCATATGAATCATTGTTTACACATAATATTTTTAAAAGCTATTATCTGCATAATGATTCAAATATAAACTTAATAAGGATATAATAAGCTGCGCTTAAAACATTTCATCGAAAAAATATCCCAATGTCAACAACCCTTCCCCATCGGCAGTCCCAAGGAGAAACTCAGTATATGCATTTTTTTTACAGAAGCTATGTTTAAGAAATTTGTATATTATATAACAACGATATTTGAAATACGTCAAGCACATGCATAGTGTCATTCAAAAGTAAAATTCAAAAACTCAGTATATGCATTGACCAATCAAGAAGCGGGATTTATGGCGTAATATTAATATTGTACATTTTATTTAGATTATCTTAATTTTTAAGTTCAAAAAACCAATTCCTTTAAACTCGCGAAATTTAACAATTTTGATTACTAACTATGTTAATTACTGAACGAGTAGTTGTTGTTATCGGGAAAATTTTAAAATCTGATAAATAGGGTTATACACATTCTCTTAATAAAAATTTTTTATTACTTGTACTGCGAAAATTTTGCTTTTTGGTTTTTACATTTTTATTCCATGAAAAAAGTGTACATTTTTCAAATTAACTATTTAGGGGGCATTCGCCATTTCATAAGCATATGTGCTTCAACGAAAACTAATGAACAAAAATAATGTGTATATATATATATATATATATATATATATATATATATATATATATACAGGGTGTTAATTAATGTCGTGGACATATTTCAGGGGGTGATAGTACTCGACAAAATAGGAAAAAAAATGCCAATATATACGTGGTCAAAAACGCATCATTTTCGTTATACAGGGTGTCAAAGTTTCAATTTTTTTCTCGTTTTTTGCGTTTTTTTCCGGTTCCTTCTGAGACAATTAGTGCAAATTTAGAACATGTATTACTTTTAAGAACCTCTACGATAAAATATCAAAATCGTGGATGGTAGTATACAGGGTGTTACATTTTCTTGCACCACCTACAAGTTTATCTTGCGGAACTTTCTTTCGAAGCACCCTGTATGAATTATGATATAAAATTTATACTTTTTGTTAATTTTTTTAGTTCTTTCGTATTTTTTATTGTCAGTTTTCGACTTATTTGCAATAATCGATGCATTGCATCGATGGCATGTAGGCGAAATTAAGCAAAAAATTAAGAAACGGGTTTTATTTTAAATCAACCGACAGGATAATGAACAATTAGATAAAATTATTACAGTTAAATTAAAAATAAAACATAATTATAAAAGTTGTTGAAAATGTTCGCCTCTTGTGCTAGAATGCAAGAATCAAGTCTCCGCCTCATGGACTGCCGGGCTCTGTCAAATATTCCAGGAGTATTGCGAATGATGTCGCATGAAGCTATTATTCTGTTTCTTAAATCTTTTTCTGTCTGGATTGAGGTCTGATACACCAATGTTTTCAGGTGTCCCCAGAAAAATATTTAAATAAAAATAGGTTATTCAGATCTGGAGATCTAGGGGACCATGGCTGAGGTCTCCCTCGCCCTATCCAACGGTTGTTAAAATTATTATTTAGGGACTCCCTCACCTCTATGCTGAAATGTGCTGGTGCACCATCGTGCATGAACCACATTTGATTTCTAAGAAGAATTGGCACGTATTCTAGCAATACCGGGAGTTGGTCTTCGAGAAATTGACGATAATATCGTCCGTTTAGCCTTGCTGGCAGGAAAAATGGACCTATCAAATAATCTCCAATAATGCCGGCCCACACATTTACTGAAAATTGTTGCAGGAAATTATTTTCATGTATCGAATGCGGATTCTCTTCTGCCCAAAAATGATTGTTATGAAAATTACGTATGGCATTCCTAGAAAAATTTGCTTCATCGCTGAATAAAATCGTGTTTCCAAATAATGGATTTTGGGCTAGTATTTGTAAGAACCACTGGCAAAAATTTAAGCGGAGTGGAAAGTCACGTGGGAGAAGAGCTTGAACCCTTTGGATGTGGTAAGGATACATTAAGTTGTCTAATAAAATTTTCCATACAAGCACAAATGAAATGTTAAGTTTTGTTGCAATTTTCCTCGTACTGGTCGCAGGATCATTTTTTACTGCATTCAGGACTACTTCCTCGACTTCAGGAGTCCTAACCGTTCTATTTGCTCCTGCTAGATGAGTGGATTTCTTGAATGATACATTTTCGCATAGCCGATTATGTACCTTTGCAAATGTTTGTCTATTGGGCACCATGGGATTTGGATATTTCTGTTCATAAAGTCGTCTGGCTTCATTACAATTGCTGTTGGCAAGTCCATAAATGAAATGAATTTCTGCATATTCTTGATTTGTGAATTCAACTATCATTAAACAACTCGAAACAACTACGGAAACGTCAAAAAAATATTTCTTACAAAATGTCAGATTAAAGAACAGAATTAACAAATGACCTGCCTCAGCCTACTACCTTTTTTTCCAGTTTCATTATTTAGCCTACACTTAATTTGCATCTATGGCAATTATTGCAAATAAGTCGAAAACTGTGATAGATGCGAGAATAATGCAAAATGCGAAAGAGCTAAAGAAATGAACAAAGATTTTAAATTTTATATCAGAATTCTCGCAAGATAAACTTGTAGGTGGTGCAAAAAAATGTAACACCCTGTATACTACCATCCACGATTATAATATTTTATCATAGAGGTTCTTAAAAATAATACATGTTCTAAATTTGAACTAATTGTCTCAGAAGGAACTGGAAAAAACGCAAAAAACGAGAAAAAATTGAAACTTTGATACCCTGTATAACGAAAATGGTGCGTTTTTGACCACGTATATACTGGCATTTTTTTTCCTATTTTGTCGAGTACTATCACCCCCTAAAATATGTCCACGACATTAATAAACACCTTGTATATGCAGTGACGGCAAACTAATTGACGTCAACGAAACGACAACTTACGAAAATCTGAACCGTTGCTATTAGGAAATTGGTTTAAGATATTTTGAATATTATAATCAGTGTTGCCATTGTTAGTCTTATTAAGTTTAAAAAATAATTTAGTCATTATAAAATTCGAAGAACGCTACATTTTTAAGCGGCAAACTAATTGGAAACGTATTTCTGAATCAACATTTTCTAATAAGAAGGCTTATTTTAAAATTGACAATCGTTACCGTAGAGCTTTAGTGGGTTGTTGACTTCTGTTCCTGTCAATAATTTTAATCTGCATTTTAATTTCTGCAAATAAGGGTTCGCGAAAAAGTTGTAACAAAAATGAACGACAAGTTATTATTAATCTTCCTAGAAAAGACTATTCATATCAAAATATTGCAGAAATGGTTAATCGTTCCAAAATGGCGGTGTTTAACGCTGTTCATCATGTTAGGATTGGTGGAACCCCTAGAACTGTTCCTAGGAAGCGACGTCCCAGAAAAACGAGTACGGAAACAGATTGTCGAATTGTTCGCATTTCTAAGGCAGTCCCTCACAAAACAGCAGTTGATATTTGGAAAGAATTTTTTGTTGAAAATCCAAGGGAATTTAGTGTTCGAAGTGTTCGTAATCGTTTGAACGAGGCGCAACTTTTTGGCAGGGTACCAAGGAAAAAGTCTCACCATGTGTGAAGTGAATCGAAGGAGCCGTTTGGAACGCCCAACAATGGAAGCAGATAGTATGGTCAGATGAATCCAAGGTAAATAAATTTGGTTCTGATGGAAAACGTTTTGTTTCGCGTCCACCAAATAAAGAATTTGACCCCCGCTACACCATGAAAACAGTGAATTTTAGTGGTGGTTGTATCATGGTATGGGGCTGCTTCTCTTGGAATGGTGTTGGACCTCTTTATAGAATAACTGGTACTATAGATCAGTATAAATACATTAACATACCGGAAAATGTGATGCAAGCATATGCAGAAGAAAATTTATCAGTGGACTCAGGATAATTATGTAGATGATTTTCAATGGCCATCTTGTAGTCCAGATCTTAACCCAATAGAAAATCTTATAGTCAAAAGGAAATTAGGATCAAGAACTTTCCAAATTTTCGACGAAGTATTCTAGGGTATGAGAGAAGCTTGGATTAGTATTCCACTAGAGACTGTAGACGTCTAATACAGTCCATGCCTAGGAGGTCTTTAAAAATAATTGAAGCCAATCAACTAAATACTACTCGATTGAGACAAAAACTTAAAGTTGTTAGAAAATGTTGATTCAGAAAAACTTTTCCATTTACTTTGCAGCTTAAAAATGTAGTGTTCTTCGAATTTTGTAATGAATAAATTATTTTTTAAACTTAATAAGGTTATTTAATGCGATAATAATAGATATACACTAACAATAGCAAAATTGATTATAATATTCGAAATATCTTGAATCAATTTCTTACTCGCAATGGTTCAGATTTTCGTAAGGTATCGTTTCCAATTAGTTTGCCGTCACTGTATACAGGGTTATTCACGCAACCCGTTCATTAAAAGTTTTGATGATGCCATTTAGATAAAAATTTCAAATTTTGGGATTAAGGTAAGGTCAAGGGGTACTTCTTTTTTGAAATATTTTCAACTTCCTGTCACTTCCGGTTTAACCGGAAGTTGGTATCAACTTGCTTATTTTAAATGGAACGCCCTGTATTTTATGATATTTTTGGATTCTACGGAGAATTTTAATGCTATTTTATGTAGCATGTCCTATACCTAGGTTCAAGCGTTCTTAAGATACTTCACCTTGAACCAAAAATGAGCCTTCGGGGTACCAAATTTTAAAATCTCATATTTTTGTAAGTTTTTTTAAGATATAATCTTCATATTTTGCAGACGATCGGTAAATAATCTTAGGTTTCTATTTTTTTATTGAATTTGTCTATTTTTATACAGGGTGTCCTAAATTCAGCGGCAAACATTCACATTTTCAAAGCCGCTAAAGTCCGTTTTTTAAATGGGACACCCTATAACTTTATGCACTATCAAATGTAGAATTTAATTTTCTATCGAACTGTATTAAGGTTCCCTAGACCTATTCGTAACCATTTTCGAAATAATCAAGTTTTTATTAAACTATCATAAGTATTTGCTAAATGCTTACACCTTCCTGTAGTAAGCCATGGAAAAACAATTGTTGTGCTTTTCTATTCAACATAACAGCTGATTTGAAACTTTTAAATTAAAATAAAATAACACTCAAAAGCTGATATTCTCAATTTATTCTATATTCGCGGAGAATGTTACAAAATATGGATGTTTTTTAATGAAAAACATCCTCATTTATCGCCAATGAACAAGAGAAAATTGAAGAGGATTGAAACGAAATTTTTTCGTTTCGGAAAAGTTAAAGTTATAAAAAATGTAATATATTGTTTTTATTATTATTTTTAACCATATCTACTAAAAATTATAGCAATCTAACAATCAACAATAAATAAATAAAATAATAAAATTGAATTATAACAAATGTTCTATATGCTGTCCGTTCATTTGAAGACACATTTCAATTCTTCTTTGTACAGTTGCTGTGGCCCGTTGAATTTGTCCGTTTTCTAATTCGGCAAAAGCTGTTCGTATCCTGTCCAGTAAATCTTGTTGGTTATTTACTGGGGAAGCATAGACTTTACCTTTGATAAATCCCCATAAATAAAAGTCTAGGGGTGTTAAATCAGGCGATCGAGGGGGTCATCTCCAAGGGCCATTGGGACCAATCCACCAATCTTCAAAAATTCGAGATAATTGGAGATAAACTGCAGCGGAATTATGTGCTGGTGCCCCATCTAATTGATACCAATAATTTTGCAGCTCACCAATAGGAATTTCTTCTATAAATTCAGAAACCGTCCCTCGTAGAATTTCCAAATACTTATCACTGTTTAAATTGTCTTCATAAATACAGTACCGCACCTGATCGTTTAATACTATACCGAAAACATTGAAGCTAAACCTCTCTTGAGAACGCGTTTGCGTTATGCGGATTTTCTGCTGCCCAGAAATGTTCGTTTCTTCTATTTGTTATTCCTTCTCCAGAAAATTTCGCTTCATGCATCGGTCCAAAATATTTTTGAAAGGAACTGAGGGTCCTTTTGAATTTTCAAAAACATGAATTCGCAAAATTCTACTCGTCGGACGTTATCAGCAGGTCTCAAGGCTTGCACGTTTTGGAAGGAATAAGGGTGCATGTGATGTTCGCTCAAGATTCTTTGGACAGATGAAGAAGAAATTCCCAAATCGTTTTCTGCAGATGGTATTGAACTTTGCGGGTTTGCGTGGAAATGAGCTAATGTGTTTATTACGTTATCCTCGGCATTTGTCACTGGTTTCGGAACATTTTTTGTAACTTTAACCTTGCCAAAACGCAAAAAGTTCGTTTCAATCCTCTTGAATTTTGACTTGTTCATTGGCGACAAATCAGGGTGGCGTTCATTAAACACACACGTTCTCTCCAAAATTTTATAACATTCTCCATGAATATAAAATAGATTGAGAATATCAAAAAACGGACTTTCGCGGCTTTGAAAATGTGAATGTTTGCCGCTGAATTTAGGACACCCTGTATAAAAATAGACAAATTCAATAAAAAAAATAGAAACCTAAGATTATTTACCGATCGTCTGCAAAATATGAAGATTATATCTTCAAAACTTACAAAAATATGAGATTTTAAAATTTGGTACCCCGAAGGCTCATTTTCGGTTCAAGGTCAAATATCTTAAGAACGCTTGAACCTAGGTATAGGACATGCTACATAAAATAGCATTAAAATTCTCCGTAGAATCCAAAAATATCATAAAATACAGGGTGTTCCATTTAAAATAAGCAAGTCGATACTAACTTCCGGTTAAACCGGAAGTGACAGGAAGTTGAAAATATTTCGAAAAAGAAGTACCCCTTGACCTTACCTTAATCCCAAAATTTCAAATTTTTATTTAAATGGCATCATCAAAAACTTTTAATGAACGGGTTGCGTGAATAACCCTGTATATTTATTATTGATACAGTATTACATAAATTACTGTTGCGGCAATTATTTCGGTGCTTCTGATAATGGTTTTAAGCACGTTCATTTTGTCTTGCTTTCTGGTCTTTTTTTCCTTATGTTGTTTCTTATATTTCATATGGCTAAAAACAGTACATTCGGGTAAAAAGTAAAATAGTAAGAATACTTAACATTCTCGGTCCAAAAAGAGTACTTAAAGAATACAGTTGTTACAGTTTCTGACGTTACACGGCCCATGTGATTTTTTTAATCCTTGAATATTGAAAAATCAATTTAATAAAATGATAAATTCCGTATTTGTGCGCCTTCATATGGTGTCTATTTTCATTTTACATTATAAGAAAAACTTGGTTTTTAACCAGTTACTAAATATTTTCAGGTGTGGGCTTAGCTATCCTAGAAAAAGCGGACATTATTTCCCCGATAATTGACAGTAGTGGCACTCGGACCTCCGCCGGTACCGTATCTGCAGGTTATCAAAACTTCCTGATATGTATCGAAATGTTTTGTGCAGCTATAGCCCTTCGTTATGCGTTCCCACACAGGGTGTACGTCCAGGGATGTGTCACTGACTCTAGAGGAAGGTCCGTAACTATGCAGAGTATTTCAAGTAGCCTTAAGGTAAATATTGATTTAATTTTATTTAATTTTTCTATTTTTCTTTAAGTTTTCTGTTTCAATTCAGCCAGTTGCAGCTTGGGAAACAACAAGGCACTAATTATATTGAAAAATGGTTTCTGTCAAAATTCCTGACTGTTTTAAAATTAATGGACTATGATCCTCTTAATTTATACAGAGGGTTGACATTTTGCCATTTGACTTATTTTATTACTGAATATTACTCATTACAAATATTTTAAATGGTAAAAAAAAATAATATTTTAAAGGTACAATAAAATTAAACACGTTCTGAAATAACAACGGGGCAACACTCAGGGGCTTTGAAGCTGTGACTATTTTAAATTTTACTTTTTTTTTCTGTCAAGGTTGAAACATGGTAATTATACTCTCTGAAAGACGCACGACTTCTCAGTTTGAAAGCTAGATACATTAAATAATGGTATTCGATGTAGCAATCAAAAATTAAAATTTTCGTCGTCTGTTTTTTTTAAACCTGTGAATAATACTTGTTTTATCTGGCTTTTATTTTTAAATTAGGAAACCAATGTTTTTGAATAAATAAAAATTATTAATAAGGAACACGTAATTTTTGTAATTTTACACCACCACACAAAAAAACACCCTTTCGAAATCCTTTTTAAATAAAGCGTTGAAAATGGGCTGCATCATTATTTACACAAGCACAACGGCCAATCATGTTTTCACAAATTGCTTGAAGAGTATCTGAAATGTTTTTTATCTATTCTTTTATTGTGAAGAACGTTTTCGTCAATGATTTCACCACCACCATTTATCAGCTATAACTTTGTCATTACTCAAGAAAAAACAAAATATATCGCTAAGTTTTATATAATATTAAAAAATTGTCAATTGTCAAAGATACAAATATAGCTTTCCTTTTTTAAAAATGAGACACCTTTACATTTTACTTTCAATGCATAGGTATCTTTTCTCGGATTCTAAATATACCTTTATATTTAGAACTTTGCTTTAAAGAAAAATAATATTTCACACACATTAGTCATATGGCACATCATTTCTTCATTTTATCGTTTATTTTTTAAGATAAAGGTATCAAACATGTTCTCTCCGAAAAATTCTCCAAATGTTTTAATTTATATATATATATATATATATATATATATATATATATATATATATATATATATATATATATATATATATGTATCTTTGACAATTGACAATTTTTTATATTTTGTAATGTTTTATAAAACTTGGTAACTAGCGATACATTTTGTTTCTTCTCGAATAATGACAAAGTTATAGCTGATAAATGTGGACAAGTTAAATGATCACGCTGTGTATACGAAATCATTGACGAAAACGTTCTTCACAATAGAAGAATAGATAAAAAAACCCTCCAGATACTCTTCAAGCAATATATATATATATATATATATATATATATATATATATATATATATATATATATATATATATATATATATATATGTGTGTCCAAGATAAAGAGTGGATAACATTGGTAGATTGGAAACCATAAGAGCTACAGCTTGGGTTAAATTAGAGAAAAGGTGCTCAATTTAGTTTCCAAATCAATGCCGTTTACAAACCTAAAAAATTCCAAACCGTTCCGAAGAAATCCGACAAAAACCGAAGAGGTGCATTTTTGTTTTTATTTTTTTACAGCCCTATTTTTAAAGTTGGATCAAATTTGAAAACACATTCTTATAGCAGTTTTTTCTCGCCTACAAGATTCCACTGTCACAATTTTTGTCGTTTCGTCTCCTGTCAACCATCATCAACTTTGTTTTTTCATACGGCCGCCATATTGGATTTTTACATTTTTAAAATGACCATTTGAGTCCCATTTCAACGATGTGTCACTTCATCAACTTTATTTTTCCTACGGCCGCCATATTGATTTTTTTAATTTTTCAAATGCTGCCTTATTTACGAACTTTGTTTTTTCTTATGGGCGCCATATTGGATTTTTGCAATTTCAAATTTCTCGTTCAATTCTTATTTCAACGAAGGTTGATAGGTGTTAGGTACGCCTCGTAGGTACCCACCAATTTAAAAAACAAAACTAGAAACCTTTAAGTAGACAACACAAAACGATTTATTTCAAACTTAACTACTACTAACTACTTAACAGACAAAAAAGAATTTAAATTAACTATCTTACTTTACAGAAGGTGTTCAAATAAAAAACCATTGTTTTCTAAACACAAGTATGCGCGTCGGATAGTTGCATTTAATACATTTTGCAGGACATCTGGTGTTATGGTTTGAAATGCCTCCAAAACCAGTTGACGTTTATTTTAAAAAAAATCTAGTAGCCTTTTAAAAACAAATTAATGACTTATGTCAAAATCAACAATGTAAAAATTTGTTGATTCTGACATTTTGTTTACAGAATACAGATTTTGCTTATCGAGTTTTTTAAATTATTGCATTTTTTATTGTTATTTATTAGTTTTTGTTTGCTTTAAAAAATGTTTACAAAGTTTTCTTTTGAAGAGAAGTACGACATGCTAAAATGCTACATTTTATGTCATAGCAACACTCAAAGGGCGAAAGATATGTACGAAAATGATTATCCAGAAAGAACTCAACCAAACAGACAGATATTTGGAAAGATTTTTAGAAATTTACATACGTATGGTTCTTTTGATAAAAATCTAGGCAACCGAAATAAGAACTCTAATGAGGAAACAGAAAATAATGTTTTGTTGGCAGCAGTCGAAAACCCGACAACGTCTGTTAGACAAATTGAGCGCCAAACTGGAATCCCAAAATCAACTGCGCATTTTGTTTTAAAGAAAAATAAATTCACACCTTATAAGTTTAGAATTTGTCAGGGCGACCGGGTGATGATTTAAGAAGAAGAACCTTTTGTGAGTGGTATACCAGAAGATGTCAGGAAGAAGAAAACTTGCCGAACCGATTTTGTGGTCGGATGAAAGCATAGTGACAAATAATGGTATCTTCAACAGAAGAAATACTCATTTTTGGGCCAAAGAAAATCCTCGACGGTTTAAGCAGTCGAAATTTCAGCACCGATTTGGTTTCAGCATGTGGGTCGGAATTTTGGGAATGCAAATTATCGGACCCTTCATTTACAATGGAACCCTAACTTCCCAGCGCTATCGCCATTTGCTACAGAACGACCTAGAGAATTGGTTTGACGAAAATCTTCCTCTAGCAGAACTAAATAATTTTTGGTTCCAGCAGGATGGAGCACCTGCGCATAATGCCAGGATTGTTCAAAACTATCTAGCAGAGAGGTTTCCCGAAAGATGGATAGGGACGCATTCAGTAGTGGCGTGGCCCCCTAGATCGCCGGACTTGACACCGCTAGATTTTTATCTGTGGGGTTATTTAAAAAACTGGGTGTACGAGCGAAGTTTTGAAACGGAAGAGCAGCTACGTCAACTGGTTTTGGAGGCATTTCAAACCATAACACCTGATGTCCTGCAAAATGTATTAAATGCAACTATCCGACGCGCATACTTGTGTTTAGAAAACAATGGTTTTTTATTTGAACACCTTCTGTAAAGTAAGATAGTTAATTTAAATTCTTTTTTGTCTGTTAAGTAGTTAGTAGTAGTTAAGTTTGAAATAAATCGTTTTGTGTTGTCTACTTAAAGGTTTCTAGTTTTGTTTTTTAAATTGGTGGGTACCTACGAGGCGTACCTAACACCTATCAGTACTTCGTTGAAATAAGAATTGAACGAGAAATTTGAAATTGCAAAAATCCAATATGGCGCCCATAAGAAAAAACAAAGTTCGTAAATAAGGCAGCATTTGAAAAATTAAAAAAATCAATATGGCGGCCGTAGGAAAAATAAAGTTGATGAAGTGACACATCGTTGAAATGGGACTCAAATGGTCATTTTAAAAATGTAAAAATCCAATATGGCGGCCGTATGAAAAAACAAAGTTGATGATGGTTGACAGGAGACGAAACGTCAGGCAAAAATTGTGACAGTGGCATCTTGTAGGCGAGAAAAAACTGCTATAAGAATGTGTTTTCAAATTTGATCCAACTTTAAAAATAGGGCTGTAAAAAAATAAAAACAAAAATGCACCTCTTCGGTTTTTGTCGGATTTCTTCGGAACGGTTTGGAATTTTTTAGGTTTGTGAACGGCATTGATTTGGAAACTAAATTGAGCAACTTTTCTCTAATTTAACCCAAGCTGTAGCTCTTATGGTTTCCAATCTAACAATGTTATCCACTCTTTATCTTGGACACATATATATATATATATATATATATATATATATATATATATATATATATATATATATATATATGTATTGACAATTGACAATTTTTTATATTTTGTAATGTTTTATAAAACTTGGTAACTAGCGATACATTTTGTTTCTTCTCGAATAATGACAAAGTTATAGCTGATAAATGTGGACAAGTTAAATGATCACGCTGTGTATACGGTGGTGGTGAAATCATTGACGAAAACGTTCTTCACAATAGAACAATAGATAAAAAACCCTCCAGATACTCTTCAAGCAATTTGTGAAAACATGATTCGCAGTTGTGCTTGTGTAGTTGTGTTGTTTCACAACCGAACTAGGTGAATACAAAAGTTTCAATTTTTTCTTGTGGTAGTGGTCTAGGGCTGAAGTAAAACTCGTTTTTTACATATTTTTACATATATAAATATATATATATATATATATATATATATATATATATATATATATATATATATATATATATATAGGTGAGTGGGAGGGTAGTCACAACCGAACTAGTTGAATACAAAAGTTTCAATTTTTTCTTGGGGTAGTGGTCTAGGGCTGAAGGAAAACTCGTTTTTTGCATACGCCGAGCTTTCGGAAATTTATTGTTTCCTTTTTCAAGGCTGCAATACAAAACAGAACTTTACAATATTGCACCAGCTCTCTAAATTAATCTTTAACGTTTTTTTAATATTGAAAATTATATAAAATATCTATATAAAGATATCAAGGAAGAGAGATGAAAGATTTTAAAATTTCTGGTTTACTGAAAAAGGTCTTTTTTTGAATTATTACTTTCATTTTCTATTTTCTGTGCCTACATTTTACTTAACTACTTAATTTAATTACTAATTCTATGTTTTATTTGTGGTAAATTATACTTGTTAAAATATTAGGATTCTACATTTGTGTTCAAATTAGTTTATGAAAATACCCCAAGAAAAAAATTGAAACTTTTATATATATATATATATATATATATATATATATATATATATATATATATATATATATATATATATATATGTATATATGTGTATATATATATATATATATATATATATATATATATATATATATATATATATAAAAGTTTCAATTTTTTCTTGGGGTATTTTCATAAACTAGTTTGAACATAACTGTAGAATCCTAATATTTTAACAAGTATAATATCTATCACCCTTAGGACAAAAACTCTCAAAAGTATATGAAGGGTACAGGCTAAAAAGGGGGAATGTCAATTTTTGGTCATTTTAAGCTGTTCAGTTCATTTGGTTTCAAACAGAGAGATCTATCACGTAGTAACATCATACAGGCGAAAAAGGGGAATAGTCACCAGATATCGACAATTTAAATTATGCTGTACTGACTAAAAAGGAGGATAGTCCGTGCGGCACATGCTGAGAAGGGGGAATGTCACAAATGCGCGTTATTCTAACTGCACGCACTCGTCACTTTAGTGGTTGTAGTTGATTTGTTTTGATTGTGTTTCACAGTTGTGTTGTTTATTTTTATATTAGAAATTTGTAAAACATTGAAGTGCTAATTATTAGTAAAATGAACCCAAGTGTTAGTGCCAGTGAAGACTTTGTTTTTACCCAAGTTCAGGGAAAAGAGAAAACGTTACGGGAGATTAACCGATGTTTCTAAGAAGCTTAACTTACAAAGCCACGAGACAGGAAGCGATTGCCACTGTAAGCGTCTCAAATGTTTTGATAAAGTACCGGGTGACGCAAGAAAAAAAATTGTAAATGAGTTTAATTTATTAAAATCTGTGGACGAGCAAAACATCTATTTGTGCGGACTTATTAGTGTCTGTCCTGTCCAAAACCGGCGTCCACGTAACGCAGAAGAAGTAGCAATATTACATGACAGTTCATTTACTTATCGTGTCAGAATTTTTGTAGATGGTGATATAAAAGAAGTACCTGTTTGTTACAAGGCATTTCTTTCCTTACATGGTATAACCAAAAAAAAACTTGAAATTCTCCAGAAATCTTTAAAAATGACTGGCAAGGCCCCAAGTGACAAACGAGGAAAACACTTTAACAGGCCTCTTAAGTTGAAACCGGAAGCTAAAGATCTGGTAGTCAATCATATCAAGTCTTTTAAAGGTCGTCAAAGCCACTACAGCCTAAAGGATTCGTCAAAAACCTACCTGCCCGAAGAGTTAAATATCAAAAAAAAGTACAATATGTATAAAAACATCACTGAAGAACAATATTGTGTGTCATATGAAACTTATAGATCCATCTTCTCACAAGAATTCAACATATCATTTGGATACCCAAGGTCAGATACCTGCAGTATCTGTGACGAATATTTAGCAAGTATTAGGTCTTTAGAAGCCAAAATAAAAAATGTTTCGGGTGATGTCAATGAGAAGAAGCAACTAGATAACAAAATCAGTACACTCCAGCAGCAAAACCTGCTGCACAAACATAAAGCTGAAGTATTTTTTTCAAGAAAAAAGGCTGCAAAATTATCTAGTCGAACAAATGAGAATAAAGAGGCTATATGTATGGATTTTGCTAAAAATCTCCCAGTGCCCAACATCAGCACAAATAATATTTATTATAAGAGGCAATTGTCTATATTCTCTTTCAATATTCATGTTTTGTCGACTAGCCAAAGTATTTTTTACTCTTATCCTGAAACAAATGGACGAAAAGGCTCTGACGAAGTATGTTCGATGTTGCACCATTTCGTCTACAACTTTTTGCCCAACAGTGTTCGAGTCCTTTACATATTTTGCGACTCATGTGGGGGTCAGAATAAAAACTATACAGTCATCCGTTACCTCCATCATTTAGTACATGTACAGAAAAGGTTTGATGAAATCAAGATCAGCTTTCCGATTAGAGGACATTCCTTTATGGAATGTGACAAGGATTTTGGTCTTATAAAGCAAAAGGCGCGTGTGGAACTTCCATATGAATGGGCTGAAGTTTTTAGAGCTGCAAGAGTAAAACCAAGTCCTTTTGATGTTGTGGAGATCACTTTTGATTTTTTTAAATGCTGGAGTACGCATTTTTCTCCAATATACAAACGTAAGTGTCCAATGAAGGTACGACCCATACGTGAACTGAAAGTCGTTAGAGATCATCCCAGGCTTGTTTACCATCGCTTCACTTGGAATGGCATGTGGGAAACCGCTGTTATGATTGAGCCAAAGACCAGCCATATCAATGAATTGCCAAACAATGAATTCCGATTACCAGGCCAATTATATTAATTTATAAAATATTATATACACAAAATATTCTTTTCCGATGTTAAGGATGTTTATCTATTTGTAGGATTGCTTCCAATAACACTGGCCAAATTCACTGACCTACAATGCTTGATGAAATTCTGTCTCAATCCAACTGCTAGAAAATATTTTTCTACATTAGCACATACTGAAAATGTCAAAGACAAAACTACCTTTCCAAAATCTCGGCGTACAACAGGGCCAAAAAAAAGTGCTTAAACATATTCTGTATTTTTAAAAATTAATAAAAGAAATGTGAAATCTAATAGAGTCAAATTAATTAATCTTTGATATTTTGTTTCGAAAATGGGTTTTGTAGGTAAACAATCGGAAATACTACAAATTTGCATTGAAAATATTTGACATTCCCCCTTCTTCTTCGTTACAATGTGTAGTCTCCTAATATTTTTTGCATTATTATAAAAAATATGTAAATAATTTCATTAATAATTTCTTATTACAAATTTAAATACATATTTCTATTTCTATCCGTCAAGAAATTCAGTGCTAAGTAATAAAATAAAAACTAATAGGGTTTTTAACTTAAAAATTGATTTCTTGAAAAATAACGAAGCCGCTAATCGAAGCACAACATTCCGTCCTTTCCAATGGCCAAAATGTCGCAATACCACCTAGTAGCATTCCCGTAAAAGACGTAGTATCCTCTGTTGAAGCAGCAATCAGAAGATTACCGGTGGAACAAGCCGATAAAATCAGATATGAAACAGCGAAGTTCATTAAAAATTCAAAACCACCGAAGTCGAATATCTCTGCAGCCGAAAAAACAGCCATGAAGATCTTAAATGAATACCTAAGCATTCTGGTACTTCCAGCAGGTAAAGGCAACACCACACTCGTCATGGACAGAACGAAATACGTGGAAAAGGTAACTCAACTTTTGGACAACAACACCTATCAGGTTATGTAGGCAGACCCTACAAGTAAAATAGAAAGACGCGTCACCAATCTGATTAACGCATCCAGTCTACCATCAGCGGAGAAAAAAATCATTAAAATCAAGCTAATCCAAGATCCCCAGTGCAATAGACTCCCCCACATACGAACTAGATAAATACCTTCAAATTTTCTTAATCCATTTACTGGAATAACAGATTCCTTTATCAAAAACTTAAGGCAATCCAGTTGAATCCCGAAGATATTTTGGTCAGTTTCGATGTAGAATCACTATACACAAATGTTCCTGTCAACGACTCAATTTCCATATTGGATCATAATAATCTTAACTAATAAGAACTTAATAACCTAGTGGAAGCTTTTCCTGTATCTACTTATTTCATTTTTCAAGGAACTTTTTATGAACAATCTTCAGGGACAGCTATGGAATCTCCTGTATCACCTGTGGTAGCTAATATCTTTATGGAAGCCTTTGAGGATATTGCTCTAACATTCGCTCCACTAAAATCAAAACACTGGCTCAGATATGTAGATGATACTTTCGTTGTTTGGCCTCATGGATAGGATAATTTCCTCATATTTCTGGACCACATTCAACAGCTTCATAATATCAATTTCACAATGGAAATTGAATCTAATGAAACGATTCCCTTTCTAGATGTGTGTGTTCAAGAAAAGGAAAATGGTACATTAGGGCATACTGTGAATAGAAAAGCGACGTATACAAATAGATACTTAATTGCCAATTGCCATCATTATTCAGCACAAAAGAAATCGGTTATTAACTTACTAGTATTCAGAGCTATTTCGAATTCTGACATCGGAAACATCGAAACTGACCGAGCTCTCAGAGGGAGTGGCTATTGCACTGAAGATATTACGCGTTCAATTAAAAGATATAGTAACCCAACTCCGCCAAAGGAGAATGATAAGGAGCCACCGTTGGGTAATCTTGTTCTTCCCCACATAGTTAGTACTACAGATAAAATAGGACGATTACTTCGGCGGTCCAACATACGTACAATCTTCAATGCTCATAAGAAGATTGGACAATGCTTGCGATCCCCGAAAGATATTGCACCTTTCCAAACAGAGGGAGTATATAAAATTCTCTTGTAGAAAAGTGTGTGTGCGAGAAACAGGACGCTCAATATCAACTAGACTTAAGGATCATGAACGATGTATTAAAAACAAACAAGTTGTTCAATCTGCTATAGCTGAACACCAGCATACCACTGACCATAATATAAATGTAAAAGAAACCAAGGTTCTAGCATCGGTTCCAGGATTTTATAAACGAAAAATTGAATCTATTGAAATATTTAAACATACAAAAAAATTCAATAGAGATACGGGTTAGGGTCTACATCACACATGGAAACCGATCTTTACACGGGGTGTTCAGATCTCGTGGAGTAAATATCCCTGAAGATGCCTCGTGCAATCGAAGGCGAAACGTCGGATAATAATTCCAATTTGACACGGTCTAATTCCAAGAACCATGATTTCTTAATAAATAAAATCTATCACATATTCATTATTAAAAGGGTTTATTAACAATTTTAGGTTGTGTTGTATATACAGCCAGTTTACAAAACGCACACAGAGCGAAAGTAGTAAAATTTTTAAATATATAAAAAGGGTTTTTTGAAAGATATAAAACATTAAAAACAGACAACACACTGCACTTTTAAAGATTTTTTTTATTCATTATTTGGAATGTTGTCCAAATTTTCTTTCTGTCCGAGCTTTCTTATATCTTGGTACCTTGTGATTCCTAAAATACTGAACGGATTTCAAAAAGCAGGCCACATTTCGAAAGGTTTTTTGAGTCATTGGTAATAACTTCTTAAATTTTGACCGGGGGCTATACGAAAGGGCAAAACAAAAAGGGGTGCATTTTGAACAAAATTGCACTGTCTCCCCATTTTATAGAAAGACCACGCTGATATTTTTGGAATATAACAATTCATAGATATTAATCATGGGTCAGAACGTTTTTGGGATTTTGGTAATATTTACCAGATTGACCCCCCGCCCGGAATTTTTACAAAAATAATTCAAGGGGACTTATAGACCACAAAAATAAAAAAGTCGAAAAGTTTAACCAAAGCCGTTTTTGAATATAATTAGTGCTGGTCAATGAAAATAAAAAAAAACTTTGTGAAAATAGTAGATTCAAATAAAAAAGCATAAACAGTTAAATATGTGTTTATTTATAGGAAACTATGAATCCAAAGGATATTATGACAGATGCCATTCATAATTTCCATCCTCAGTATCAACAGTACACCCAGTATAGTTCAGGTAAGACTATTTTTTTTAAATTGTTTAAACTGTCATCATGCACGTATTGATGTTGTAAGAGTTCATCATTTATTTAAATTTTCGTTAATGACTGTTGGTGCTGTAGTCGATGTATAAGATCTGTAGTTAAATGAAATTACCTGCTAGTGTTTTTTAAATTATTTTTTAATATGTATATTGTTTTATTTTAAGGTGTGTTTATTGCGTCATTTTTTATGCTACTTTTACGATAAGTTACTGAGCTTAAACTGTAGAAATAGGGCTAAAAATATTTGTTTTCATCAGACTTTATTTTTAGTCTTACAGATAATTGTAAGAATACACTTAAATTGAACTGTTTTTGAAATAATTGCTTTTATACAAGGATAGTTAGGGAAGAAAAAACACTGTTTTTTTTTCTTCTAAACTACACTCTTGAAAGTTCCGGACATCTATAATGTTGATTTTTATTTGTTGTCTGGCTTGTATATTTTGTATAGGAGAAAATTTAGGAAGGTTTATTGGGTTAACCTTGAAATAACATTACCTATAGCAAATACCTAAATTGTCAAATATCACGTAAGACTCAGTAAACACACCATAAATATTTATCTCATCTTTTACTGCATTTTATCTAATTTACAATATAATCATAGAATGTTTATTTAAACCATTATAATTTGTAAATATTGATGATGGAGGTTTGTCTGTTACATCAATAATTAGTTAAAATTTCTTCTCTCTGGGGTTGCCTTCAATTTTTCAGTAAATGATGTATACATTTGAATTTAAAAACAGCAATCGTTAGAGTTTAAATTTTAACTGATGTTAGACACGAAACCGATAATTGAAGTTTTTAGTGGATTTGTCAAACCAAATATTTTCGTAAGGAGAAAAGATATTATGATTTTATATTCTTCCCAGATCTCAGTAGTTGAGAATAAACCATTTTAAGGATTTATTTATGGAAGTCTACTGTACAGATAGAGACTTGCGGTTTTCGCAACACTGTGCTCGATTTTTGTATAATTAAAGATGCCGTCGACAAAAATTTTCCAGCCCGCTTCGTTTCTGAGGTACAGAGTGATTTTGAAAATACTGCATTTTGGGACCTCCCTCGTAGCTCGCATATCGTTTGAGATATCAAAAAGGTAAAAACTGCTTATTACGCAGTTTTTTATGTAGAATCCAGTGGCGTAATCAGATATTTTTTATCACCTAGCATTTTTGAATTATTTACCAATATTATGTTTTTTTTTAAATGGGACACCCGGTATATTGGTTTTAAAATATCCCAGATAGCCATGAAAAACATTTGCTGTATCTATTCAACTACCTAGATCTATTTAGATAGATACCTTAAATTGGAGTTTCAATTAAGATTTTATACTACATTTTTAAATAATATAAATGTAAATCTCGAAATGCCGTTTCGGTAGCTTCGCGCAGTTCTTCCATTGTTCGCTGGCGGGTTTTATAGACCTTATCTTGTATATAGCTCCATACGAATAAATCCAGCACCGAAAGATCGGGAGACCGCGCTGGCCACCTTATTGGTCTATTAGTGGCTATCCACTTTTGAGGAAATTGATTTTCCAAAAACGGGCGTTCTAAATTAGAATTATGTGCAGGTGCGTATCTTGCTGAAAGAAGATATTATCTAAATGCGCCAGAGGAACGTTATCCCACAACTCCGGTATTACCTGTTGCAATATTTCTAGATAACGAACCCCTGAGAGACCTCCTTCATTAATTCGATAAACGAATTGTGTGCCCAAAATGTAGCATGCAACACTAAAGCCAAATCGACCTTGTTACTTCGGCTCAAATACTAAATGTTTATTTTCCTGATGCCAGTATCTCGTATTTTGTCGATTAAAAATACCAGCACTTGAGAAGTGTACTTCATCAGACCATCCATGCAAAATTTACATTCTTTTTTACATTTATATATTACAAAATTTACATTCTTTTTTACAATTATATATTATATTGATTTTAGTTGGAACCAATTGCAAAAATTTAATCGATGTTCGGCATCGCTAGGGTGGAAGTGCTCTAGACTTAATAACACCGACTCCAGCTTCAATAGCTCTACATGAAACTGAAGGGGTTGCTTCGACATTGCCACGACGTTGATTTCATCGTTTTCGTGATTTTCTTTATTATATGATTTTGGTCGTGGCTGAATAAACGCTCCATAATCATTCAATTTTTCTTGAAAATAATGTGGCAAAAGGCTGTCGTCGCTCAGGATACCTAAAATTATTTTCACCTTTTAGTTCCTAATGTTCTCTTAATAATTATCAGAAAAACGATAGTTAGGACAATGGCATCCGTGAAAAATTAATTTAAACACCCAGAGGTAAAACACCAACCCCTTCGAATAAATATACCTACCACGCTTTATAATTAGAAGATCAATCGACTTACCTGTAAGGAAGAGTGATCCTAATTATACGAGCAGTCTCGTCGAAAGATTATAAACACCCTGTAGTTGCAGCGCGACTAACCTATCTACGACATTCAAAGAAAAATAACAATTTTTTGCCTTGCTGACTAAGCATACCGGGCCACATCGGGCCTCGCTGCTGCAAGCCTATTCATTGTAAGAAAGGTCTAGATTGTCAAGGGTAGGGGTCACCTCAACATGTGATGTCAATAAGGGATGGGAAGTTTATAATCTTTCGACGAGACTGCTCGTATAATTAGGATCACTCTTCCTTACAGGTAAGTCGATTGATCTTCTAATTATACTTCGCAGTCTCGTCTCAGATTATAAACACCCTGTAGATGTTTAAAGAATATGGCAATCTAGACTGTGACTCTCTATGTTGAAAATAAAATAAATTTATTTTATTACTAGGAAAATTTCCTTTATATATAATAATAATATTATTTCCAACAATCTAAATAGACATTGAGAATATTATAATAATAATAATATAACCTGATATAACTAATAATAGTAATATAATAAATAACGTTTAGTACGTTATTAGTAGGTAATGAAACACTTATTTTCTATAATTGTATAGTGTGATGACCAATTATTTAAATAATACCTGACCCTTTTAACACGCTGTTTGCAAAGTCGGAACTGTTTGGCAATATTGGTTTATTATAAAATTTAGAAAAAACTTTAGACCGCTGTGTCCATCCTGCTGCTTTTCTTATGGACTCAATATTCGCACCACCTTTTAACGCCGCGGAAGTGGATGCATGTCTCGCCGAATAGGCAGAGAAAATACTAGTGTCTATTCCACAGGTGTTCAAAGTATTCTTAATCCAATGACTAATCGTCTGGCTGGAGGCGGCATGAATTGGTTTTTTAAGAGTTAAAATTAATCTTTCTTCTTTGTCTGGTCGTAACGACATAGTTACTTTTAAATATTCAATAATTATAGAAGCTAAACAGAGTTCGGGGTTTTCCTTAAAAAATGGTAGAATTAAAACTGGTTGGAGTTTGTTTCTTCCCGATGTTTTAATCTTTTCTATTATAAAAACTTGCAAATTATCTTTAGTTTCTTTAATATGTTTAATATTGATTTTTGCCAAGGTCTGTATTCTCTGTCCGGATATTAGGGCCAATAATACTACCATCTTAAAAGTTAATTGTTTTAAGGATATTTTGTTTAAGGGGTACCATTCCGCCATTTTAATTAATACTGGGTGAGGATCCCATGTAAAATTATATTTAGGTTTTGAAGGATTACTATTATACATTCCTTTTAAAATTCTTTTAATAATATACTGATCTTCATCTTTAAAAGTAAGTATCATTGCTAAGGCTGACTTATGAGTGTTAATATTAGAATAAGATATTCTCGAATTGAACACCTCTGTCAAGAATGATATGATTTCCTGAAGACTATATGAAAAAGGGTCAAGTAGATTTTTACCACAGTAATTCCACCATTTTTTAAAGACGCAGTCGTACTGTCGGTGGGTGCTTTCATTTATTGAACTAAGAATGGCCTTTATACCAACTTCAGGGACGGATCTTCTGAGAAAAGATGTCCTGATAAACTCCCTGCCACCAGGATAAGCTGTCTGTGCAGAGGATGAGGTTTTCTGAAAGGAGACAACAATAAGTTTTTGTTAGGCCCAAAATAAAGGGGTTCACAGGTAAGGAGATTTCGGAATAAAGGATACCAGGGTTGACTCGGCCATCTAGGAACTATCAGAATTCCAGATGCTTTATCGTTAATAATCTTTTTTATGGTTTTGTTTATAATACTAAAAGGGGGGAAAGCATAGAAATAACGATCTGCCCATGTTACAAGAAAGGCATCAACCGCAATGGAATCTGGATCCGGTTTCCATGAGATATATAAATTGCATTTTGCATTTAGTTTCGAAGCAAATGAATCTATTTCTGGGGGTTTAAAAATATGACATATTTTGGCAAAACATTTTGGCGAAAGTTCATATTCGGTCTCAAATTGAAGACTTCTGGATTCAAGATCTGCTATTGTATTATGATTTGTGTTGATATAGGATGCGAAAACGTATAAATTTCGAAGTTCGCAATATTCCCAAATTTCCTGAGCAATCTTGTTTAACTTTTTATATCTTATACCACCCATTTTATTTATATATGCTATTGCTGTAGTGTTATCTACTCTAAGCAATATGTTTATATTCTCTACATGTTTTGTAAAAGACTTAAGAGCATTAAATACTGCCTTTAATTCTAAAATATTTATATGGCAAGTTTTCTCATTAGTATTCCAATATCCTCTCGTACGAATAGAATTGCATACGGCTCCCCACCCATTCTTCGATGAATCCGAGAAAATTTCTAATTGATATTTCGTTTCATTAATATTAACCCCTGAATTTTGATGTATCTTGAGCCACCACAAAATATCCTTCCTAATAGTGGAAGGAACCTCAATCTTTTTATTATAATTGTTTTTCCCCCTCTTAAGGGATAAATATTTTGCCCTTTCTGACAGTTTTACGTGTGCCCAACCATATTTTGTTGCTGGACATGCTGCCACTAGAACACCAATATAAGTTGCCAGATCACGAATAGAACAGGACTTTCGATTAAGAAATTGAACAGAGGTTAACAAAATCTTTTCTTTTTTCTCGAAGGGTAACGACATTTTCATTGTAACAGTATTAAAATTAAAACCTAAAAATTTACATTGTTGTGTGGGAGATAATATACTTTTCTCTTTATTTATAACGAAACCTAATGATGTTAGCAATTGTACAACTTTATTAGAATTTTTAATACCTTCTTCATAAGTTGACGTAATTAATAAAATATCATCAAGATATCCCACACAAATTATACCTAAATTTCTTAAGTACGTAAGGGCTGGTTTTAGTAGCTTGGTAAAGACGTAGGGTGCAATAGAGAGCCCAAATGGTAAGCAATTAAAGGAGAACAGCTGTCCATCGTATTCAAATTTAAGATATCTTTTATATTGATCCTCAATATTTACTGAATAATAAGCATTCTTTAAGTCAATCTTGCACAAAAAACTATTTTCGTGAACTAAATCTTTAACACTTCTGTAGTCCTCTAATTTAAAATGCGGGGGATCTACTAAAAAGGTGTTGAACTCTTTAAGATTTAATATAAATCGTAAAGACCCATTAGGTTTTTTGACTATAAAAAAACTGGATATAAATTGATCTGTCTCAAGATGAGACTTAGATATAGCACCAATATCAAGAAGGTCAGCAATACTCTGCTGAATTTCTTGATGTGAAAACTGAGTAACAGGATTTCGACTCAATTTACTTTGTACAGGTATTTTACGTATAGGAAGTCTGTAACCTTTAACCCATTCTAAGATTAGAGGATTTTTTGTAATATTTTGCCAATTACTATAAAAGTTACTTAGACGACCAATATTATTTACCTCGACTACTTCCTGTAATCCGATCTCTTCCAGTTCCTCTTCAGCTTCTGGTCCCTTCTGCTCCCCTCCGCCTTTTTTCGGTGACTGAATTTGAACCGCTTGGCTAAAAAATCCGAGGTCGGACAGTTTACGAAAGACGGCTTCTTCGATGGCCTTGTATTTAAACTTGTGCTTGGATAAGATCTGGTTTTGATCTCTGCGCTGACCTTTTTCAATTCTTGAGCAGATTTAATATGATTTGATAATTCGTCCCCAAAAAGAAGGCCATCAATAGGTCTGTCCATGACAACCTTTCTAATATTGGTATTAATGGCATTTGATAGTCCATATCTTCTATGCTTAGACAAAGAATATATTACATCTGATAATAATTTTGATCCATTCGCTAGGTCTTGCAAGTGGTGGTTTGTTTCTTCTGAAGGATTTGAAAAATAAAAATTCATTGGAATAGCAATAGCCGACACTGCTGCTGCAATTTGTTCCTGAATTAGTGACAAAAAATTATCCTGCTTAAGCAGGTTCTCCGCGAGACAAGCACTTATTTCGGAGTTAAGCTTGGGTGGTGAGAGTCCCTCTACATTACTAGGTCTAGGATATTTTTCGATAAGGGATTTCCTATCATTCTTATCCACACCATTCCTACAGAATGTTGTCCACCTATCGGCGATCTCTGCATGTACTTCTGGACCGACAGCACTTACTGTTAGTGGGTTATTTCCAAGTATCTCAATTGGAATAACTGTCTCCTGGCCTGTTTCTGGAGGTGGTATAGCTACTTCTACGTTTGCTTGTACTTCCGCCCCACGTTCTTGATGACCACTGTCAGAACTACTTGATGAGCTAGATGAATCAGAGTACGAATCATCCGACTCACTTGAGCTATCTTTTCTGCCTGCAATAAAGGCTCTATTTATAATAATTAATATTAATTATTATTAATAGTAATTATTAATATAATAATTAATAAATATACATTTAAATAATTTATTTGAAAAAGTCTTTACTCATAGGACAATAACAATGTTGCCCGCCTATGAATTGACCTAAAAAAAACTGTATAATTTAAATCATTCATCACAAAAGACTGCAATAAGCCGTTGTTTATTTTTTGTACCTGCCATAAATATTTACGGCTCCTCTGACCCTTGCTTGTGTGAGATAAAAGCATGAAATGTTTCAGCTTTATTCTCAGGGTCACACCGAAAAATCCAATATTGGAATTCGGGAGGACATAATATTTTTAATGTATGAAAATGTAGCCATCAATTATATTTCAATCAAATAAGTCCTGATTCTAAACACACAGGTGTGTGTATAAAATCTTTAAGCATACGTATATACACAACAATAGTGATTAGATAATCACCTAATATAAAGCTAAAACAAAGGTATTTTTACTTACGTTTGTACACCTTAAGCTTCTTATTAAGCTTTCTCATCTTACGTTGAATTTTCTTCAAAAACTCATCACTTTTACGTTTAGGCATTTTGAACGCACTTACGATAGGATACGACACGATACAATGAATAGGCTTGCAGCAGCGAGGCCCGATGTGGCCCGGTATGCTTAGTCAGCAAGGCAAAAAATTGTTATTTTTCTTTGAATGTCGTAGATAGGTTAGTCGCGCTGCAACTACAGGGTGTTTATAATCTGAGACGAGACTGCGAAGTATAATAGATTTTGCTAACTACTAGTTAACTAGATACCTACATACCTGTTATAATAAAGGGCGGCAGCGTCAACATTATTTTTATTTGACTGTATGTAACAAACTAACATATCATACTTTTCAAATTTTTCGTAACTTCGCCTTTCAGCCATTTTTAGCAATAAAGAAAATATAAATGGGAAATAAATAAATGAGTAAATAAATATTAAAAAATGTAAGATAACGAGGTACAAACTCAACAATTAGGTATTATTTATCAAAACTTGACAGGTAATAAACAATTCATATACAATTGTTTATTTGTTTATCCATGGCAACTTTGATTTTTGTTTAAATTTCCTTAAAATGTAAAAATTGGGGTTGTTTTTTAAAATAAATACCACAAATTATATATATTTGAAAAGCTAAAAAAACCCTATCGAACTGTCAACCAATATATACAGGGTGTCCCATTTAAAAAAAAACATAATATCGGTAAATAACCCAAAAATGGTAGGTGATAAAAAAAGGACTGAGTACGCCACTGGATTCTACGCAAAAAACTGCGTAATAAGCAGTTTTTACCTTTTTGATATCTCAAACGGTAAGCGAGCTACGAGGGGGGTCCCAAAATGCAGTATTTTCAAAATCACCCCGTATCTCAGAAATGAAGAATTTTGCTTAAAAATTGAGGGTTATTGGAGATGTGGTAATATTTTGATAAATTTCCAATGGCGTTCTAGTAAATAAAAAAAAAAACTTATTCGATTTTCCTCAAATTTGCAACAAAAATGAATTGTAACATAGGAATAAACTGGTAAAATTTTGGTATGATTACAAAGTGGCGAAACAGAATGGCGGCCTAATAAACTGTTTAAAAAATCTCTCTGAAAAAACTATCCGATTGATTTTGAGCAAGAATTAGGTATGTTAACTGGGATAATGATGGTACGAATTCGAGATGGTGGAACAAAATGGCTTCCAAATAAATTTTTTAAAAAAGCAGCGTAAAAAAACCTTTTTATTCAATTGACTGCAAAATATTTAGATGTGTTATAGAGGTAAACTGGTAATTTTTTTCTCAAATTCAACATGGCGCAACAAAATGGTGACCTAACATAATTAAAAAAAAATCAGTGTAGAAAACTGCTTCAATTGATTTTAAATTTTGTCCAAATATAAAGTGTAACGTAGATGGAAACTGGTAAAATATTGGTTCTGAAAAAAAAACAGTTTAAAAAAAATTGTTATTTTTCTTTCTTCCTGGTATTTAATAGTTATAGTACTTTATGACAAAAGGAATGGTTCCTTATAAAGGAACTTCAGAATAATTGAGTAAAACGAATCTGTATAGGGACTTAACCTTAATCGTAAAAAACAGAAGCAACCACAATTTATAAAAGTGTTAATGACTGTGTGCGGAACGAATAAATTCATGCTTCAGTGTTCTAATAGAAGGAAATTTTCATAACCGGGAAAGTTCCGGGTAATGGAAATTTACCGTTTTTTTTTCAAAAAGATTAATTTTTGTACTTATTATTTGTATCATTTTAGCGTGTTCCATATAATCAAGTTTTATACTGATGTGTCAATCCATTCTTACTTTCTTCGTCATAGGGTTTTTTACGTTTTAAAATCCGTAGATTTTGAAAAATATGTTTGTTCTCCAATTTCTGCGGTATGCCGCACAGTGGTTGAAAAAGGACCATTTTCATATTTAACCGAATTTCTTGAAAATTTGTACATACTTTTTGTACAACACAAGAAATATTTGAAAACATTTTCTTCCATCCCCACCCATGTTCTAGCCCTATAACAGCCTTTATTTACATAAAGTCTCATCTACATCATAAATTGTTATCTATTTAATAATTGCCTCAACTTCAACAAAAGATAGAGTAGCCTAATTTAAATTGAAAGTTAACCTAAATAACATAACGCGCCACTGACAAAATTTGAAGCATACTATTATACAGGGTTGTGATTTAATAACGGACCAATTCATTTAAAGGGCGGAAATTTTTTTTTCAGTTAAATCCTCGGACACACGATTTTTAGTTTCATTTCTACATTTTTATTATCTTATACTGGTATGTACGCGGTGATCATTTATAATGTCCCCCCCCCTCTAACTTTTTTATTTGACGTTTGGTAGAAAAACGTCAAATGTAAAAGTTTCACAAAAAACAATAAGCTATTTGCAGCATACATTTTTATATATACAGGGTGTTGCCGAAATCACCCACAGATTAAAGTTATATTTTTTTAAATGGAACACCCTGTATATTATACGCTAAATTAAATCCTATGAAAATTCTGCATATTTTTCGTATAACATGTCCTATACCCAAATACAATAGTTTTCGAAATATCTGCGATTTATTCTAAAGCTTATAATTTAGCTTAGGTGGCTGTGAAGTAGATCGATACCAACAAACAAAATGTTTGTTTATAACTGACAGTGACAGTTACACATTTAGCAACATTATACGTTCTTTTTATTGTAAAATGCCCTATTCGGAAAGAGAAAAACGATTAATTTTGGAAACTTTTATCAAAGCAAATAAGAGTGCTAAATTGGCTCAAAGAGAATTACGTGTAATTAACCCCCGGATGCACATTCCGGACAAAAAAACCTTTCATCGAATTTATGAAAAATTTCAACAAACATCCAGCCTAACGAGAAAGAAGAGAACAATGGAAATTGATGAAGGTAGTGATTTAAACATTTTACTAAAAGTGGAAGAAAATCCCAATATTTCCATAAGAAAAATATCGGGAAGCCTGAGAGAAGAGCTTATTGATCCAAAAAATACATCTTATGGGAGGATTCAAACCACTCTCAAAAATGCAGGATACAAGGCATTCAAAATTAGGCCTACCACAAAATTAACGCCCAGGCATCGAGAAAAAAGGGTTGAATTTTGCCATGCAATGTTGGAAAAATGAAAATGAAGATTATTTAAAAAATGTTTTTTGGACCGACGAGTCATCGTTTTCTACTAGTGGAATGATAAATCGAAAAAATAGCAGACAGTGGGCCACAGTAAATCCCCATTGCTACAGGGAATTTCAATTTCAAGGACGTCAAACTGTTAATGTGTGGTGTGCTATTTTAAACAATAAAATAATAGGCCCACATTTTTTCGAAGATACTTTAAACGGTAATGGTTATATGAATTTTCTCCGGAACGAATTAGAAACTACATGGAGCTCCCATTGGAGCAACTGAGAAACCTCGTCTTCCAACAAGATGGTGCTCCTCCTCATTGTGTCGTATTGGTTAAAGACTATTTAAACCAACAGTTCACGGAATGGATTGGAAAAAATGGTACGATAAACTGGCCACCTAACAGTCCTGACTTGACGCCGATGGATGCATTTTTATGGGGAACTCTAAAAGATCGTGTGAACGCAAATAACATCGAAAATAGAGAACACCTAAAAGTCTTGATTAGAACGGAAATTCAAATTCTAAATCAAGAATATTCCCAGTCTATCACTGCCGCTTTGGATCGATTACGAAGAACATACATCAAATGTATTGAAGAAAACGGGGGACCAGTTGAACAATTCCATTTGTAAGAATAAATGTATTATATTATTATCTAAATTATTAATTAAGTTTTAGAAGTTTTTTTTGTTTTTGAAGCTTTCAGGCTTCCCGATATTTTTCTTATGGAAATATTGGGCTTTTCTTCCACTTTCAGTAAAATGTTTAAATCACTGCCTTCATCAATTTCCAATGTTTTCTTTTTTCTCGCTAGTCTGGATGTTTGTTGTAATAAAAATTTCCAAAATTAATTGTTTTTCTCTTTCCGAATAAGGCATTTTACAATAAAAAGAACGTATAATGTTGCTAAATGTGTAACTGTCACTGTCACTTATAAACAAATATTTTGTTTGTTGGTATCGATCTACTTCACAGCCACCTAAGCTAAATTATAAGTTTTAGAATAATGTTTTTATTTCTGAATGATAAAATCGCAGATATTTCGAAAACTATTGTATTTGGGTATAGAACATGTTATACAAAAAATATGCAGAATTTTCATAGGATTTAATTTAGCTTATAATATACAGGGTGTTCCGTTTAAAAAAATATAACTTTTATCTGTGTAAAATGTATGCTGCAAATAGCTTATTGTTTTTTGTGAAACTTTTATATTTGACGTTTTTCTACCAAACGTCAAATAAAAAAGTTAGAGGGGGGGACATTATAAATGATCACCCTGTACAGGGTGTTACGTAAACGTGATACCACGTCAACGTAACTTTTTTAAATGGAATTGATTGAAATATTGAAAAGTAAAAATCGACATTTTTCAACTTTGACGCGACGTAAAAAATTCAAAAATAATGAAAAGAAGCAGACAAGTCAGATACAAAGTATTATGAGGAAACTAATATTTTAAGGAAAATAATATTTTATACTAATAATAATACAACTGCTAAGCGAACACAGTTAAAATTAATAACAAATTAAACGCAATAAACAAAAAGAGGAATCAACATAATTGTAAATATATATTTTCTATAGAAGTACAAACAAAAACAAATATTTAGTTAAATTTAAATAAATATAAAACATACAAATAAACTCATACAAAATAACTAGACACTCCATAATAATTTGTAATAATAATAATAATGTAATTGTAATAATCAAAATACATACAGAAAATAAATCATTAAAATATTATTCTTTTAATAATAATTTAATCCTTATTTAATACTGGTTTCACTTTTATCAATACTATACCTGACCCTTCGTGGTAACAAAAACCGTAGGTTATGTTAAGTTGATGACAAAGAAAAGATGTTTGGTATTTACACAAGATAAGCCGACCTTCGTCTTTATCATTTATGTCCAGCGAGGTTTAACACTGTGCGCACCTTATTCATAAACCCAATTACTTACTTAATATTTATGGTTACTATTTTACACCGTTTACTGTATTCTTATATTCCTATTTATGTTCCAAATGTTGCTTCGGAAATTTTGTCCCGTTAAATATCCAATTCGCCGCACTGTGATGGAGGGGGGAAGAGAGGGGATATTTTTATAATTTTCCATCTAAATAATAAAGTATCCTCCCCTTATCCAAAATTCAGTAACTGATCATGTTAGTATTGAATCACCAACATAACTCTCAATCTTCATGATTTTCCAGGTTACATGCACCTATGCTTAGAAGAATAAAACCAAAGGGGGCAAAAACGGCAGCCAAATTTGGCATAGATAAAAAGGGGAGATCGTAGATAACAAATTAGGTTAATTAGCTATTTGGGGCAACTTGTGGCAAAATAGTTTTTAATCCAGCGAATTTTTTTTAAGAAAAAAATTTGAATTTCTATGATTTTTACTTTTTTTCAGATGAAAAGCTGAAAATTTTCTTTTTTTTTGTGATTTGATAAGTCTAATTTTTCTATCTTTACAAAAATATAAACTATTTTAAAATATGTTTAGGCGTGCCGGATCAGACGCCCCTAAAATATGTTCCGTTTAGCAAGAAAATACACTCAAAAAGTAATAAATTTTTAGTTTGCAAAACGATTTCCCCAAAAGTAATGCAAATTTTAAAATAATGTTATATGCTTAAAAGTCAAAATCAATCTGTTTGAAATTAATTAACTTTTCTTCATTTATTGAATTTGAATTTAGGTATTTTTTTCACATGCCTCAACCAGTGTGTGTCGTTCTGCCTGTACGCGGCATAGCTCAAAAACTACCTATTCGATTGACTTCAAATTTCAGTCAAAAATCAGGAGTAATATGGGGGATGAGATGGGATCATTTTGACAAAAATCCGATATGGCGGATCAGAATGGCCAGCTAATAGCATTATTATTATTATTAAAAATTCAGTATTAAAAAACTGCTTATCCAATTGACTTTTTTAAATTTAGCTCAAAAATCAAGTTTCAAACAGAGATAAACGGGTACAATTTTAGTGCGTATGCAAAATAAAATGGCCGCTTAATAAAATGTTTAAATCTTGGATCAAATCCTAAACTAATTTTTGGACACCCTGTTTCTTCTGTGCAAACTGTAGGTACTCCAAATTGTAAAAAAAATGAATGACTCATTAGTAATAACTTGTCCCACACAACACGCAAAATGATACACGCTAAAAAGTACACGAAGTCAGTGGGGGCTCGAGGTGAATTATATTGGGAGGTCAATAACAAATTTAAAAATAGGCATACTTAAAATAACAATAAATATCATATCTTTAAATTGAGTTTTAAATTCTCTTGAAGTTCGGGTCTACTCTTCGTTCTTTGGGATTGCAAAAATGCTGAATGACACGTTCGTTAAATTTGCACGCACATTCCTTTTATAAACGATTTCTCGATAGTTAACATTGCTAAAGCTGATAGTCTATCTTTGCCCAACTCCTCAACAAAATTTATAAGCTCTCGAAAAACCCCTGGATTTTCAGACAAAGCCGTTTCATCATGGCCACGTAGTGCCAGCTCGAATGCCCCACAAGATTTTACACAATCTATAATTTTGTTTAAAATATAACGATTTTTTATATTTTCATTAAAATTTCATAAAAAAAAGGGATTTTCTATAAGCTGTGTCTAGCTGAGTATGAATATCAACACTTCCGACCGTAGCATAGTTCACCGAACATTTCATGTGATCTGCGGAAAACGCATTTTTTTAATTTTTTTCTTTTAAGTGTTTTAAGTCTTTAACACCGGTTTTGCACCATAATGAGTCCGACGAGTCCTTAGAAAACAAAAAACAAACATAACAGTAAAATGAGTTAGAAACTTCACAACCACATATCCAGTTAGCTACATCGTACATACTTTTGTGAAAGTTTCGATGAACCTCTTTATTTTTGTCTTTACTAGTTTGTCGTATACTAAGTTCTGGCAAATTGCGACCACTTACCTTGAATTCGGTTATTTTCTGAAAATTAAGTTCGTTAGCACTCCTTAGTTGTTTAATTTTTTGCACTACCGACATTTTATTTCATCTACATTCACAATTCAAACACAGACCACCTTGAAATTGGTTATTTTTGCAAAATTAAGTTCGTAAGCACTTTTTAGTCACTACCAACATTTTATTTCCTGTATATTTCCAACTCACACATGGATCATAAAAATAAATAATTATATTACAAAAAAACAGTATATAAATCAGTTTTCATCGATTGAAAACGTCCGAAACAATATCGAGTTAGAATATCGACCGCGCGACCTCTGAACAACTGAACTTCCGCATGCCGACGTGCTGCCGCGACCCATCGATCGAATTATGAGAAGAGACCGGCTGATGACCCAAACCGCGATTTTATATTCCATTTGCTTTCACGTTCGGCTGCCGCTCGGTAGCTGTGAAATCTTCGGGTACTTTCGTCAAGCTTTAAGGTAATCAGGGCAATTCGGACTGTCCAGCCTAGCTTATTATAGCTTATTTTATTATGCCTAAGGAACGCAACGCCCAAGAGGCACGGTCAAAAGAATAATTTATATTCTGAAATATTTTTGGGAGGGTCATTAACCAAATGACCCTATGGAAGAGCCGCCACCGCACGAAGTAAACATTTACCATAACAAATGATATGTCTTGGGTTTAAACTTTGTTAACTCAGCAAATAACGTTCCGAGGTTTTATGTGCGATTGCGCAAGGCACCTTCAGGCATCTTCACGAGATCAAACACCGTTTTTAATAATAAACACTGAAGTTAATTATTAACGTCTAATTAAAATTATTCTAATGTTACAAAAACCTTGGTTGTCAGACTTTTTGTTTTTGGATTATTTTGATATACAAATGTAGATAAGTTAGAATGACTACGATGTACAGAGTGACGTTTTTTCTACATACAAGAAATAGAAAGAAATCGACAACGTTTTCATGGAATCATTTTAAAGACAAATTGATTTCCGCCAACAGATCAAAAAATTGAGGCCCATTTCCATTGGCTGCTTCATAAACAATAATTATTAAAAACTCTTATTTGGTTTGGGATCGTCATTATTAAATTGTATTAATTTCTTGGAAGAAAATTTGGTTTTGTAATCGATTATTTTATTTATTTAATTAATTAATAATAATAAATTAATAAGTTTTCGATTTACAATTTTTACTATGTTTTTGTACAAAAAAATATGTTTAGGGAAAGGTTGAGGTTTTTTCTGTCCTAACTAAGAAGATACAGATATATTAAGTTGCCCCAAAATCCTCAATGTTCATCGAAAAAGGGCCCCCTGTACAGCAGACTTTTTACCAAGTAAGGTTTTTGCTTAAGGTGAATTATTCCCAATAATATTTGCAAAAAAATTTGCGAAAAGCACGTCTTAATATGTTTTCTCATTACGAAAATATTCACTAAAATTTCTTTCATCTGCCTACCAGTTTATTAAAATTAAGAAAAAAAACATAGAATGTTGTAAAAACTAGTTGCATGATTAAATGCTTTTTGCAGATGTCATATCACACCAGCCCTACGAGAGACTGTGATCCCAGCTAGCGCATGTGTGCATGGATATCGTTGCTGTGCTAGCCTATCAGCCCATCTATATTTTACATATTATTACGTTACTAGTTTGACTCAGGGACTATTTTTCACTTTCTGATTCACACGAGGCCTTTGGTTAGTTAATACACTTATGTTCCTTCGAGATGTAAATTTTTTTTAAGTATCACTCTTACGAGTCGAGTTTCAAGAGGGTAGCAAAAAACGGAGGATTGTGCAGCATTTTACATACAAGGTTACTTAGAAGTTCTGCATAACACTTTTATCTGTTTAATTTTATTTATTAAAACGGTTAAATCCATGTATTGGGTTTTCTTTTGCGATAAATTGATATACTCATTTTAATTGTCTTACTCCCTGCCAACTGCACTTTTATTTTCTAAGAAATCTAATCTACATCTTAAAGGAACTTGAAAAAAATGGCAATTACACCAATGAAAGATATTTCCGTGGTAAATTATTTAATTTTTACTTAATGTTAACTCATCAAGACTAAAGACTATAGAGAGATACATTGCAAAAGTTGGACGTCATCATTGTAAATATCAAGACTTTAGGAACACACCAAAAGGGCAAAGTACTGAGCTTTTAGGGACTCCAGAAGGTACTTTGATATCAGTATTTTGGCAGCACCATATTAACAATAGCTTTGCGTTCATGTTAAAGAAGATAATCCCAAATCAAAGGTTTGGTTATCATTGCCGCAGTGCTTAACATTTTTGTCAGTTTAAATCAAAGCTAAAAAAGAATGATATTTGAAATGGATCTCATATAAGTTAGTTTCCAAAGGAAAGAGCATTCTTGATACAAGAACAATGTGGTTAATTCAGCTTCTAGGGTTTCAAGGGAGAATTCCAGCATTTCTGCTCAGAAACTACAGCAGGGATGCCCATTAGCTAAGAAGGTCTACCAACGGGCTTGACCAGTCAACGATCGACTTTGGTTAGAAAGAAAAAAATCATTGACTCGTAGTTTCTGTGCAGAAACCTTTGTTTAACACGGTTTACAACAAGAAAAGATACATCTTTTAGGACATTAATTTTATTTCGTTGATTTTTGTAAACTTTCACTTATGAATGTCTCTAAAGAAAATAATCTTCTGGCCTTAAATCCGGTCATCTTGGTGGCCATTAAATAAAACCTCGTCGGGCAATTCAGCGATTTGTAAATATCTCGTTTCCAAATATCTTCAAGAACTAAAAGCAAAGTTTGGAATACCGCATAATAACAATTTATATCTATAATATACTATGGATGGCAGGGACAATACAAAATCGGAATAAATATAACTTAAAATAACATTATCACATTTAAAACTCTTTTTTCAAAACCAGCTAGTGTGCACCCAAATGGATCGAGATACTCACCATACTCATTGAGTAACTGAAGACTCCTATAAATGGGAGAATGTTTACCATAATTGGTAGCATGAAATGGAACATTAAAGAGATCGAAGTTCCTCAAACGACGGTTGTCAGATTCTCGAGACAATCAATCAGACCATTAACAAGTTTGAAGATAAAGCACAAATCGAACATCAAGCATCGCTTCTCAAGAGCAATCAGACCCATTTATTGTAGCATATCTGATCGATCGAATCATTAAAGCTCACACCAATTTTAAATCCTACGTAACGCAAAAACCCATTCTGAACCCTTTCAATAAAGCTAATAGAATTCAAATATTGAGGAGACCATACGACTGTAAAATACTCAAGGCAAGATCTAACCAATGAAGTATATAGAGTCCTAATCACACCCACAGACAGATGCATGCTATTTCTATATACAAAACCGAGCATTTTCTGACCTTTAAGGGAAGTTCTTGTAATATGCTCGTTGAAGCACAGCTTTTCATCGAACCATCTAAATCCTTCACAATATCAACATACTTGAGATGGTCACCATTAATGACATATGTGGATTCAAATCTCTTAGAACCCTTCCGGAAAGTTATGTTACAGCATTTACTAACATTCAGTGATAAATTATTAATTATAGTCCACTCATACAAAACATCTAGGTCATTTTGTAGGGCCACTGAATCCTCCCACTGATCAATCGGTCTCAATCAATCAATCAATCAATATATTTATTAAAAAAGCCAATATTCATTGGATTTAACATGTCCTAAACAAATTATAAATAATGTAAAATAGTAAAGTATCAAATCAACCATCCAAGAATTTCTTTACAGAGTAATACATTCTTTCCACTAGAAAGGCAATAAGTTTTTTCTTGAACTGTCTTATTGGGAGACTTCTCAAATTTTGGGGAAGGTGGTTATAGACTGCGGTGCAAAGATACTTTGGACCCTTTTTATATACAGTCAGGCGGTGCGACCTAATCAGGATATTTGTTTTAAACCTGGTGTTATATTCATGGGCACCATTTGTGTGAAAGAGATGAGAATGCTTCTTCACAAACATCGCTGCCTCTAGTATGGCCATTGATGGGAAGGTCAGGATTCGCTTTTTCTGGAAAGAGCTCCTGCAGCTTTCTCGTGGCGCTAGTTTGAATATTAATCGGATCAGACGTTTTTGAAGAACGAATAAATATCCTTTCCCATTCGGTAGATTGGCACCAGAATATAATTAAGTATTTTAAATGGGGATAAGCTAGAGCATAGTAAATGTTGGTTAGTTGACTCATGTCAAAAATTCTTTTTAGATTTCGTATTGCGAAATAAGCGGAATTCAATCTAGCTGCGACGTGATTTATGTGAGTCAACCAATTTAAATGCTCATCTAACATACATCCTAGAAACTTCAGTGATGGCTCTTTGGCAATCTTTTCCCCATTGAGGACCAGCTCCAGATCCTGAGTTTCTTTCTTTTTATGGAAAATGAGATAACTTGGATGAGTTGATGACCAACCGGTTTTCTGTGAGGTAAGATTCTCTTGCACACCAATGTTGAAAGATATTTATTATGTCTCTTGCAATGCTTTGGAGTTCTACAATAGAGGAAGCCGCAACGACTATGCTCGTATCGTCTGCGAATGGGATTAATTGAGATCTTTCAAACTTCAGGTATTTATCGAGATCATTTATAAAGGCTATAAACAATAGCGGTGATAAAGCAGTCTTGGTGAAGAGGTCTCGCTCTCAAGCCTTATCACCATTTCACGTTCTGTGAGGTAAGATTACTTGATACTAGATTGGACTAAACCATTTCGGAAATGGTGAGTATTTATAACGTTTTTTAGGTACATATAGATCTAGACACTCCTGTAAAACGTACTGAAATCTATCAGCCCCCTTGAAACCACATTTCTCATGGGTCACATTATGGATCAACTTTTATTCCCAGTTCATCACATCTTTAATTCCTATTATCTCGAGACCAATAACTTTAAATATCCATGATATTCGTTACACATCATTCTTTCAAGGATGCTAAAAACTCCAAAAAATATACCAGTCCCACAGCACTCATAAGGTTGCCGAATAAATGTAGGAAGTGAAAGTTGCCATATTTTTTGCCAACAAAAAAATCAATATAACTTTTAGGACCAGAAATAACGGATTAAGATGATATTTGCTTTGTACAGTACTTTTAGTTAACCCCTGTGTGTCAGTAATTTGTTCGATACTGTTTGAACAATATTACAGTTAAGTTACATTTGTTACGAGGTCAAACTTGAAGTAGTACAGAAACTTACAGTAGTACCGTTGCTGCATAATCCAATGTTTAAGAGCTATCCGCCTTATAGAGGACTCAGTCATGGGCCATTTTGTTGAAAGTTGAAAATAGACTTTTGTTGTGGAAAGTTTAAATAAAGCTAATATTACTATATTTTGTAGATCTTGTTAAGGAAATAAAAATACTATTTTCCATAAACGTTTCATTCATTCTTTACACTAATTATAATTTATGCATAATTCAAAAGTCTAATGAATGCACTTTCCTACAAATTCGTGTGTATAAAATGCAAAATTTCTTTTTATTTTCTTCAAAACACTTTAGGACATAGCACGATGGTGTACTTAACTATTATTGTATTTCTGTTTTGTATATTTTTGTATATAATTAAACCTTAGAATCCAAAAGAAAAAAAACTAAAAAAACTACTGAATTTTGTGATAGCGCACTTGAAACTTATTTGGTGATACAACCCAATCAAAATTTGACATTTGAAACGCTTATTACTATTTTGTTAGATAAAATATTTTAATTAGACTAAATTTTTACACTTGTTGAGTGACTATTATGAAGTTTAAAACAAATAATAATTTGCTAATAACTAGCGCCAGCTGTTCTACAGAGAGGTACTTTTATGAAAGTTGAATTAAAATTTTACATATAAATTTTAATAATTTTCTTATAATTTATCATGACCTTAGCTTACCATAATTTAGAAAGGGCAGTTCATTTTAATTGTAATATATAACAAAGATTTCGTTTGTCTTGTGGACCAATAACTGGCTTCTAACGGTAAGAAAAAATTTGCCAAACCGTTGAAGTTAAGGAGGACTAAAGCATTTCATATCCATTAACATAACCACTAATTTTCAGCATGAGAATTCATCCAGTGAGATTATAACCAAATTTTTGACAATATCATATAATATGTCAAAACTGACAGGACATGTTAATATACTCCTTAAACGAACTCTCAGGCCTGATATAAATTAAGTTAAACTCCAAATACCTTGAATGCAAAAATCTTATTCGAAACTTTTTTTACGCAGGAGTCTCTATTTGGCCCCTTCTTAGTTTTGATTCTATAATCTTAAATGGACCTGTTAGCTTTATAGCAGATTACCTGGTCACTTAATCCTCCTCTATTCATCCTTCTTCTATTGCCTCTGTATATGGCGCAGTCGGTAGGATATTAAACAAAGCCTGATAATTAACAAAGGGTGGATGGAACAGTAATGCAGAAGTTTGCTGTTGATATCTTTTATATAGCCAGTGGTGGCTAAGTCCCATTTCTTGCTAGTTGAGACTTAAAGCGATGATGTTCTAGAAAAGTAGTTGATAGAGGTACGGTCTATGGCTTTAGTATCAGCTGACTTGTCATCGTCATCACCTTGTTTCGTTATTTGACTTGATATGATCAATTAGTTCAGAGAACAACTTTTCTCGATGGGAATAGCTTGTCTCTAGTGAATAAATCTTATAAAACGCCAAATTTACATTAGTCTGATACATTTTTAGGGTCAGTAATGAACCTTTTTAAGATTATTTCTTTTACGGAATTTGTCCCCGTCATAAACAACAATTTTTTTGGGAGTAAAACATACAGTAACTAGCAAATAATAAACATAAGCAAATGGATCTTAATACCACTTTCGAGAGGATTTGGTGTACGAATGGTCATTATAAAAGCAAGCAATGGCGGCTTGTAATAATTTTGATATTCTGTTTGTCAGTCCAGAGGCCGAGTGTCCATGGAGAACTAATGGGAGATGGTAAAGTTACAGGTTTGGGTTTCAAGTAAATTTAATGTCTTATTTTGGCAATTGCACTTAGTTGGAAACTTTATAGATACTAGATTCATATAAATATAACGGAATGCCCTTTATTTAGTTTCATTAGAAAATATTACATTGAAATTGAGCTTGTACAAATAATTCGTTTGATTTTATTAATCTCAGCACTGTGTTAAAGATGCACCTCTCTGTTCACATGTATTGCCAATAGCTAAACGGCAGTATTATAAAGAATTAAGTATTATCAAATAAAACTTAGCGACTAGAAGATTTACTAGATTAAAGTGATATAGTCTTTGCTGCAGACTTTAATTTTTTTTTAGTTTAGTGTTTATGTATTTTAGGTGTGTACCATATTCATTTTTCATTTTTGGTTTTAGAGATTAGTCTGATCTGATTCATTTAATTTTTCCAATATGCGTTATTTGTATCATAATTTTTATTTAAACTTAAGGTCAGTTTTAAAGTTCATTCATTTTGCAAGGCCAGTTTGCTTACCTAACACGTCACCATGCATGCCGCCCATTTTGATGTCAGTAAAATGAATAAGGTAATACATCTAAGGATGCGTAATTGTATGTTAATATTTTGTATATAAAGTATTATTTTAGTATTGTACTTTTAGAACTTTACTTTTATTTTCATTATGTACCTTTTCTTTTTTTAATAAATGGCTTGGTGTATATATATTTCTGGTTTTCTTTCTCAGTTCGTTTGTTGTTATGTTAAGGCTGATTTAGATGTAGTACCATTTTATTCTTTGATATTTATTTTTTTTATATTAAAATTTTGCAAATAATGTTATGTAAACTGCTGGACAGACACATACATATTTTTAGGTAAAATTTAAGGTTTCTCAACCAGTTATTGAGATATTGAGTTGCCATTTCGTCATTGTCTAGTCTCAGGTAGAGTTTATGAATTGGAGGGCGTAAATGAAGAGTTCCATGCGTATTTTTGTGATATAGAATATTTCGTAAGTTTTTTTAACGATAACTGTTATAAATGAGAGGTTTTAATGTCCTTTTTAAGCGAAAGTAAACTACCTCGAAACATTATCAGCGATTCTTTATTCAGTTTATATACAGGGTGTTTTCAATAAATTGGAGTTTTTTGGAATTTTTTAATATGATTATTTTATATGGAGCTTTAATAGAAGTTGAGGGCTACCATTAAATTTAAAAAATCTCGTGTTATTTTTATTTTAACCTAAATTCGCACTACGTCAAACGCAAAAACAGTTAGGTAAAAATTGATAATAATGGCCCTTTTTGGCAAAACGTATTTAAACGCTTAAACAGTGGCCGCTCGTGGTCATGAGAGTTGTGGAGGCTAAACTAAAAAATGTTAAAAATAGCGCCTCATACGAAAATGTGGCACACACGTAACAATAGACACTCGAAATATTAAATATTGCCGGTTATCTCATCAATATTTCTAAAAAAATAGAAATTTACAAAAAAATGCAAGATTTAATGGTTAGCTAATAGTAACTCTTCATAGATTATACCTTGTGAACAACAGAAAAAAGTTGGTTAAGTATGTTTTGAAATGTCTTTATTGCAAAAAATGCCAAAAAGTATGTTTTACTGTCCAGCAAGAATCAGCGAGGAGGTGAGAGTTATATCTTGCCAGGAGAGGAGGGGAGAGAAAGGAAATATGGATAAAGGAATTCTCATGGCAATAATAGAAGCAATATGAGAAGGATTAAAAGGAAAAAAAAATTTAAACTGAATATCAAAATCAAAATTTGTTTAGCTTACATACTAAAATACATTTCAAACTAAAATACCTATATCTATATTCTTTAGCAAAATCTTTGGTTAGGATAAATATTGTATACCTAATAAAGTTAGTAATTTTAATAAAAAATAAATAACAACCTATAAGAACTCAAAACAAAAAAAATTATTTCTAAAAATTTAAGGGCCTACGCTACTTTAAAAAGAAGAGGTATTCGACGATTTTTTGTATTTGCAAAGTAATTAATCACGTTTTCGTAAAACTGTTGATCCATGCACATTTCTTTAACTAGTTCTTTTTCAATTGATATTAGTGAGACATGACTTAATCGGCTCTGATTAATTGTATTGCGACTGTAGCTTTTTATTCTTTTCAGTGCCGAAAAATTTCTTTCAACTGATGCAGACAATACAGGCACCGTAACAACAATACTAACAAATTATGCAATTCCGGCATACAACTATGCCAATCGTTTGTAAACATAAATTTTAATAATTGAGAGGTAGTTTTAGATGTATCAAACATTTGAGGGTTATTGTACATTATACTTAATTCATTTTTCAGCTGAATTTGGTCAAAAAATGGATATTGCATTAACAAATCGTCCAACATAGTTTGAGGAATAGTCTTAGAATACATAGGCAATTTTTCGAATGTCAAATACTGATCAATATTTCGATAATTTTGGAGAGTTTGTGTCCAACTAAGTAGCCGTTCTTTTGAATAGGAAATGTCTGTTAACTCACTCTGAAGAATTGAGTAAACTACATCGGTGTGTTCAAAAATTAATTTAAATGTTTCAAGTAAAAACAAAATTTTGGCACATTTAAATATTTTTTTAAACCAACCGCCTCTCTGATAGATTGGGCGTCATTTTTAAATTCGTCATTATTAATTACGAAATTAAACACTTCAATTAATTTGTCTCTGTTTGTGTGAACTGTAGCTACTGACTTCGACGTAAAATTCCAGCGAGTAGCGACGAGTGTTGGCATTGGTCCGCTTAGTAAATTTAGAAAAAAAAAGTCGCAAAGCCAGATAAACTAGAAAAAAATATGCGACAGTCTTTAATAGCGTTACAAGCTTTAATTAAAACTAAATTTAGTGAATGGACATGACAACGCGTAAAAAGTGCGTGGGGTGCGATTGACTTAATTTTATTTTGTAAACCATTTAAGTGACCGGCCATAACAGCAGCTCCGTCGTACGTTTGCGCAACTAATTTATGTCTAAAGTCATAATTATCACATTCATTAATTAGAAAATTAAATAAATCTTCCGCTGTCCTGCCAGATGAAACATCATGAAAACCTAAAAATCTTTCAACGATCTCAGCGTTCTTAACACATTTAAAAACAATCCATGTTAACGTATATCGAATATTAGCTGTTGTAAGCTGGCCGGTTGATTGGAAAAAGCAAGGCGGTGAAGCGGCAAATTTAAGACGGGTTTAATAGATCAGTAGCAAGTAGGAATAATGATATTCCAAGTTATTATTTTAAATCCGCATTAGGATTTGAGATAATTATAAGGTAATTATAATTATATAATTTAAAAAGTGAAGAAAGTATCCATATTATCTCAAAGAGACCTGGTAATGAACAAATTAAAAAATGTACACAAAGTCTAGGTCTCTAGATTTAGAAAAATTAGATAGATTACGCCACAGAATTCCAAAAGATACAGAAATAAAATGAAGGCTGACGTCGGTTTTGAAATGCGTTTTCTCGGGAATCGCAATTTCATAAACAGAATGTGTGTCAACATCAAATGTTAACACGTCAACGTCCAACCCATTGTTGCCAGGTCTACCGATTTTTCCGTTGCTGTTTGTCTCGGCCATCGATTTCAACGAAAAATCTATCGAAAATTAGAAAATGATATCAACTTTAATGTTGAAAAGTATTTGCTACATAAATAACACATAACAAGATGACTCAAAAGACATTTTTTTTTTAAATTTAAATATGTAGGTTTTTATTTCCACATTTTTGTAGTTGTTCGTTTGTTTTATGGCTTTGATTCAAGGCAATTCGCCAGATTGCTCTCCGCCCGGGACTTAGAGCTGGGGCAACCCTCCCAAATGATTTACACCTTATTTCAGTTTGGAGACGTTATTGGTAGGATATCCGGATGGCGAGCTCTACACTCCCGGATACCCTGAATCTTTAAAATACTTCTTGATTTTTCCTCTTTTAATTTCTGGAATGCATCTTGGCTCCACTAGGTGCCCCTTGAGAGTACTACTGATATCACGAGATGACCCTTTCTTTCAAGCTATCCCCTTACCCCTCCCACTCCCGCCACATAGCGGCCATTACGCTAATATTCTTCGTAGAACTGCGACAAACGAACGGGATAGAATGCAGGAACAACTAGGCCTTACACGTTCGCAGCGTCTGGACCCTTTCTAGCGGGGTCATTAGTTTCCACACTGAGCGGTTGAGTCTCCCGTTTCCCCCGAAATAAAGCAGAAAAACCGAACACGTGGAACCACTTATGCTAATAACACAGAGATCTGCCTTAGACGAGACGAACCGGAAGACTGATTTTTACGTTTTAAAAACGTTATTTTTTATTACTATATTTTATTTGGCGGGATTCAAAATTTTCGTTTTTTTTTTTAGGTTAAAAGGATATGTTTATTTTTATTTCACTGTTTATGCTATTTTTGTTTATTATGTTCCAAGGTATAGGCCATTTCATTTTAGGGTTAGGTAGAATTTTTACTTTTTAAATTTGGGTTTTTAATACATACTTATACTTATATTTGCTTATATTTCATGCGATAATAAGAAAATATCTATTGACACCGTTATTATAACTGGGTGAAAAATTGGTATTGGTCACCAAAAATTATTCTTTAAAGTATGAACTACAAAGGAGTCAGTGCTATTAGTAATATTATCTCAAGAATTATGAGATTTACCTACTCCATGGTATCATTACTTCATTGTAAATTTGATCTATCTAAAGAGGCCCTGCCTTTATAGTAAAAAATAGTGGTTGTTGTGACAACTGAACGACGACGCAAGTAAGCGTTACTAAATGGTTTGATTGAAAGAACCCATGACTACACATAAACTTGACAAATAACCTCACTGTATACGAACTTAGTAGTAACATTTTAAGATAACAAATCGTAGGTACTTCTATATATTATTTCTTATAAAAAAAGTAAATTCAATTTTGAAGGATTGGCAATTGGTACATTCAACTTCATGCATTGGTAATTTATTATTAGAGTAATTCTTATACATATGAGGTTATTGAAAATAAGCATCGTTTGTCAATAGAATCTGCAAGTTTGAGTTTGTATAAATCCATCTTATAAGGTTAGCAAGTTTTTTCCTGAAAATTAAGTCTACTTTAATCTCGTATTCTTTACACTATTGCAGAAGAATCATATATATCTGTTAGAACATTCTAAGATTAAAAAGTTACAGGTAAAAACAAAATGAGTATCTTTGAGGGACACTTGAATATAAGAAATTTTCACCCTTCTCTATTGAAGCATATTTCTTAAACCACTCAATCGATATGATCGAATTTTTCACCCTCATGTACTGTTATTATTTGGCTACTCATTGGCGCCCCTAATTTTGATTGTAATTGTACAGGGTAGAATAAATAGTGGTGATTTTAGTATAATTAATGATATGGGCTGTTGCTGTCACATGTAACTAAACCGTCGTGATGACGTAGAGTGATGTTTTACTTACATGTTGGTTTTTGATTTTTCTTTCTAGCTGATAAACTATTCGAGATATGTCATTTTTTGAAAAAAACCTACTTTTTTAATTGTTGAGTAAATTGCTTGAAACAATTCCAACGTTTCGGCTTTTCAGATTTATTTACTTCGAGGTTTACTTGAATACGAAACCTAATTATATCTACGGGGTACAACAAGAAGTAAAACTTAAATTATTATATTTAAAAACGATATTTTTAATTTAATATTTAATACCTAATTGGTCCCCTCTAGCTCGAATTACTGCCCCGCACCGTCTCGGCTTGCTGGAAAGTCAACTTTCAATTGTTTTTGCTTTATCAGGGGCAATTGTTCTAGAAGCATTTCGGCTTAAGCATCCGGGTTTTCTAGTTCAGGGCCTGCTTTTACTGCTCTTCTTAACACACGTTAAACGTGCTCGATTGGATTTAAATCTGGAGAATTAGACGGCCAAATCTATACGTGTAATGTCATTGTCGCCAAAGAAAAATAACAATACGTGCACTATGAGGGGTGGCATTATCGTCAACATAAATAAAATTTTCTCCAATTGGATATTATATCTGTAAAACAATAGTTTATAAAACTCTCGATATAATTGTGAGCATTTATATTCTCTCTAAAAATTGTAAGATCCGATCTACCATCAATGAATATCCTGGCACATACAGCAATTGAACCTTCACCATATGGCTTAAATCTTCTTGGTAACGTTGGCCCTGTTATCTCCAAACATTAACTCTTCTATAGGCGTTTCTTGAGTTTAAACCTTGATTCATTGCTAAATAAACATATTTTAATAATTTTTTTTCAGGATTACAATACCTACCTTTTACGAGGGTAAAAATGGCACTGACACTGTGTAACAATATCATTATTATCCTCGATCGGAATTTATATTACCCTGTAACATATACAAAGTATGCTATTCTAAAGTTGTTTCTCTACAACCCTGCAATAAAATTGTTAAGGTTAAAAAATGCATTACAAAAAAATATTAGCATCAAACTATAGTTGAACCGATAACTCTGTATATAAAAGAGTTCTATTTAAAAGTTACTTTTTCCTTACCTCCTAAAATAGTATAATACATACATTTGAGAAAACTCTGTCGACAGGTTAGGATGTTAAGGTGTGCGTGGTTCTTTTCTGGAAGCCACAACACGCATCATTCAGTAGCATATTTAAAAGGGAGGTTTGTGGGTTAACCTCCCCTCCCCAGAGCCTCTATTATTTAAGCTTAAATGGTACAAATACTATAAAATAGCGGCCTTTTTAATAGTACACTCCACTTGCTATTAGCCGGTATTACTGCGAATACCGGTTGACAGCTTACAAATAAGACCTCTAGCCGGGATTGTTATAAATCCCGGCTAATCGTGACGTCACTTGCACGATTTCAACAATCAGCCGGGATTGATATGAATACCGGAGTCGGATTGCTAGTTATAGCGATAAAACTAAAACAAAAAATGCCGCCATCCGTCAGTATTGACTTCGATCGCCGTTTCGAACAAGTCGTAACTTGCCTAAAGGAACTTTTTTCGCGGTATGTTAGATACTTTTCGGTATCTAAGTTACTTTTCGGTATCTAAGATACTTTTTCGAGTTACAAGATATAGCTCCTTTTGAAAAGAATCTAAGGTACTAGCTTCTTTTTGCGAGAAAATAAAGGAACTAAGATACAAGAACTTAGATACTTTAAGGCTCAAACTCAAAGTCACTGGTGGGCCAAAAGCATGAAGACCATCGACTTGGTAGGCCGCAAAACCTTATCTTAAAGAAGACAAATTACTGAAAATCTTGAGAAAAAGTACTATTATAGGACAAGTCTGTTTATTAAATTTCCAATAAAAAGGACATTACAAAAAACTACAAACATTAAATTCATCTGCCAGATATTTGACATCTTTTGTTTTTAATTAAGTTGTCTGTTTGTGGAATTTATCGGCGGAAATAACTTTTAAAACTGCGTCCAAGTGAGCGTCCGTCAATCGCGATCTTGCGGGAGATTTGTTTCCTTTTATCAAAGAAAATAGTTGTTCACACTTATAGGTACTTCCAAACATTGACAGGATTTTACAGGCAAATTTTCTCATTTCTTGGTATTGAACAGGCAAGTACTTATAAAATTCGAATGTACCAACACTATGAAATTTGTGTTTTAAATGGGTCTGACACTGAATCTCAATTACTTCCATTTGCAAGTGAGGGAGAACTTTATCAATATCGATAGTGAAAAGACCAGTAAATAGAAAAAATGGCTTTCTTGGGTCTTAAAATCCTGAAAACTCTTCTCAAGGCTTCTCATTTTCTCTGAATATATTTTGTATGATATTGGGACACTTGTGTTTACCTGATATGCCTTACAAGTCAGAAAATGTGACAGATTATCCTCTGCTAACTGTTTTTCCCATATCATCTTACACTTGAAAGCTTTCACATGATCATGCATATCTATAATAACTTGATGTAGTCCTTTCAATTTCGTATTTAAGTCCGACAAGTGTTTTGTGATATCTACCATAAATGAAAGATCTTGTAAAAAAGGTACATCGCATAATAAGCTGACATCTTCTCCTTTTGTTTCCATGAAAACGCGTATTTCTTCTTTGAGTTTCCAAAACCGGTCGAGTACCATAGAACACAAAAGCCATCGCACCCCTGCATAATATGGTAAACCAGTGTATTCACTTTCTAAATCACGTAAAAATGCAAAAAACTGTCGCTGATTAAGGCCTCGTGACCTTATGAAGTTTATAATTTTTTTCACTGACTTTAAAACACTTTCCAACTTGATCACTTTTGAGCATAAAACTTTTTGGTGGATTATACAATGAATATGATGAAAATCTGGTTTATCACTGCCCGTTTCTCTGATAATATTTTAACGAAGCCATTTTTTACTCTAGTCATTGAAGGCGCTCCGTCTGTTGCAAAGGAACACAGTTTTGACAAATCTAAATTGTACTTTTGCAGAAGTCTATAAACAGTATTGAAAATATCCTTCCCAATTGTTGTATCATGCAATGGTACTAATTCCAGTAATTCTTCATACACATTGATATCTGTATCAACCGCACGAAGAAAAACAGCGAGTTGCGCCACACCACACACATCCGTACTTTCGTCACAGGCAATAGAAAATGCAATGAAAGAGTCTGATTTTGTTTTTATCTGATCACTTATATTGGCAGCCAACTCAGTAACTATTTCATCGACAGTATTCCGAGACAAGGATATTTTTTGAAATGCCTTCACGCTCCCGGGACTTACAATTTCCGCGGCCTTTACAAGGCACTCTTTTATAAATTCACCTTCAACAAATGGTTTTGAGTGTTTCGCGATCAACTCCTCCGAAGTCTGTGGAGGGTGCTGCAAATTCAACAGCCTACGACCAATCATGTCCCAAACATGTTTAATAGGAGACAGTTCAGGCGATCTTGGAGACCAAGATAAACGGTTGATGTGATATTGATCTATGATTCTTGGATGTAGCGCCGGGTTGTCATACGTTGCTTGCTTGAAGGACAGATTTATTTTCTTGCTTTGGACGTGTAAACATAAGCTGCTGATCTTTCTGACCATGCCTGTATACTTGTCAAACATAGTTTTATGAATATCATAGTGACGTTTTATATTATATAATTTTGGGTCACTGACTGTACTATTACAAATCAAACAAATAATTTTTTCTTTCGTTTCACAGCAAAAAAACTCTAATTCCGAAAAATACGATGCTCATCTATAAGTTTCCTCTTACTTCCACTTGGTTTTGAAAGAGACACGTTAAAAACTGTATCCGAAATAAATTATAATAAGTACTGTTAAGTGTTGTAACAATAAGTGCGCAACTCAACTCGAAGCTCTATCGCAACTGACTCATAACTGACTAAACACTGAACGACAGTACTCAATCGAACACGGCTTATAGACGGATTGTAATTTCTCGAGTTCTTTCCAGAATTTTCAGATAGCGTCATCTGTGTTTTTTGCGTGATAGAATTTCATGGAACAAGCCAGATAACGTTTGGGTTTAGGTTAGGTTGAGTAAGTGTAGTTCGTCCTCCTAAACATAGATGGCACTATGTACAATTGTACATTTTATTATACCAATCGTTGTTGCAGTGGCGTGCGCTTTCAAAAACGGTTTTCTACTTGTTCGCGGGCCGCATTATCTGGCTGTTTTCAAAACTGATTTGGGCCGCAGAAAAATGCTCAGTGGGCCGCATGCGGTCCACGGTTTGCATGTTTGACATGTTTTAAGTAACTGAGATCCTTTTTTCTGACAGCTCTGGAAGTAAGTTTCGTTTTTTGTTGTATATTTATGTTGGACCCTGCAGATATAATTAGGTTTTTAAAATTATATTTATATACTTTTTTCGTATTCAAGCAAACCTCGAACGTTTGAATTGTTTCAAGCAATTTACTCCACAATTTAAAAAATATAGGATTTTACAAAAAATAAGAGATCTCGAAAAGTTTACTAGCTAGAAATCCAAAATAAAATGTAAGTAAAAGATGTCCCTATGTCATCATGAAGGCTTAGTTACATGTGATTTCCTCAAACAGTTCACCTCATCAATTAAACTTTATATATATATATATATATATATATATATATATATATAATTTAAACAATAAAAATGTAATCAAAATTAGGTCCACCAATGAGTATTAAAATAATATAGCAATACACGTAAAATTGAAAAAGAATCGATCATCGGTTGAGTGGTTTAAAAATGTGCCTTAATAAAGAGGAATGAACATTTCCTGAATTCGCTTTAAGTGTCCCTCAGGATCAACTAAGTATACTGAGTGACAAAAAAAGGTAAATACTTATATGTGATCATCCGATTTTAATAATTTATGGTATACATGTTTAGTGACCTAGTAAACGATTAGAGTTTGAGCTTCATTAGACAACTTACTAAAAAAAGTGGTTCAATAGTGTGTTGAAGACCCGTGATTTCTTATGCACCTATTGATACGTCTAGGCTCGGTTCTAATGAGGTTGTCGATATCTTCTTGAAGTATCTCATTCCAGGCTACCTGAACTTCATGAGTAAGGGCTGCTAAAGTCTGTGGAGGGTGCTGCAAACTTAACAGCCTGCGACCAATCATGTCCCAAACATGTCTAATAGGAGACAGTTCAGGCGATCTTGGGGATCAAGGTAAACGGTTGGTGTGATATTGAACCATGATTGCTGGATGTAGCGCAGGGCTGTCATATTGCCTCTAATAAAAACTAGTGGTGATCTGCTACCATATGCAATTGCACCGCATACCATGATGCCTACGGTGTGGTGGACATGACGCTCTCTGTCAAATTGTGCATTCCCAGGCAGAAGCGGAACTCGTCACTAAAGATCATCTGATTCCATTCCTGGACCCATTGAATTTTTTCCCTACCCCAGAGCAGACGGTTACGCCAATGTGCAGCTGTGAGAGGTAGCACCCAGTGTGAGCGATAAGAAAAATAACCAAAACTTTGTATTCGGCGATATACTGTACGCATACCAACCATCCTACCATGCTTTTCAAACCACTGATTTGCGATGGTCCGCGTGCTGTTGAATCTGTCTCTAAAAGCCAGAAGTCTCAATCGGCAATCTTGGCGCTCTGTAGTTCTTCTGGGACGTCCAGAGCTCCTTGCTCTGTGTCCTCAGTCTTCCTGAGTCCACGCCCGTTTACACTCCAATATAGTGCGTAAAGATCTGTCGGTTCTTCTGGAAACTTCTTTTATCGACAGACCGGCTTCACGCAACCCAACAATTCGACCCCTCTCAAATTCACTAAGCTGGGTAACCCAACAAATTCTACGCACTCGAGGCACTTTGACCAACTCAAAAAAAATGCTTTGCAACAATTCAAATGTGATCGTGTACACTCTCGAAAACCAACTAGTCCTTTACCACTAAACGACGTTACAGCCACTGCAAAAACTTAACAGATAAACTTGAAAATGTAAACACTTTTTGTTCGTTGTCAGATACCTCGACACGTAAAATAATATTGAATTCTAAAAACATGATATATTTTGTCAAAAGCCTTATAAAATCCTCTATAGATATATTCAACTTGCAGTCACTTTTCAAACTATTGAAATGTATACAGAATAAAGTTTGGCATCTGAATGGCAGGGCAGACCTAGTTTGATGGCGAGGGGGAGACGAAAAAAATTTACTGTCTAAAGTAAAGTTTTGGTAGTCGAATTTTAGAATGGTATTAAGGTGTTTAAACATGTAAAACAGATAAAGAGTGGACCTATAGATCCCGCTCAGGGGGAAGGTGGGGCGAATTAAGTTTTTCAATTGATTCTCTGCTTGTTTTATAAGTAACATTTTAGTCAGGGGGGCGATGCCCCTTTCGCTCCTCCCCTCTAAATCCGCCATTGCTTAATGGCGCTATGGAGGTATTTCAGATTTTAAACAAACAAATCGTGCAAAGGAGTACCCTTCTGCATTCTGGTTAGTGGACTTTTTTATGCGTACCTATAGTAATTTAGTGTTTTTGTAGGTGGTAAAAATGGTAGAGGTATAAGACTTTCTCAGTATGATCCAGACGATCCCATGAGTCCCAGTGGTGGTACCGTGCCGCATTGCTACAACAGCCTGGACAATCCATCTAAGCCGCCAATTAGTATCAATTCAAAAGTGTCTACTATCACTCAAAATTATACGGAAAAGACGATGTTGCTTAGTTCCGATGAAGAGAATTAACCTTCACCTCTTAATATTAACTTATTTTGTTATAGATGTATCTATTATAGATTAATAAATATACTTTAATGTTTAACGATTTGAGTTTTATTTAATTTATAACAAAACTGGCTTGAGATGTACTGAAATAAAATATCCGGTTAAAAAAAAACGGTTCCATTTTGAAAACTATAATTATTGTGTGTTCAATCCAAGTTTAAAGAATCATATTGCCACACGCATCTGTAGAGCAAAACGCCTCAGAAGATAAGAGTTTTGATGATAGCGACGAAAAAAAATTAATTTTTTTTTAAATCTAAAAACGAAGACTAAAAGTTTCATTTGCTTTGTTTTTAAATAATACTGTCTTGTTTTAGTAGTATTTTTATATTTTTTATGTTCCCTGTATGTTAATAGGAATTACCTACAATTAATATATTTGGTTGCTTATTTTGTAGCATTTTGAATATTTCATGTTTTCTAAAAAAAGATATTTTAATTATGTTAATAGGAATTACCTACAATTTCTTCTAAAAGAAGATATTTTTTGCCATTTTTAATGTTCTTTGCACACGAAGAGAGTACGATAGGCTGTCAAACATACTGTCATGTCCACGGTCACAATCGGATTTCTCAATACAAAAATGCCCAAGGCTATTTACTAGCAACGTTGTTAACATGACTCTCAAAAGTTAGCTTGGAGTCAGAGTATTTCCAGAAATTTTATTTATGTCAGTACATTCACTCATTTTTCCCTCAATGCTCTACATTCCCCGGACCTTTACAGAAAACTGGTATCATCCACATACAGTGTGACCTGACAGTCGTTCAAGCATGATTTGATATCGTAAACATAGATCAACGCCCTAAAATGGATCCAAGTGTCTCACGGCTCTTTCCTCAGAACTTTTCCTCTGAAAAAATTTCACCTGTTGTCTATCTTAGAGGTAACTCTGAATCAAATGGCAGCTGTTCCAATCCACGCCATAATGCTTTAGCTTTTGAACCAGGGTGTCGTGGAAAACGCAGTCAAAGGCCTTGGAGAGTTCACAGAAAGTCACAACTACACAACTACAACGGATTATGCCCTCACATAACCTATTCAGGGCCATGACTGTTGACTTACCCTTTCTGAAACCAAATTGTTCATTAATCAGTTTCAAAATAACCACACAGTTGAGCCTGCAGTAAAATCTCAAGAATCATAGACAACATGACCTATATTCACTAAAGGGGTTTAAATTTAAACCAGGTTATGGGGGAATAGGTGTTAGTGAAATAGGTCTATAATTATTTGGAGATTCGGTTTTGTATGCCATCAATAGCATTTCCAAAGTCTTTGAAAGTGATCTATTGAATGGAAAAGAAAGGTTGAGGATTGATACGATTTACTCTTTCCGAATAAACATTGTAGGAGAGGTTGGCCTAGGGCAGAGCTGATTACTAGTCTTTCGTCAATATCAGCAAAGAAATCAATTCAAGGAGCTAGACTCATTTTTATTATTTATTATTTCCCATGCAGCTTTTGATTTATTATTTGTGTTTTTATGTAGTTAGTGACTGTTTTTTTTGCGTTTAGAATAGCTTGCTTATAATTTTTCGTTGGTGATTTCAACTCATTCCGCAGCCAAGGGCAGTCAGACTGCATAGTTGTCATCCCACGAGATGAGACTAAGGGTTCATCTCGTCTCGCCTCGACTTTAGCTAATATTGTCTCGTCTAGAAATTTTGGTCGAGACGAGACGAAATCAAGGCTTTGTCTCTCTCGTTCCATAGAGTTGAAGTTTTAGATATTAATATTCACAATGTATCAGTGAACCGGTCGCGTTTACAAATTGATACTCTACATCAGGGGTGCTCAAACTTGAACTGCTGGTGTTCTACCTCAATATTTTTAGACTACTTAAGATCGACTCTGAGAGGCTGCAAGTATGTGTGATGCAGGGTTGTCGTACATACACGATACATACACCCTACCTACCTACCTAGGTAGGGTGTACCGTAGCATATATAGATATTAGCTTTCCGCACAATATACATTATTTTAGTGAAGGTTTGGGTTAGGTTTAGTTAGGTTCTTCTCTACGATATCAATGAAGAAACTCAAGAGTTATTCAAAATTGCGAGTTTATTGGTTGTTACAAAACAAAAGAGTTACATATGGTGTTAAACTTAACTAAGGAGTGACTTTGGATGTTGAAGCGTGGCACTGCACGTCCTCGGCATAATTTTCATAAGATGGTACGTAACCACTGAGTGCTAACCGCAAGCATGATGAAATATGATCGTCAGTTAGTCGATTGCGATATTTTGACTTAATTATCTTCATTTCAGAAAATGCAGACTCGCACAAGTAAGTTGACCCAAACATTGCTGTCAGTTGAAGTGCGATTTGCCTTAGATTCGGATATTTATCTTCAGATATAAAACACCAGAAATGTGTATCATATGCTGTAGCTTTGAGATGTATATCTGATATAATCTGCACCAACTCATTTTCAACAGAACATGAGTTCATATTAAACTGACTTGCTATTTCAGTAGCTAATTCCTCAATGTTTTTACATAAGAAAGGATAACTCATAAATTATGCTACATTTGCCAATTTACTACAATCATAAAAACGCATTTCAAATTGTCCCAAAATATTTGATAATTCAGCCTCATACGTATCATAATTCAACTGAGGAATCCTTGCTTTCAAAGACGGAAAATGTTTCAGATCCTTTCTTTTCAGTTGATCTATCATAAGTTGCAATTTACTGTTGAATGCGTTTACTGCGCTAATCATCTCAATAACAGTTTTTCCTTTACCTTGAAGCTCCAAGTTAATGCTGTTTAAGTGCATTGTGATGTCAGTCAAAAATGCCAAATCAGTCAGCCATTTTTCGTTTTTCAACATTTGAGTGTCATCACCTCTTTCACCTAGAAAAGCTGCTATTTTGGGCAATAAGTCTTGAAACCTTTCTAGGGATTTTCCGCAACTCAACCACCTGACGTCCGTGTGAAGAACTAAATCAGTGTGTTCAGCTGACTCCCTATCTTCCAACTGCAACTTAAAGAGCCGCCGTTGCAAGCTACGTGCACGGATGGAATTCACAATTTTTGTTGCAATGCCCATAATTTCCTCCGTGTTTAAAACTTTTGAACACAAAACTTGTTGATGTATAATGCAATGGATTGAAAAAAAATGAAGGGAAATCTTCATTAGCTCGACACAATGCCACAAAACCGTTTTTGTTTCCAGTCATTGCTGGTGCTCCATCGGTTGTAATGCACACTAATTTATATATTGGTAGCTTGTAGTTTTTTATAAAATTGAAGAAAACGTAATACATATCTTCGCCACGGGTCTTCCCCTTCAAAGGAATGATTGTCAAAAATTCTTCCTTAGCCAACATGTCACTGAATATCATCCGAATAAAAACACACAGCTGGGCAGTGTCTGTCATATCGGTGAATTCGTCGAACTGTAAAGAAAAGTATGTACCATTCCATGATATCATTTTTTAGTTTATCTGCCATGTCCTGACTCATGACTTCAATACTCTTTGTGACAGTCGGACGAGATAACTGAAGTTCTCTAATAGCAGACATGATTTCTGTTTTATTTTTAAAATCTCCAAATAAAGTCTCGCCCGCTTCAATAAATGCTTCCTTCACAACCGATCCATCTTCGAATGGTTTCTTGTGTTTGACCAATATATGAGATATTTTAAATGACGCGATCGTAGCAGCTTTTGATTGTTTGGCTGGTCTCGTGCACATGGTTTGTTCTTTTTTCAAACAAGATATCAAATCACGTACTTTTCGCTTTCTTAACTCACTCTGTGGCGGAAAATCCTTTTCGTAGTTTTTATGAACCGTTTTATGATGCCTCTCTAAGTTACCATGCTTAGGTATTGCAACTGACGCACGACAAATAAGACAAATTCACTTATCCTTCACCACACAAAACAAAAATTCTTCCTCCCAATTGTTATTAAAATGATACGTTTTAGATTTCTTCGCTGCACTCATTTTGTACTATTTAATAATAAACTTTGTATCGACGTAGGATTGCCTTCAAGTTGCAATTCAGAATGACTCCAATTCCTGCAGGCGCAACATTTATATCGGCGTGAACGAAAGTCTCGAATGTTCCCGTCAAACGCGCTGCCCGAAATTTCTAGAAGAGCGGCAAGAATAAAAAACGCGGCTTTTTTTTTGACAAGTACCGCGCGTTCCTTTGATAAAGCCGCCTTTTGCCGCTAGCAGAGTGTTATTTTATTACGTAATACATTTTTGTAGTTTAGTTAAGTATCTACTTATTAAAAAATGTTTTCTTCTCGAGATCTACTCAAAAAGCACTCGCGACCGACTGGTCGATCGCGATCGACCGTTTGATCACCCCTGCTCTACATCCTACTGCCTGGATATTAATGCATTATAACCGTTGGTTTTATAAATTTAATTCTAACAGTTCTGACTGTAGACATTCTGTTTGTGTTATTATTAAAAGAACTTCCAATTTACAAAATGTCAGCTTTGATAAAATAATTTTTTGACATTTATTTGTGCTACAAGTTTGAACTCTTCCGGGGCTATCTGTTCTAACAGTGCGATGTTTGCTATACTAAGAACTGCATTTGTATGCTAAATAATAAATATTTCAAAATGAAAAAATTGACCTCAATTTTTCTCCCGGGGTATAAGTAATCTTGACCAAGGCTGACAAATGCAATGAAACAATAAATGGCCCTTTTGCAGCGAATACCATAAATTATTAGTTGGTTTTCCTTACATTTTATTAGGTTTTTGTATCCATTTGTGAAAAGAATACATAGCCAGTTGAATACAGCTTTTTGTTTTGAAAGGTTCTTGGATTAAATTATGATTATCCCCCCTCCTCAGGTGTTTGAAAAATAATGCAAAAATTATAATTTATTTTTAATACAACCGTTATATAAAGTATACAAGATTTCATTCATTTCCAAGCATAAAATACCTTTTATAAAAAGTGAGAAAACTAGAATCATGAAATAAAATGTTATAAGCGGGTCACAATGAACTAAAAATACCAATGACGTCAAAAAGAAATAGACCCCGCATTTCATTCATAAAAATGAAATAAATAGAATCAAACATCAATTTGTTGTTGTGTATGAGTGGAAAAAAGACGGACTGATCGCATAAAGAATGGTTTGCGGTGAAAATTGCAACGCTGTCAGATATCTTCGCGAGGCTTACCAGTGGTGTAGCTATTTTTGAGATAATGTAATATTTGCTATATTTTTTCAGCCCAAATATTATTATGGTGGATACGACACTTTTTTTGTTCTAAGATGAACAGGAACGACTTCACTTTGCAAAAGTGAGAGTTTTAATAACAACTTGAAAACAACTAATTTAGATATTATGTCGTGGAAAAGTCTGCACTAAATGGGAAACTTTTTTATTATCAATTTCTCGAAAAACTTTCTTTTTTATAAAACTTGTGTGTTTGTCGAAAAAATAGTTTTTACAATATTCAACTTTAAATCAGATATACAAGGTATTCAAAAAATACGAAAAAGTGTATTTCAAAAATTAAAATTTTTGTGACTGTCGCGGCCGTAAAAAATCGTAAATAAAGGTTGAGTATTAGTTATGTCATATTAGTAATAGCTAAGGAAAAATTTAAATAGAAAAATGTTTTGGGGGGGGGATGGGTTGGATCCCTCTAGAACTGAAATCCTGGCTACGTGCCTGCAAAAGACATATTTATGTAATGGTTCATGTGGCAATATTTATTATTAGCAATAAGCTTAGTCATTAAAGAACAAGCATTTCCATAACAAAATACAACCAATAAAAGGGTGAGTTCTCATTACTATTGTTACTAAAGATGAAGATAAAACTAAATTTTGTTACATAGACCCACTTTGTGTTTTGATGTCTATACCAAGAGTATAATGCTTATTTAATACCTTTCTTTATCAGCTTATCACCGACTTCATAGAAAATATGTAATAAAATATAATTTATCACTTTTTAATGCAACCTATTTTTTGAAATCGGGTTTGTTTTCAAAACATTTTGATTTCACCCTTTTTCCAACACATTTTAGTTCTATTTACGCGAAGTTAGGTAAAAATTTGAGTCCACTACTTTTAAAAGTTTGCCAGGCTCGCGGCAAGTAATATTATATAAAAATGCACCACCTTTACATGTATTGGATCTATTCATATTTACAGAAAATCAGCAATAAACATGGCCCAATATTAATATGAATGCAAAATTGAACTTCGTGTCCCTAAAAACCACAAAAACAATATTATGAAAAACAATATCATTACAGTACTTATCCCCCAATTTATCCCCTTTTTTCCCCACCATCCATCTTCCCCGCTATACATTTCACTTATTGACAATATAAATATTTTGTGCCAAGATGTTTAATATTTTTAACATTTATTATAATATATTATATTATTATTTATATTACCGAAATCACCTGATAAAAACAGATTCTCCCTAGTTGGGTCAGGATGGTATTTATTTACTTTTTTGATTACTGATTTTTAAAAACCAAATTTTTGGGCAATAAATTAAAGCATTTCAAATCCATTAAAGAAAATCTACGGTAACCTAAAAATTGTAAAGTAACACTATTGCGCTATTTTTATTTTTTGTATATGCTTGCTATATGAGACCTTCGACACTACCCTAAATATTCCTTGAAAATTTCATAAAAAATGCAAACCATCCTGGAGTAATTAATGACAACATAAAATAGTGGGGGTCCGGTAAACTATCCTGACAGTCGATTTTTGCATATTTTATTTTTTTTCCAGAAAGTAACCATTTGCAATATTACATTTCAAAAATAAAAATTGCGGAATATGCAAGAGTTTTCGTAAAAAAAATTAATTAAAAGTCACACTTGGTCACAATTTGACAGCCTTAAAACAAAAAATTTAGCAATGTTGCCAGATTTTAGATTTACCAATTTATTAAAGAAAATGAAATGACCAATTGAAAATTATTTGGACAACAGTAAATTGTAATTGTAATTATTTATTGTTATTATTATAGTTTTAATGAAGGTTTTATTGACGAACCTGGGCTAACCTAACGTTAGCGGAACAGATTCACCTAACAATATAGTTCTTGTTACAGAAACATCGACCTTTCAATATAGACTCGGAATTCGGTTGGCGCGCTACCGCGCGCATTCTTTACAGAAAACCTAACCAATCCTAACCTAACCTAATCCGCATTTTTATTAATTATAAGTTTTGTTATAAAACAATTTAGTTTTACGTGTATTATAACTTATAGGTATTTCTTTAATTATGAATATGGCAACGTCGCACATCAAATTACAAACAAGCATGGCGATGGAACCAGTCGGAAAGATGTTTGAAATCAAAATTACCTTTGATTTGTGTAATAATTACATCTTAAAGTAAATTTTGAGTGCTGCTGAGAGTGTTCCACACATTTTCTCAATTTGAACTGTTAGAATGGTGTTTAAAACCAAAAAGAAACAAAAATAAACGAGATTTAAGAGTGTCAACATAGTTTACCGAAACCAAATAGTGGGTCTTACAGCTTACTCAATTAAAATTTAGTACCTATGCTTTACCAAATAGTATATGTATGTTGTTTATTAACCCCTCAAAAAAGGTGATTTGATAAATTTTACAGGAATATTTGAGACTTTTCACAAATATATAAATTAGCAAAACGCTGTACTCCGTTTATCATCAGTGTCTTCGACTTTATAGATAAGTTGAAGTTATAAAAAATTAATTTAAGCCCAACGGAAATGTGTAATACAAAAACAATACTTCATTTGCAAATATAAGAACGCTCTTAGACGGTGATTTGACCCTTTAACTACAGCACTGGTATGACATATCTTACTTTCCTTCGAAAACAAACTTCTAGGTTTAAATCGTTTCTTTTTCTTCAAATAAAGCAAGTTCGCACCATTTTCTTAAAGTTTTTTAAACAGATTCTTGAAAATAGCCACACAAAACCATTGGATTTCTGAAAAACACTTATTTCACCAACTAGAACAATTACAACGTCGCCCATCAAATAGGTCGAAATTATGAATGACTACGACCGTCTTCGGCGTTTTCCGAATGATCCCGAAAGAAATCTGTAGTACTCGAAAAAGGTAGAATTCCGACGTTGCCGATTATTCTAGGCATTATTTCTTGGAATAAGGAATAATAATTACAGAATATTTAAATTACATTGAAAACAGATTCGGTTTGAGTTATTTATAATAAGCTATTTAATTATCCGTTTTAAAATATTCTATATGAAAATTTATACTGGGAATTTCTGGAATTCCTTGTTTATTTAGATAATAGTATAAAGGATGATATCCGTTATAATCTGGCCACAGTAACGGTTTGGCAAACCAGGGTTAATGTTGGATTCCTCCAAAATGTAAACACCTGGGTCTATGTTATTTCCATGTCGTTGAAAAATACTATAAAGTTCATTGGAGGGACATTATTTTACGGTTTGCCGCTATTAATAGAGTTGTGAGTTTCATATAAACTATATTAACATATAAGAGTGTAAAAACCAATATCCACTAGACTGCATCATGTAGATATCATGACCCTGGGCATGTATAATTAGATAGTATCAAATTATTAGTATACTAAATAATACACTTTAACACATAGAACGTCAATTGTGGAGCAAACATGCAAAACCCGATAAATCCATATTTATTAGTTTTGAGATATTGGAGAAAAACGTGTACAGCTGAATCCGCAGAGTACTTAGAAATGTTTACTACTGACTTACGGTGTTTGTAGTTTTTTAAATATTATCTCAAATTTTTGTTTTTAAAATATTGTTTTTGTTTTCGTTATTTACGATTTTTTTTCGGATTTATCGGTTTTTGCATGAATTTCAAATTTTATCGATTTTTGCTTGGTTTTTAAATTTTTAAGTTAGGTTAAGTTGCTTTTATTGGTATTATTTATTAAATTTTTGTACTCTGTTTAAGTTCATGAACAAATAAAAACAAATCAAACACATTCAGACAAAAATATATTTATTAAAATATTCACACAGCAAAATAAAAGCAGACTTCCAAACTGTATATAAACTAAATAAAAAAGAAATAAAATATTTTTATGAAAACTAAATATGGATAATCGCTTCCTCTTCCAAACAGTCACACATACCATCCAGTTCATTATCGTTGTCTCCATCAACACACAACGAAGTTCCATGCAGTAATGCCCGGTACCACTGAAGATCCTCTAATGTCTCCCAATTTGGACCAAACTGCTGATTTAGTAAATTTTGTGGAGACTTCTTTTTCTTTTCTGGAATGCCTCGCTTTATTGGATTTTCAATTATGTTTAAATCTGTATCAGAAAATTTAGGTTTTAGCAATTTTTCAAACTTCTCGGCCTCTGAAGTAAAGTAAAAATTTTCGTAGGTGCATATCTTAACTACTCTGCTATCACCAAATTTTTGAAAAACTACCCTCTTAATTTCTGAAAGCTCCTGAACTTTTTTTAAAGCAATCTGTAATTCTTTTATATCAAACAATCTCCAATCGATACGTTTAACGACTCCCACTTTTTCATACTCTTCTCTTGATATAATAGTGCTTTTAGGTCTAAGAAGTTTTTCCACCCTCCCAAATACTCGGTCGGCTGGTAAAAACGAATGGCCCATTACAGGAAAAACTATGAGTAATTTTGTTACTTGTAGGGGAGCTTTGAATCTCAGCCAGAAATAAAGAGTGTGCATAATATGGGTATTTTTATTTTGCCCTCCGCATTCATCGCAAAAGAGCCGCACGGAAGTAATATTCTCATAATCCAAGGAATCTAAATAATTTAGCAGCGTGGATCCTACCTCGATTGATCCCCTTCCTGCCTGATCTTCAGTCGATGTAAAAAAAGTTGGACTTTTCGACTGACTGTCAACGCAGCAAAAAACGTACATCCTGACTTGTTGAGCGTAAAATGCATCATTAATAGGCGTTTTTGGTAACGGCTGAATTTGCTGTAAGTCAAAACAAAACGTTATTGCATTATCGGGGTTGTCTTTCAATAGAATATAAAAAGCATTGCCCCTATTTTTGTGCACTCTAAGCTCAGTACGTAACTCTGATTTCTTTTCTGTATCGGATTCATTCTTAATCATATATTTAAGTCTAGTACATTTTGCACAAACGTCGGTGGCTGGACTGGAGAACCCAATATTAAACTCGTTTACAAACACCCTTCTAAACATGGCAAAGTTTACTCTGTGCTCAATATTACATTGACTTAAATACATGTTGTGTAACAGTTTTATATTTAAGTCGGCAGCTAAATACATTCTTTTGGACTTAGCCCTATTATAGTGACTTTCTTTTCCTTTTAGTTCCCCAATAAACTCTTTAACTTTGACTTTTTTCCTGCCAGATACATGATCCCCGCCCCGTTTTTCTTTCTGAGCTACGTGATTAATTCTATCTTTTTTCATATCCACGCATTTCAAAAAGAAAGCTTGACATACCTGAATTTTTTATCTAGTCACGCTTTTTGGCAGAAAATAATGGACAGAAAAATTGCAAACCTGGACTGCCTTCCCTTCGTAGGCCTTTGCCTAGTAATTGGTACTACAGACATGTAGTGGCACAGTTTGGTATCTTGATCTATTTTGTGGTTGTTTCCAAAAATTTTGCCTCGAATATCTCTGACGTCACTTCTTGCTATGCTTTCACAGTAATATGTAGTACCATTATGTTTGCAAATCCTTTCAAAGTTATTTAAATCAGGATCATTATCATGGTATCTAAAAAAGAGGACGCAGTGTAACAAAATGGATATCCAAAAAATACCTATGTTTTCTCTGATCCTGCCTTATTCCTTCATTTTTCTTTCTTTTTCTACTTCCTATTCCTATGTCTGATACACTGGCTTCTCCTTCTTCCATTGTGCTTAACAAATAATACAAATTTAACCAAAAATTAAACGAAATGTTTTGAGTGCAAAGTAAAACGCGCTCTGCTGGCTGTGTGCGTCTACTACTCAGTCTAAAAACATCTCATTGGAAAGGAAACAATAACACTCTTCCTGAGCGAACCCTTTAATTACATATCATAAACACTTATTTCACAAAAAAGAAATCTATAGTTGCCTTGTTAGTTCTGCATGAACTTCCATGATATGGAAATAGGTGGCGGAAGTATACAAAATGGCCAAAATGCTAATTTATTTTTTATCGGTTTTTGCTTAAAATTTGGATTTATCGGGATTTGCTTGAAATGGTCGCATTCAGTTAACGTTTTTAAGGCGATTTATCGGCTTTTGCTCAAATCTAATGTTCTGGAGCGAAAGATGGCACCAACATTAGTAGGATTCTGTAATTAAGTAAAAAAATTCAAAAAGTGGATTTATCGGCTTTTGCATGTTTGCTCCATATTTTAAATTAAATATACACTTAAATAAAGAATTTGAAAAATGTATCTGAAATTTTGCTTATATTGCGAACTTGTTACAAGAAAAATGCCTCCGTGGACAATAGTACCGAAAAAACTTATTTTTGAGGCTGTTGATCTATTGCCATGTTTCCGTAAAAAATCGACCATTGTGCGGCGTTGGAAGCGGCTGTCGATGGTATCGTCCTGAATAAAAATTGTTGCAGTTTATTACACATTTTATTGTAAAATAACATGATCGTAGAAAAAAATGTTACATGTAACTCAAGCATTAAAATATTTTTTCACTTCTACCAATTCGTTTCAAAATTTCCAAAAAAAAACAAACATAAATTACTATTATAATCGGGCTTAGATATTTTTTATAATTTTTAAGAAGTATTTTTTATATATTAAATAGGTATTCCTTAAAATTGTATAAAATGTATGTTTTTAAATTTTAATTACAAAATTAATCTCATTATATGAGATTCATTTTGTTGGAGAGTTGAGAGTTATGGCAATTTTTAAACGCAACTTCATTTTTAAGAGGCTACCACTTTCTATACGAAAATTAGAAGTTATATAATTATTTTAAAGAAATTAGTTTCATTTTGTATAATATCTACATTAAGCCCTGGTTTGTCTATAGCCAATAGACAATTTATTCATGTTTTCAGCTACAAAAAGTAGATACGACGTGACAACAAAGGGATGTATGATCCCAACTTTATAATAATAAAAAGTAGAAAACTCTTACTCAGTGGCGGCTCGTGAGTATATTGAAGGGTGAGGCTACATGAGGTTAATTTTGTTTAAATGTGAATAAATTTCCACGTCACCCATGAGGTATTATTCTGCGACGCGTTGACCTTTTTTTTTAATGGAGGTCATCGCCAATAGCCCTACTAAACCATTAAAAACTAAAAAAATTTACTCTAAAAAAAGTAAATAAAAAGTAAACAAAACAAGTAAAATATGTACACCTATCACTAAAATATAGCGGTGATTGCGATAATAAAAACATAATTTAGTTTATTAAAACTTAAAATAAATAGTTGTATGAAATAAGATAAAAAAACTACTTTTTGTACATTAAATCTATACGTCTGTCTTTTAAGGTTGCAAATTTATCTATAATTTGGTCGTAAAAGTTTTGGTCTTCACTAAGTTCTGACAGTAATTCCTGCTCTATTGACATCATTGCTAAACCCGAAAGCCGTTCTTGTGTCATTGTGTTTCTTAGGTGGGTTTTGATACGTTTAAGACATGAAAAATTTCGTTCGCCCGATAGACTTGTTGCGGGAATAGTTAAAACTAAATTAAAAAGCTTATATGCTTCCGCAAAAATTGCTTTAAAATCTTTAAATAACAAAGCTAGACTTTTTTCGACATCTAAATTTGAAAATTGTTCATCCCTATACAATACAGAAAGCTCATTCTTTAATCTATCTCTGTCAAAAATGTTTGGATAATTTTTTAATAAATTATTTAATAAGTCGTCTGGAAAGCATTTAACATATTCCGAATATTTTGTGCAATCGACTAAAGCAAAGAAATTTAAATTATTTAAATTTTCAAACCGCGTCACTAATTGAAGAATTATACAATCTATTATTTCGAAATATAATATTTTATATTTAGTAAAAATATCAAAGTCGCTAGAACATTGCCCTCGACGTGTGTTAGTTGGCAGAATAGTGCCTTTTTTAGCAATATTGAAAAGTTCTTTGAAATGGTCCTCGTTTCTAAATTAAATAATTCGTTGCTTGGCAAGGTTTATTTGCGAAATGCAGTAATTTATATCTAAATGCTTTAACTGTAATACTTGAAACAGTACATCAGTGAAACTAAAAATTTGTTTATAAATATGTGTTAAAAGGCAAAATTCGAAATCATTAAAATGCTTTAGAAATCCTTTTGCACCATTAATAGATTCTGTTCAAGAACTTAAGTCATTAATAATAGTTTCAAATACTATAATTAAATTGTCCCATTCATTAGCCACTAAGTTTAATATTTTAGACCGTGTATACCATCGCGTTTCTACAGCTCGCGGAATTCTTTTACCTACTATCTGATTAAGCACAAAAGACCGTTTTGGTGATTGGTGGAAATAATTTGGTATTCCTAATAAAGTGGCAAAAAATATACGACTTTGGGTAATCCGTTTTGTTCCCTGTTGTAAAACTAGATTTAATCTGTGGGCGCAACAATGAGTAAACATAGCTAAAGGAGCAATAGATCTAACTTTTGTTTGAAGCCCATTTATTTCACCTGCCATAACACTAGCCCCATCGTAACACTGCGCCACCAATTTATTTATTTTTTAAAGTCATAAAAAGGCTCTCTGCTGTTCTATTATCGCTAACGTCAAAAAATCCTAAAAATCTTTCTTTTAAAGATCCGTTGGTCACATACCTAACTGTTATCAAACACTGTGATTTTTTCTTAAAAAAGGCGTTTCAATTAATGAAGCAATAATGTCGTGAATAGGATTCATTTCAAAAGCAAAAAGCAAATACAAAAAATGGAACGGTCCAACTTACCAAATCAAAACAAAATAAAAACTTACTCACGCGTATTTATTCACCTTAAAAGACAGAACGCCCTCAATCAGCGATTATCGCAATCTATTTCCTATTTCTTTCTCAGCCGCACGCACCACGTAAAAAGAAGCCGTTGGAATATTTCGCTAGTCATGTGGTTTAAATAACCAATAAAAGCATATCCAAGCTACAGATTTATCGCCTCAAGAATGCAATAGAAAACGCGTGCATCGGCAATCGCCATCCCGCTCTGTCGTAATCAGGTGACTCGCCGACATCGGCACCGGCCGTTGATAAATAGGTCAGAAGTCGAAACTTTCCAAGCTAAAATTATTTCGCCTCATTCGAGAGCACTTTCTTTAGGAATGGGTTTGCACGGATTGCACGGTCGGTTTTTTGATGTGGTCAGAATTTATTTTCTGAAATATTTATTATGGGATTATATTTTGTTTTTTAATGTTATTATGTTGTAAAACTGTTAAAAAGTATATTTCTAATTGGTAATAGATAAAAAGTTATATAAAAAATTCTCTTTTCCTTTATTTTGGGGGTGAGGCGCGGCCTCAGAGGCCTACCCTGACGAGCCGCCACTGCTCTTACTATTAAACAAACTATCTTATTTGCACTTTAAACGATTGATAACTACACGGAAAATACAAATAGATAGACAGAATAAAGGAGATACATGTTTATAAAAAACAAAGCACATGGCGGAATATACTGTAATTAGGTTAGAATGTTAAAAAGATAACAGCATTCACCCTCTGCCGAGCAGATAAGTTTCAATTTCCGTTACAGAATAAAAAGTTTCATTTTGTAGTAGCGTTTTTATTTGTTTTTTAAAAGGTGATATGGTTTCAATCCTTTTTATATTTTCTGGCAGTAAGTTAAATAGTCTGCATCCTAAATAATGACTAGTTGTTTTAACATATTCATGGCTGTGTTTTCCAATACAAAATTTTTCTCTATTTATATACACTAAGAGTTCATATACGTAGACACTTGTTCCTGTTAGTTTTTTTATTTTTAAAGACTTCCCTAGAGGATGCCTTATATGACAAGCTAAAAATCGGTCTCATGATTCTTTTTTGTATAACTAGCGCTACGCGCTTCCCCATACTGCCAAACCATAGGACATGCATATTATAGGTATGCATTAGTGTAGTAGATAGACACTTACTAAATTAGAAACACTTAATGAGTTTTTTTATGATTTTACCACAAAAAACACATTTATTTAGCCTCGAACAAACATCATCTATATTCAAGCTCCATTTAAGGGTAGAATCTATGGTAATTCCTAAAAACTTTGATCTATGGCTAACAGACAAAGTCATATTATTAAATAAAATATTTAGATTTATTGGGTTGCGCATTTCTTAAATTCCATAGACACAGTCTTTGATAGATTTATTATAACGTTGTTTTTTAACACCAGAAAATCTTTGAAATACAGCTAAGTAAAGATATAGGCCTATAATTTTCAATTAAAAGAGAATCTACGTTTTTAAATATAGGTCAGATATTAGCTTCTTTCAGGGGTGAAGGGAAAATACCTTCATAAAACGACATATTAATCAAATGAACCAAACAACCAATTACTTTACAAGAACACTTCTTTAGCAAAGCAATAAATACCTCATCTGGCTCTGTTGAATTTTTTGGGCAATTTTTTTATGGCAGACCTAACATTCTATGGTGTTACATTAGTATATTGAAAGTCAACACTTTTCCGACACAGTGCACTTCTTTGATACACTGTTACTGAAGTGACAGTTTAATTTATTTTTAACAACAGTAGAGACATAATTACTAAAACTATTTGCTATGTCTTCTGCATTAGTTAGCATTACATTATCCTTGCATATTAGATTAATGTAGTTTTTTGCATTATTTTGGTTTTTGCCATTTAAAGAGTTAATTGTATTCCAAGTGGTGTTTGTTTTGTTCTTTTAATTATTTATTCTTCTGTTGTAATAGTTTTCTTTTTCTTTTTTAATGTTTATGTTTATTTCTTTTTTAAGGAGTTTACATTTATTTTTTAGTGGGAAGTCCTCAGTACGTTTCTTGCAACATTTTTAATTAATAATAATTAATATTTAAATATTAATAAAACATATCTTAAGAAACGGTGTTTGTTTGATAGGCAATATATTCAAGATGATGTATGCACAATTTTATAAAATTGAAAAAAAGTCACATAAGTAGAGTAGATTTATCAAACGCAAAATGCCACTGCCTCATAACGTATCCGCAGCTGAACCATACATTTTTGAGAACAGGAAGAGATAGGAAGGATTTGAGACCCTCCTCCACTACAAAATACTACTATTAAAATAAAACACCTATATTGAAAACAAAGCTTTACTATAATAAAACCCTAAAATTACGATTACATGGCAAAAGAAATAAAAAATATTCTCACATGCACATGTTTTATATAGTAAATGTTTTATTTTTCTTTATTTTAAATGACAGTATAACTTTATATAATGATTTAGGAATCTTTATCAAAACAACAACAATAATTTGTATTAGATCTGGTCCTACTAAACCACAATCGCAATGCACCCCATCAGATGTTTTGTCTGTTTCCAAAAATATCCTAAAATAGCTTCTATATATGTATATTTTAGACCACTTCCTATTTTAGTAAATTAACTTTTGATTAGGTAGTTTAAATGTTCTAATGGTCTTAAATACTGGCTAAATTCGGACTTTGTGAAGCAGCAATAGTGTTTCATGACCCATATTAAAAAGGATTTTTAATAATTATATATACAGGGCGTCTCAATTTCGATGGGATAACATTAGCATTCTAAAAACCGTAATAGATACAAGATTGGTTAAAATTATAGCAAAGTTGCACAATTTAAAGTCGTTCATAAAATTGGAAAATTCCCCATTTCAGGTTGCATTTGAAGAGATTACAAAATTACAATTACAAAATAAATATCACATTTTTAAAGCCACTTCTCCTCCTCTACAAGATGGTGCACTCAGATTTAAAATACCACGTTTCGTCTTACATGTGTCATCACCAATTTTTTAAATATGGGCCTGGACATTTTATTTCATTCTTAACAAGCTCTGACCTCTCAAAACCAATGATGTAATACGCTTACATATTTAGACTATTTAAAATTATAATCTGTCTTGAATTTGGCAAGTTTCTGGTTTTTTATCTCTCTCCAACAGTTCTTAAATCTTCTGTTCAAACATCAGTTGTTTGGTTGGTCTTGGGAGGTCGAACCCTTGTTAAAAATTAAATAAAAAATCCAGGTCCGTATTTAAAATTTTTGTTACTAGTAAGTTTCGCATAATTAGTATCTGTTTTTTGTTTAATATGTGATGTTCTGTGTTCTTTTATATATTTATAAAAAGATCTACCCTTTTGACCAATATATACTTTTTCACAAGAATCACATTTTAATTCATATACCTCAAATTTTGGTCCTTGTTTGTATTAGACTTGTTATTCTTAATATAGCCACCTAAAGTATTATTTGTACAAAAAGCTATTTTATGGTTTCTTTTTTTCAAGATATTTCCCTATTTTAGTGCTAATTTTTCCCGTATATGTTAATTTGTTAATGTTAATATTGTCCTTTGTATTAAAATTAGGATAAACCAAATTGAATGCTTTTTTATATTGTTTTTTATTTACAATTTTGTCTATTATGGTTACGTCATAATCATTATTAACTGCAATTTTTTTTACATTAATTAAACGATATACAAAACTATGAAAAGCTGCTATCTTATGTGAGGATAAGGTTAGTGCCTGTGAAACAAGTCAAAATATCGTCAACATATCTGTACCAATAAATAAACTTTTAAACACTCATTGAAATTTGAAACGACACAAACAAAATTTTAGTAACATTTCGATGGTCTAGTACACAAATGTTGTAAGTGCGAAAATGTTGGTTTTGAGTTATATGAAATTTAAAGTTTATTAGTTCGGTGTAATTCACATGATCGTTTTTAGACAACGAAGATGCTTAAATAAATTAGGCTGGAATATAAGCTTAAGCGTGAAAATGCTCGTTTGTAATATTTTATTATACAGTATTAAAATTTTTGAAAATTAGTGTGAAATACCTGTACTTACCACATTTGGCGCAATACAATTATTTGTTACAAAAGAAACTACCAACGTAAATTATTTTGAATCAATAAAAAAATTAAATGAAAACAAAAAGTATTTTGGTTTCTTAATCACTATTTTCCGTATCAGTTTCATTAAAAATAACTGTGTTTTTGTTGCTGGTATTTCATTTATAAAGTTTGTGTAATCATCTGGGATAATCTTCTTTTCTAAAAGAAACAGCAGGTTTTTTCTTTTTTTGGGAGACTGGTAAACGCGACGTGTATTTTTTATTTAATGTGACGTGTTCCCATTTCTTTTTCCTTCCCAGTTTGTGTTTATGAGTGACATCCAATTCAAAAAACTTTCTTCTGAGAGGTTATACTTGTATTTTATAATGTTAGGATTTTCCTTCTGGAAACGAAGCCACTTGATACGAAGCCAGTTGACTTTTTCGTTATTTGTATTTAGTGTAGTGTTAAATACAGTATCTACGAGTTTTTGCAAATCGAAGAAATCACTAAATTTCATATTCGTGACGTGATATTCTCTAGGTTTTAGTCTGGCCGTTGAGATTAATAAACACCATTCGCGAGTAGAGTAAATTTTCTTATGACGTTTGGCCCTCTCTATCGTGGAGTGCATTGAGTCTGCTTCTAAGTATGAGTGTCCAGTCTCCATAAATTTTAGGTCAATGATTTCCAAATGCTCAATATTATTGACAGCGTACAACATAGCCGCTGCAACGAATTTGTTGCGATTTTGCCCACCGCATGTGTCGGAAAAGGAGGCCACGTGTGTCACAGTTTCTGGCAAGTTGAGCAGATATTTTAATAAACTGCCAATTTCAACACTGCCTTTGTTTCCATGGGTTTCGTCCCAAACAAAACAGTGCCCATCAGAATTGGATGCGTCATAAATTGTGAAATTATAGACATTTAATTTATGTTTATAATAAATTTGGTTATCACCTGCGTGAGGAATGGACAAAATAGCTTGCAGATCAAAAGATATTGACCTAAACGTTTTGCCGTTTTCCGCGTGTGATCTTTGTTTATCATCTGCTTTCATTTGCATAGCCTCTTTTTCCCGTTGCTTGTGATTGTCATATTCTTCTTGCAGTGGTCCTTTGTCTTTAGCTGTGTTGTACGTGTTGCATGAAGAACACTGATCTTTTTTTGGTTTGTAAAAATCCAACCTTGGATCATATTCGTGAAATGCTTTTTGGTAAACAAACAGTGATACAGCTTGAACATTCTTTTGCACACAATAATCATCTTTATACAATCTATACATTTTCGAAATATTGAGATCAGGTGACAGGTACTGCTTTTGTGAATCACGCCTACAATAATGCGATTCTATTCTAGGAAATGAGTCTATGTGCTCCTTGACTAACTGCATGGTTTCCGAAGAAGTGGCATTTGGTGGTTGAACACCAATTCTCTTATCACGTCCAGTATAAAGGCCATTTCCACTCATGTTATTTGCACAGTTTTCGACTACTCTATGAGATATCGCAAATGTGGCACAAAAAAATTTTAAACATACTCTGTGGGTTTCTCCCACAGAGTTTTTTAAGTAATAAACCCGGGATGTCTAGCAACTAGCACCTTTCGCATTAACGATGTCAAATGTATTTTCTGGTGAACATCATCAGCCAGATTATAATACTCTTGACAGATTGCCTCTCTATCTGCTTGTGAAAACTGTTCACCACATTTATATCTGCATTTACTGCAATCGACTTCCTTTGGTTTTTTGGCCGGTATTGATTTCCCACTTCGATTTACATAGTTTTTCCCACTTAATCTTAATTTCTTAACAACGGATCGGTGCCAATTTTTTCTATCTGGCTTTCGTTTCCTTTTATTTTTATTACCTTTAGAAACATTTTGAGTTTGTATTCTTCTCGCGACATTCGCAAGTGTCTCGTTGTCGGAATCTCCGACGAATACTATCCGAAGAAGGGTTAAGAACTGGACGAATATTGAAAGGGTTCATTCAGTTCTTCAGACTCTGCGAGCTAAAAAAACGGAAGGTTGTGGCATAGCAATTTCGTTATTTTTTAGTTCAGTTCTTACTAAAAAAAGAAAATTATTACTAAAACATGGTTTAAATCAAACTAATTGCTTAGCTTTACCTTCAATGGATAACAAAGGTGGTTGAATACTTTCTGTTGTTCGCCATGTTTATGACTTGGAACAATAACATCTATACGCTTTGGTACGATAATTTGATCTGATAAAATGCATATCTTCGCTGGACGATCGATTTGAATGGCATTGTCTTGATTACACTGAGCAGAAACACTGGCTAGACTAGATTTTTCATCCAGAGTGTGTATTCCATCCTCTAAATAGAACAATTTTTTGGTACAAAAATATTATGCATTATAGTTCTTTCATACTTGACCGCCCACAATTGAAGTCAAAAAGCCGGCACTCTCAACCACAAGCTATTATCTATAAATAAACTTACCAATATTGCAATTTATATTTCTTGATAATGCTAAATTGACTACATTTTGTATTAAATAATTGCACCGGTATTAAAAACAACAAAAACAAGAATTTTTAACCTCACTTTTTACAAGACAGAAATGTGGTAAATACAGTTAATGCTATTTAATTAACTGCACACATGTGTTAATTACATTACAACATATACAAAACTATGAAAAGCTGCACTTAACACAATGTGAAGATGGCGCTGGCATCAACAAATTTAAATATTTCACTTACCACTTGTGTGCAATAAATAAATCTTTTAAACATATGTTATGTGTTTAACTCATTTTTGCTGAAAAGTGCACTTACCACATTTATGTACTAGACCATGGATTTGTAGTATGATATTTTCTGATTCCTATTTTTTGTTTTAATGGTACATCATTAGAATTTATTTTTGGATAGAATGTTTGATATAAAACACAATTAACGTCAATATACAGGGTGATTCAAACACAAGTGTCTTTTACCCAAAATTTAATTACATTTTTGTTCAATAAATTCCAAAATTATGCTTATCATGTCAAATGATAGCCCTAATTTTGCCTTAAAACGTGCTTTTTAAAAATCTTTGCTAACTTGTTTTTAAACTATAAAGATTTTTCTAAACACCTATATAATTCTATGATTTTTTGGTGTAAATTTTTAAAATAAGTAAAGGATAATGTTCAATAGTTTATTCAAGGTTTTGTTTTTTACTTAAAAACGCTTTAAAATATTGTCGAAATGACCAGATATAATGCGAACGAACTCATGTAAGCAACCGGTATGCTAGAAAATGGCTTATCAGAAAGAATTGTGGCTGAAAGGTTGCATATTAAACAAAGTGCATTATTAAGAACATGACGCAGATATCAAAATACTGGTTCAGTGTAAAATAACCATGGAGGTGCTGTGAAAAAACAACCCCTAGGACAGACAGATGCATCGTACGTCAAGCTCTTTCTATTACTATTACGTCCGCAAAAATTAAAACTCATGTCCGGGTAACACAAAATGTAAACGTTTCTACAAAAACCATTCGAAATCGGTTACATGAAGCTCATTTAAATTCCGGACGGCCTTATAGGCATCCTCAGTTATTAAAAGAGCACAGACGGTCTCGTTTGATTTTTGCCGAAGAACATGTTAACTGGGATTTACACCAAGGGTCACATTGTTTATTTGCGGATGAATCAAAGGTTGCGCTTCATCCTGACGACAATCGGATTCGTGTATGGCGTCGAACAGGAGAGAGATACAAAGTTAACAGTTCCTATTAATCGTTCTGTAAACGTATTTCGTTATTTAGAGACTTTCGAGAATAACATACCGCAAGTTGCTGACAGATTGGGCAACAACTTTATTTAGGTATGTGGACGATAATGCTAGTCCACATAGGGCAGGAATAGTTAAATTTTTTGAAAATCATCAATATAACAGAATAGTTTGGTCCTCCCGCTCCCCGGATTGTAATCCAATCGAACTCGTGGGATGCTTTAAAGCGGCTTTTGTAGCAACTGCAATTATTGATGAATTGGTTGAAGCAATTCATAAAGAATGGCATTTAGTTCCTCAAGAGTTAATAGACAACGTTATATCAAGTATGCCAAGAATGGTAAACATTGTTGGATCACTTTTTCACGAATATGGTAGTATCATAAATCCAGAGATGTATAAAAACTTTAATAATTTAAAAACGGAATAAGTTAGCAAAGATTTTTAAAACACATGTTTTAAAGTTAAATTGGGGCTATCATTTAATGATTTTATCATTTGAAGCATAATTTTGGGATTTGATATTTAACTCAGAAATGTAGTTAAATTTTGGATAAAAAACAAGTGTGTTTGAATCCCCCCGGTTATAGACCTTAATTGTGTTCTATGTCAAACGTCTGGCTCAAGAATAAAGTTTAATAATGTACCTTTAAAACAAAAACAAGTTTATATAAGTCGCTTGTAGGAATCAGAAAATATCATATTACAAACATTACTAAAATTTCAAATTTCCATGAGTGTATTTGTGTATTTTCTAAGTTACGAATAAATATTTCAGGTAAAATAGGACTTAACGGGTTACCCAATAGTAAACATTCTTTACGTAAATAGATCGAGCCATTAAATTCAAAATAATTTTGATATAGGCACATTGCCAACAAATCTAATGTCTTTCTAACAATAGGGTCGACTTTGTTTTTTACCAAGAAATTATCCACTAAGTTCACAGCTTCAATAGGGGGGATACTGTGAAATAGGTTTTGCACATCCAAAGAAATTAAAATAGCGTTATTTGGAATAGTTATATCTTTAATATTATTAATTCGAGGCCTTTCGTATTAAACAAAAAACATATTCTAATTATGCAAAACACTTAATAGAAACAAATCACAACGTTAACAATGAATTTAGAATTTTGCATTCAGCCAATAAAAGTTGTAAGTTAAATTACTAGGAAAGTCTAGAAATTAATAAAAAAAAATCGTAATATTTTATTGAATGATCAAACGGGTGGGCTTAAACGGCTCCCCTTTGAACCTTTATACCTAATTTCTTCGTGGGTTGAGGTGGACACTTTTGTGTCGTTGTCGAAACAGCTGTCAAACTGAAATAAATTAGTGGGAATTACGAAACAAAAATAGCTCGTTTATTTATTATACTAGTGATAATGAATTTCCATGAAGTAACGGCTAATTCCATAAATTATTTATTTTTAATTGTTAAAATTGTATCAGCAGAATCATTGTTAAACTTCCAAAATTTCTTAAATATACATATTGTTTTGACATTAATATATACGGGGTATTTTAATAAAAATAAGTGACTTTTTTACGTCAAAACTGGCCATTTTATAGAAGTGTTATTTAAAAAATTAAATGCATTTTGATGTGGATCAAAACACATCACACGTTCTTACCTGCCGCGGTATAGGAATTGTGAATGTATAATTAAAAATGATTACACCCAGTATTGGGATGAATATTTATTATTGCTTTTAGTTATTATTAGATTTCATTCCTAAAAGAATAGCCTGACAAACAGATCTTGGGCTGAGATGTATGAAGGGACCGGGTGTTGTTGCACTTGACATATTTGACGGTTTATTCGACACAACGGAACCTTCTTGCAGTGAGTATTTTTTGCCCACGTAGTTTCCCTAGCCCACGATTTGTGCGTCAGATTTTATGTCAGATAAAGTCTCATCATTTATTTTTACTATCTATGGAGCGTTATAGTAGGACCAGACCTCACATGATTTTTAGAATAGTGCGAGATTATAGTGAATAGATTGCTTATTTGTGCCTCGATATACGATTATTTTGCTCCCTCTAATGTTATTTATAAATATTGCTGAAGAATAAAACTCTGAACATATTTCAGAAGATGTATCACAGTGGTATCAAAGTATTGGTATCCGATACCCGTATGACCTTAAGAAATTGGCAGGACAATAGACATAAATATTTAAATAAACAATACAGCAGTTGCTATTTACCCAAAGCATAAAATACGAAATTTGCTTATTTTATTTTCTTAAATCAAAAAGCCAATTTGTACTAACTTCAGAATTATTTATCTTATGTATGTCTTAAAAAATAATTACGTTCGTAGGCTATTAACTTTATATTTTATACTTCGAGTTTACAAGGTTGAGAAAATTAGAAAAAAAATATAATATAACATTTGCATCTGGATTTATGAAGGACATTTTAACAAACAAAGATGACTCGAGACTTTGGCGTAGAAAATTCTTTATAATGAAAAGAACTAACACAACTTCGCTGTAATAACAAACTATAGCGTCATCGGCTAGCACTCTAAATTTACTTGTGGGTCCCTCTTTTGTATTCTTTGTCTACTTTTTTTACTTTACAAACGATTTCATTTATGATAAAGTTAAAGGGTTAAGCTGCACTTGTATATCTCTTCAGAATCAAAAAGCTTATTTCTCCTTCCTTTTTTCAAGAATCTAACACAAGTTATAGTTACGTTGTAGAATGGTGGATTTATTAAGCTCCGAAAAAGATACTGCATGGCGGCTTAATAAAATATTTAAAAATTTGGTTTGTAAAACTACATCATAGATTGATTTCACGAAGTAAAATACTAATATATTAATTAGAACATTCCATATAATGAATTTTTACTGATGTACAGGGTGTCCGGATTTGGTTGCAAAGGAGGGTATCTCGCTTATTTTTAAAGATAGAACCTTGCGGTTTTCACGAACCTGAGCTAATTTTTTGTGAAACTCATGAAGCCGTAAACAAAATTTTCATACTCTTCTTCGTTTATGAGATACAGGGCGAAATAGAAAATTTTGCATTTTGGGACCCCCCTCGTATCTCGGTTATCCTTTAACCTAACCCAAAGGGAAAAATTGCTGATTATGCAGTTTTTTACGTTGGATCCAGTGGCGTAGTCATATTTTTCATTTGAGTTGTTATTTTTTAGATATGACCTAAAGTTGTTTTTTTTTTAATGGGACACCCTGTATATTTGTCCAGAAATTGATTTGTCCTTTTAAAAGCTTCTCAAAAATATATAATAGTATGGGTCTATTTTAATAAACAACAACAAAAATCCTAATTTTTATAATTATCATCCCAAATTTTGCAGTAGGCCATGCAAAACAATGCTGACTTTTATTTAAAGTCGTTAACAATATCTACATCCTAACAATAAATCAAAATAAATATGTAATTAAATCTATTTATCAAAATATGTATTGATAATTTCGCACCAAAAAAGTACCACCTGCCTAGATTTATGTAACACAAGAACAAAACAGTAATAAATTATTATGTAACAAGCCTTTCAGCAAAAATCAACTGTCGTATAAGAACTACAGTAACCAAGGAAATCAAAAGAACTGTTCAAACTGATTTCCGTTTTGTTCTATGCATGCTTCTCACAATTTTCGTATTGGGATGATTTTGTAAATAGCGAAAATTTTCTCTTATTGCGTTTCCTAAATCTTGGACATTATCATAGTGGTCTTTGTAAATTCTATTTTCCAGATATCCCCATAGACAGAAATCTAAAATCGACAAATCTGGGGACCTAGGGGGCCATCTTATAGGTCCATTTGTTCCGATCCATTGATTGGTAAAATTTTTGTCCAGAAATAATCTCGTCATTCCAGAATTGTGTGCAGGAGCACTGTCCTGTTGAAAATAAATTTCGTTAATTTGCGCTAGAGGAACATCGTCAAGTAATTCAGGTATAGCTGCCTCTAAAATTTCTATATAGCGATTGGCTGTTAGATTTCCCTCAAATATATATAATTTTATATGTGTTCCTAATATGAAGCAGGACACATTTAGACCAAACCTGCCCTGCTGTCTTCTGGGAAATATTTGGTGTTGATTTTCCTGGGACCAGAATCTACTATTGTGCCTATTGAGTATACCAGAATTACTGAAATGTGCTTGGTCTGACCATATAACCTTCCTTTCAAAATCTCTAACCATATCGCATCTTTCTCGAAACCAATTGCAGAAGACTACCCGACGCTCTGCATCCCCTGGCTGTAAGTGCTGTACGAGCCTAAATTTGTATGGGTGGTATTTGTGCTTTTTTAGAATTTCTTGAACTCTAGTTTTTGGAATCCCTATACTCTTTTCAGTGGCCCTACAAGAGTTTGTAGGGTAAGCTTCTGCATTAGCCAAAACCGAAATTTCCTCAGCCTCCCGATTTCCTTTATTATATGTTTTCGTACGAGGTTTGATAAATGATCCTTGATTAAGCAAATTCTTTTTTATCCGATAAAAAGTGGATATATTAGGTTGCCTCCTTTCTGGATATCTAAATAAAAATTAAGCAATAGTATTTCAACATACCTAAAAATTAACTATTTACCTGTTAAAATACATCTCAGAAGCCGCTTCAACATTTTCATTACTTAATATAAAACAAGCTAACATATCGTACTTTTCATAATGTTCGAAAGTTTGGTTTTCTTCTATAATAATACAAATATATTTTTACACAATAAATAAATACAAAAAACTAGATATTTTATATACGCGTACAAAATTGGGAAATCTCATTTGCTTCCAAGAAAACAAAAGAAAACGGCATCGTTTCGCATGGCTTAATGCAAAATTTGGGATGATAATTATAAAAATTAGGATTTTTGTTGTTGTTTATTAAAATAGACCCATACTATTATATATTTTTGAGAAGCTTTTAAAAACAAAACAAATCAATTTCTGAACAAATATACAGGGTGTTCCATTTAAAAAAACACAACTTTGGGTCATATTTAAAAAATAACAACTATGATGAAAAATATGATTATCCAGCGTAAAAACTGCATAAGCAACAATTTTTCCCTTCGCGTTAAGTTAAAGGATAACCGAGATACGAGGGGGGTCCCAAAATACAAAATTTTCTATTTCGCCCTGTATCTCATAAACGAAGAAGGCTATGAAAATTTTGTTTACGGCTTCATGAGTTTCACAAAAAATTAGCTCAGGTTCGTGAAAACCTCAAAGTTCTATCTTTAAAAATAAGCGAGATACCCTGCTTTTGCAACCAAATCCGGACACCCTGTACAGGTTATCCCATTTTGGGGTACTTTTCCTGGGTATCTCTATTATTTTTGTAGATAGAAAATCAAAATTCAATTCCGCCAGTGGAATTAGTATACAGGGTCGGGTTAAAAAGTAATCGGACCTTAATTTATTTTTTTAATGGAACACCCTATATATTTATTGACTATAAAATTTGTCTTTTTTTTACCTTTTCAAAAATATATAATGGTATGCTCTTTTTCTCAGAAATACGCAAATAAATGACAATTTTCTGAAATTAAATGCATAATTTAAGTAGGCTATAGGTAATTTGTTCACCCGCCTCCTAAAATATACAACAATGAGAATAGGGAAAGAAAAGAGATATATGTTTTGGGATGTATAGAAGCAACATCTTCGGCCCTATGTAGAAAAATTGAGAAGGAAATTGGTGTTCCAAAAACTGACGGTCAGAGGATCTTGAAGAAATATAAGTATCATCCATACAAATTTAATATAGCGCAACATTTGCATCCTGGCTGTGCCGAGCGCCGGGCGCTGTTTTGCCAGTGGTATTTGCAACAAATCGATGCTAACGATTTAGTTGGCAGACTTGTTATCTGGTCAGACGAATGCTTTTTTTCAACTGGGGGAATTTTTAATCGTCACAATACCAGAAACTGCCATAGTGAAAATAATCAGCATTTGATGTTTCAAAGGGCACAATAAGGACGCTTTGGGGTTGGGGTGTCATGTTTTATTTTAGGTATATTTTAGGTAGACATATAGTTTATAGGATTTTTGAAGAAGATCTTACAGCTCGTAGGAAGTTATTCCAGAACTTCTCGAAAATATTCCATTAGCCTAATATAATGCTGTTTACCTACAGCAAGATGATTCCCAAAGTCACAATTCTAGGCTCTTAAGGGAATTTCTTGATAATAACTTTCCTCAAAGATGGATCTACCAACGGACCTGTTGGCCTCCACGATCTCCAGATCTTTCAATTTTAGTTTCATTACAAAATGAAGTATATAAAACACGATACATACGATCTAAGAATGGTTCTCTTTAACGCTATTCAAAAAATTACAAAAATATGCCAGTTTTGCATTAGAGAAAATGATCGTCAATTTAAACACCACCTTTAAAAATTTGTTTTTCCTTTTTTTAATAACGTTATTTTTTTGTGTTAGTTTTATTGTTACTTTATGCTAGAAAACTGTTGTTACAAACTTACTATTATTAAAAAACTCTATAGGTATTTTTATATAAGAAGACACCTATATGCAAGGTATCCAACTCTTCGTTAGCAATATGTAACTTTCAATTATTTATTATTGTTATTCATGGCCTACTATTAATTTATGCATTTAATTTCAGAAAATTGTCATTTATTTGCGCGTTTCTAAGAAAAGGTGCTTACTATTATATATTTTTGAAAATGTTAAAAAAGACAAATTTTACGGTCTATAAATATACAGGTTGTCCCATTAAAAAAATAAAGTAGGGTTCAATAACTTTTTGATCTGACCCTGTATATTAATTCCGAAGGCGGGAAAAGTTATATAAGAAACAATTTTCACATTTTCGGTAAGTTATCTGATAGTTGAGATACGAGGAGTGCCTGAAAATGCAACATTTTCAATTTAGTATTGTATTTTAAAAACTAAAGGAGCTAGGATACTAGTTGTATCTTAAAAACTAAATGAGCTGTGATAATTGTGTTAACGGCATCTTTAGTTTTTCGAAAAGGTAGCAAATTGGCGAGAAAACCTCAACTTTCTATCTATAAAAATAACGGAGATACCCCGCAAAATTACCCAAAATGGGACATCCTGTACACTACATACTAATTTTAAAAAGAGTTCTTCATTTGATATTCACAATGCCTGTCTAGCCTACTGTCCCTTATTTAATTTTTATAAGGCACAAAAGCTGTTTTTTTTTAACTACCATACCTTTAACCCGAGTAACAATACTTGGAATTTCAGAAAATGTTGAGTAGAGGAGAATTGTTAAGATCTATTTGGTCGTTAAGTAATAAATTTGACGGTTTATTTTTAAACTTTCCAATAAATTTAATTTAGGGCCTTTATTCTCAACATGAAGAATCTTAAAATCGTCGTTAATTACATGACCCTTTATGATAATATGGCTCGCTAACGTTGAGTCATGTTTATTGTGAATAAAACTGGGTTTTCCTACGTTTATTATTTTTAAAAGTTTTAAAAGTTCTATCCGTCTGGCCAATGTATGTTCTTGGGCATGCCAACGTGTAATTATTAAAAAGGGGTTTGCGCAGTATGTTATTGTTTTAAAACATGTATTACCATCTCTACGATTGGGGTATATTTTATCAATAGTTTTGTGCCTTAACTTGTTATTAAGCTCATCATTAAAAAATTCTTCTGATAACGGGACGCTAATCAATCAATCCTACTGTGAAATGCTGCTAATTTATATTCTATGGGATGTGAAGACTTGGAATGGATGACCGTGTCAGTATGTGATGGTTTATGATAAATTTGATATGAATGTTTATGTAGTTCTCTCTTGATTGTTAAATTTAAGAAGTTAATGGAGCCGTTACCATCAAGCTCTAACGTGAATTTAATATTCCTGAGAATAGAATTCAACAAGTCAAAAGGACTTAATTATAAAATCAATTTTTCAAATATAGAATGTGTTTTCACGGAGAATCTAATAAAATTTTCATCATAATAATATCCCGCATTAGAAGTTTTCATGCGCCCTACCAATACCTACTATTGTTTAGTAGGTATTGGCTATACCCTAAGTATATGAATCGAATTAGTTTACAGAATGACGATATTTGTAAATGTGGTTAGATGGGAAATCTAGAACATTGTATTCATGACTGCAGCAGATATAGAGATCTATAAATGCTTTATATGATAAATTTAACTGACTTCCCATTTAATTTAAATTGTATAATTTCTCAAAATAACATTACAATATATAATATATTATACAATTTTTTAATTAACTCCAAATTAAAATTAGCAGTGATCCATTGTTTTTTTCGGTGATGGCTGGGTGAAAGACTTAGTTAAAAAAAACAGTTCACGTCAATATAAAAAAAATAAAAAAAAACTAAATATAGACAGAAATGTAAATAAAAAACGTTTAATTGCCTGTTTGTGCCTGTAAAACAAGTAATAATGTCATCCACATACCGATACCAATAGACAGACACATTTATTACTCAATGTATGCCGATGAATCAATTTTTCCACGTTATCCATGAAAATCTTTGCAAGTTGGGGCTTAACGGACTTCCCATAGTAAGAACTTCTATACTGTTGTAGGAAACATTATTGAAAAAAAATAGTTTTAGTTAAGACATGTTTTGAGTAGGTCTAGAATGTCTAGCATAATGATGTAATTAACCCTGTTTTTTATTAATAAAGAAAGAATTAAGGGGGGATGCTAGGAGACAAATTTTTTACATCGAAAGAAATTAGCTTAGTATTATTAAGTAAGTAAATGTGTGCAATGTTTTTAACCTGATTCACCTGAGTTTTTAATACTATATTTCGAGGAAATATTTTATTTTGCAGTTGTTTTCCCAATAAACATGAATCAACGTTAGCGAGCCATATTATCAGGGGAGGATCATGTGTTTAACGACGATTGGAGTGTTCATGTAGAGAGTAAAGGCTCAAATTAAAAAAACTGCCTAAAAGGTACAAATTTATTATACTTAACGACCAAATAGATCTTAACAATTCTTCTTTACTCAACATTTTCTGAAATTCCAAATCTTGTTACTAGAATTAAAGTTATGGTAGTTAAAAAACCCAGCTTTTGTACCTTAGAATAAGTAGGTTATAAAATTTAAATAAGGACCGTAGGGTAGACTACATTGTTAATATCAAATGTAGAATTCTTTTTAGAATCAGTATGTATTGTACACTAGAGGAAGCTACAGTGTTAGCGAAACGCTCCGTGTAAAAATTCATTATAGTATTTTACGTCGTGTCGTGAAAATCCATCAAGTAACAGCCACCTACGTCCAGTTTCAGATTGAGTTCAAATTTTGTGCAAGGATTAATTGTGGTATTGATGAACTGGTAAAACTGTGGTAAAGATGGCAGAACAAAATGGTGGCGAAATATTTTTAATCGTGAAAATTTCCAAATTTTACATCTTACGTTTTAGTCCCCCAGGTGCCCTGGTAATATTTTAGTAAAAAACCAATATGGCGAAACTGAATGCCGGCCTAGTTAAATTATTACTAAGAAACAAATTAACCGGTTACTTCAAATTTTGCACAAAATTCAGGAATATTACAGGAAGCAACCTGTAATATTTATAAAATATTATTAATAAAATTATTAATAAAGGAGATAGAGTATCTAGAGTAAAACTTTTTTATATAAAGTTTATTTCTCTTTAAGAATCCTTCATTAAAATTTCTTAAATGTCAATAGATTCTGAGTTATTTGCGAAAAACTAAACTCATTTTTTTATATTATAAGGCCGTTTTACATGCTGCAATTCTTTCTTGCAAGTTGCAATAGTCTTGAACAAAAGCATGCGCAGTGGCAAGACATTTGTACCTTTTGTACTGCGCATGCCTTTGTTCAAGACTATTGCATATTGCAAAGAAGAATTGCAGCATGTCAACGGCCTTTAGTTTGTTAATAACTTTTGAAATTGTTTATGTGCAGGTTTGAAATAATTCCACATTTTTTTTTAGACGTCATTTCGAAACCAATGAGCCCTTAATCACTAGCATTATCTAGAATTAACAGCATTTTGAGTTTGTGAACTAGACTAATATGTATATATTTCTTTAAACTCTGTTATTAGTATATATAGTATAATAAGTAAAGAAATGATATATTCGGAGATATAGACGTGATGTTTTTGTGTGTTCCGATGTTTGCTGTTTCGAGTATTGAGAGAGCATGGATAGCCTTTTGTCTCCATGGGGGTATGTTCATACTGATATTAGTTATTTATTTCGTAAAATGGATATTCATTAACATTTAGTGTGTACCAATAAAATTTTTGAAAAAGCTTACCAATTTATAGTTATCAACGTAGTAAAAACCTGCTTTAACTTTTCAAAATATACTGCAGTGTTTTTGATTCTCAATTTTTGCCTTTTTTGGTTTCAAAAATTACCTTTCTGGTCCTGCGGAGACAGAATAAGAAAGGGCGCCTAATTGACCCTAAAAATACTTTTTAAAAATATTTGTTTATTTGACATTATTAGTGGTTTTTTTTGTTGAACTACAAAATTGTAAGGCGCAAATCTGTAAAAATACAAAAAGGTATTTTTCCAGCTTAGAATTGTACATGTACAGAATTTATAAATTTACTAGAAAATAACAATATTTTTTCTATTATTGAATACCTAAACAAACCGTTTGGAAACGAATATGTGTATCTATATGTCCATTTACTAACACTAAATCAAGTACCCTATAAAAACATACAAAATACTTATTTTCTGTTTCTAATGTTTGTTGCCATCTTTTCGAAAATGTCATAAAAATATTTTTCATTTTCAAGATCATGCCAGCAATAGTTATATTACATTTTTAAAAACAGCTAACAGAAATAATAGAAGACTGCCAAAAGGAAAGTTTCACAGTACAGATATAGTTAACATTAAACTTGCTAAGGCGACTTTTAATCCAACTTCTATCACCTATTGGGGTTCAAAGAAGGAACATAGTAGCTAACTATACTCCATCAATTTAGGGGAATCTCCCATTCAGCGATATTTTTTGAAGTGCCAAGTATATACTGCGTTCGTCGGAAATATTAATATAGATGACACTATATATTAGCAATAAAATAATGAACTTGATATTTTGTGAAACCAAACCAACGACTTTAATTAAAAAGGAATAAGGAAGTTAAAGTCAACTCTTTATTAATGCACGAAAATATTGATTTTGTTTACAATTATAGATGTGATTAGAAAAATATTTAGGTTGCTTCATTTTTCAAAATTGGGATGCTTGGTTTTTATTGATTTTCCGACTTTTTAAAATATACACACAGTGTGTTTATACAATATTGTTCAGAAGAAACGCACAAAATTCATATCTTCTGTCTAAGTCGTCTTTCGTAAAAACGCTGAAACACGCAAAGAGGTTTAAATGGTTGTTCGTCTTTTTGTAATATTTTCAGCCGTCCTCCCTGCAACCTCTAAGATTGTAGGCCCCAAGGCACATAACTTTTTTTTAAATGGCCAACTACGTCATGTGGGTATTCTAAGAGAAAGTTTTCTAAAACTGAATCCGATACTAGCAACACCTTAGGAGTCTGCTCATTTCGTTACGGTAAAACGAGTCCACTACGTTTTTAATTAAAATTAACTATCAAAGTGGAGCCTTATGGTGTAATGCTGAACGACTTTGGTTACCATCAATTATTAGCCTAACCAGTGACTTTGGAAAATTTCATTGAATTACCTTGAGAGCATTGATTAAACGATAGTGGTATTTATTATTGACCCATATGTTAAGGAGCAACTTCCTAATATCATAACATTTTTACATTGCAAAATGCAGGTAAAAAGATACCCAAATTCTTGAAATTCTATTCACATTTGGTTGTTTATTTGGCAAATACCTACACACAAAATAATAAATTCAGTTAATCTTTCAGTTTCATCACTAAGTTATATTTTCGAATTTTTGGATTATAGTGCTCTCAGAAAGCGTACTGAACTTTTGATTGATTTTGGGTTGTAGAAACAAAGTGAGAAACCAGGATTAAGTTTATGTGTTGTTCAATGAAAAGTATCCCGGAAATACAATTATGCAGTCAAGTGTAAGTGGGATATTTCACAAATTTGAAAAGCATGGGACAGTTTGGGAATTTGACTAAAACGGGCTGACTGGCTTTAACTGAAGACAAAATACTGGATATACTCCTATTAGTACAAGAAAGTCTACATTTTTCAGCTAATACTTTACCGCTAAATAACGATGTCAGTAGAGCTTCTGAACAGCGATTATCAAAGCGCCAGTACGACCCGTATAAAGTGATGAAATGAAAGATGTGAAACTAACTTTCAAAATATTATCTTCTCCGATGAGGCTACATTTTATTTAAATGGAGTGATCAATGGACATAATTGTAGATTCTGGTCTGATCAAAATCCAAAGTGGATACGTGAGGGACATACACAACATCCCCAAAAAGTCAATGCGTGGGCTGGCATAATAAATAACCGAATTTTAGGACCATAATTTCTTTAAAGAAAATCTTACTCTCATTCGATTTAATACCTGCACTAGCAGTAATGTTTCCTAACGAGGGTGATCGAGATATTCCCCATAACAGAATAAGGTGTCAACAAGGTGGCGCACCACCGCATTTTGGTATAACTTTTCGAAGGTACTTAGACGAAATTTTCCCAAAACGGTAGATAGGTCGATGGGTTCCTATTGAATGGCCACCAAAATCTCCGGACCGTGCACCATAGGATTTATTTCTATGGGGGTATTCGTATTCCTGTATTTACCACACACTCGGTGCATGTCAAATAGAAGGTGGAGATCACTTTCAGCACTTGTTACATTAGCCGAATTAGGTTAATTTTAAGAATCCCCCTCGAATATTAATTTTAATTAAACAATGTATGTGGATTCGTTTTACTGTAGGGAAATGAGCAGACCTCTAATATGTTGCTAATATCGGATTCAGATTTAGAAGACCTTCTCATAGAGCCGCCACATGACTTAGGTTGCCATTTGGAAAAAAAAAATTGGGGTGTTTACAAATTAAGAGTTTGTATGAAGAGGGCTAAATATATTACAAAAAGACGGATAACCGTTTAAACTACTTCACGTGGCCCAGAGTGTGAAAAATGACTCATACAGATGATATAAATTTTTTGCGTTTTTTTTTAAATAAACCTGTATATTGGAATGTGATGGTTTAAAAAACAGTTAAGTTGTAAAACTCCTGTTCTCCATCTATGCAATATTATTAGAAATATTTTCAGAAAAAAGTGTTACGTATATTAATTTGTTACATTATTAATCGCCCAGTACTTTAAATGTTGTTTAAAAGCCGCTTTACAAGGTCATATATGCTACTTTAGTTACAGGATTACAGTTTTTAAAAGGCAAAAGTGCAATTGGGAAGGGTATCTACACAGAAATCAGTATTTACATAAGAACAAGTTGAATACTACTTAGTTATAGTAGAAAATCAGTCTCATTTACAAGCCTTTTTTCGAGCTGCTTATACGCTTACACCATCCAGAGACGCTTCAATATAAAGTGATCTCTCATATAGTCAAAATTCACTAGGTGTCACTAGATGTATCAACAGTAAATAAAATTGCAAATTCTGATAGATAATACAATTCGAGGTATCTCCAGATGGTATAATTCGCTATACCACAGCTATGTTATAGTAAATCCCCTCGATGTATATAATGTACAATGGTGTATGAATAATATGGACGATTTACATTCAAAATCACAAAATTAACAGTTTTTGCAAAATAATATTTAATTTACACAAAGCGATCACAATAATCTGTGGAACAATGAGTGAATGATTGTTGAGCTTTTACGAATTTTGAAATTTTAAATGAATGATTTGTTGTGCCTTAGAGCAACACACAGAATTTTTTTTTAAGAGAGGAATATTTTTCTGAAATTTTTATTTTGGTTTCATATTTGAAAATTCCAAAACACAACAATATCGGGTGTAAGAAATAGTGTCACGTATTCAGACAGGAGATATTTAATCACATATCAGATGATATACTTTAACTAAACTAGATATTCTGTCTTTGGAATTCTGTGATTTAAACTAATAGAGCTTCAAGTTTTATATAGCTATTTCTTAATTATTAACTCATAAAAACATTTCACTACTAGAGACGTAGTTAAAGTTGGGTTCGCCAAAGTTATTGTTAGGAAAATTATATACTTATATCAAGTTTGCCAGATATTTAGCAGAACACCGAAATTAATTAAATGTCAGTAACTAAATAAGACTGTAGATACCTAAATAAAGAAAATCAGAATAAAAAAGTATTTGGAAATATACAACTTTAAATAATATAAGCTTATTTAATATTATAAAATAAAAGATTGTATTTGTAAAAAAATGTATTTGTACTATTGACTTTGGAATATCATGTCACTTGATTTAATTCTTTCATATTATTTTATTGTAATTCTGTTTTTAATCTTTTCAAAGTAGTATTAAAAACATGTAAATAATGTCCAGAATATTTTTCTATTTTTTTATTTCATTTTTACATAAACATTATAGTTAAAATAAAATCTGCAGTAGGTTCTGTTCCAAAATATATTTCTCATGTTATGTTGATTTTATGAAGCGATATCTCTTATGTGAATATAGCGCACTACCCATTACGAGTTTAATGTATTTATAAAACTTATGAATTAATAAAGTATTTAAAAATTAACATTCTATTATTAGTTGTATATAACGTTTAGTGATAAAACCAATATTACATTTAGACAATAACAAATAAATATTTTTAATTACTTAGCTCAGTTCACTAATTTATGCCTGGTCCTGTATATCTGTTAATAATTATAGATATTTAGTAAGTTAAAAGAAGAGTATTCTTATTGTATGGGGTGTTTTAACGCTTTTAGCAAATCATAATTTCCCTACAAATTTGGGATAATTTTTTGTATCAAAGTTTCTCACATTTCAGTTTAGATCTTTATGTTTTCTTCTTGGTTTTCTTCTCAGAAGGAGAGGAGGGTGAAAATGTATCGTGTCATGGTTTAAAGCCAAATCTCAAATTGTCAGATAAGGGTATGGTTGATATGAAAGCTTAGTATCCTAAATACTTATAACGGACTTATTTTAATCTACAGGCGTAGTTGGGATTACATGCTGAAGATACATATAACTGATTTACTAGGAGGTAGTACAGCAGCCGAATGACATTGACATAACTCAAGTTAGTTGTCAACATCTGCTCCCTTTTCATATGTAAGTAGCCCAAAAATTCGAATATTTAAAGCATTAGAAATATCAGTTGTGAACATATTAAATAAAAACGCTTCATATGGTACTCGTGACTTGTAGTCGTTAACTTTGGGTTCTGCCCGAAAGATAAGTAGAAATCCGACTCAAAAAGGATCCGTTAATCCTGAATGTTTCAAATTTCTTAAGTAAAATAAGTTTTGTTCTATCGAAAGTCCCAGAAAGGTCTGTGTAGATTGTGTGAATCTCGTTCAAGGACTTTCTACATATTTTACAAGATTCAAATCAGTTAATCTTCCAGACAAGAAGTCAAACTGCTGATCCACAACAATCCGACCCAGTAATGTTAAAATAGTTATTTATACTATAAGGGATGTAAGTAAGATTTACCAGTCGAGGACGAGTTTGCGCTCAAGTGATAGCGAGGGCTGGCAAAAAAGTTCGAGACTGGTTAAAATACTTACATCCCATATAATATATAACATTTTTCCCCCTCCCTGTATTGTATGAAAATTATCATTACATTCCGTTGCCAGAGCAACATAAGCAGTTTTTATTTTATCAACAACGTCAAGTTGACAATTCATAGCGAAAAGTTTGAAGAAGTCGAATTGTTTGATTCTGTATGAACAAAATGGATGTTTCAGACATAGAAGAATCAGCGAATATTGCTTGTTTATATCTACTAACGGAAAAGTCGAAAAAAAAAGGTATCAAGCAGCATATAAATCCTTTAAGAATTGGTGCCAAAGCAAGACGGTTGCTGCAGTCTCACAAACTTTGTTTTTGGCGTATTTCCACGAAAAAGGTGCTATATTGAAGTCCCCATTAAGTATGGTGTGAGTATTCGATGTTAAAGTCCACTCTTTTTATGGAGGAAAATATAGATATTTTTAAGTATTCAAGACTTCGAGCATTTCTGAAAAGAAAAAATGATGGTTATAGACCAAAAAAATCGAATGTGTTTAACAGGGAAGAGTTGAATAAGTTCATGCTTGAAGCTCCCGATGATATATACTTATTGATAAAGTTCGTAATGGTAATGGGAGTTGCTAATGAACTCTGTGAAATGAAAATGGACAATGTTAAAATAAGTCAAGAAGTCATAATTGTGACCATTCCTGCCTCCAAAAATGGAATGTCACGTACATTTATAGTGACAAAAAGTGACGACACTCAGGTTTGTCATTTCAAAATAATTCAAAAGTATTTTGATGCAAGGTCCCTCATGACGACTGTTAATCTGCGCCAGTGGCGGCTCGTCAGGGTAGGCCTCTGAGGCCGCGCCTCACCCCCAAAATAAAGGAAAAGAAAATTTTTTTATATAACTTTTTATCTATTACCAATTAGAAATATACTTTTTAACAGTTTTACAACATAATAACATTAAAAAAAAAAACAAAATATAATCCCATAATAAATATTTTAGAAAATAAATTCTGACCACATCAAAAAACCGACCGTGCAAACCCATTCCTAAAGAAAGTGCTCTCGAATGAGGCGAAATAATTTTAGCTTGGAAAGTTTCGACTTCTGACCTACCTATTTATCAACGGCCGGTGCCGATGCCGGCTAGTCACCTGATTACAACAGAGCGGGATGGCGATTGCCGATGCCGCGTTTTCTATTGCATTCTTGAGGCGATAAATCTGTAGCTTGGATATGCTTTTATTGGTTATTTAAATCACGTGACTAGCGAAATATTCCAACGGCTTTTTTTACGTGGTGCGTGCGGCTGAGAAAGAAATAGGAAATAGATTGCGATAATCGCTGATTGAGGGCGTTCTGTCTTTTAAGGTGAATAAATACGCGTGAGTAAGTTTTTGTTTTGTTTTGATTTGGTAAGTTGGACCGTTCCATTTTTTGTATTTGCTTTTTGCTTTTGAAATGAATCCTATTCACGACATTATTGCTTCATTAATTGAAACGCCTTTTTTAAGAAGAAGCGAAACTGAAAAGAAACAGATATTAGGTAGCCGTCCGACGCCGAAAATTTTAGCAATATTTAACGATAAGAGGCAAGGTAAAAAATATTCAAGAACTTTTCAAATATCTTGGTACGAAACTTATAGGTGGCTATGCGGAAGTATTTATAAAGAAAGCTTTTATTGTTGGCCTTGTATTTTATTAGGTTGGGTCAAAAATAATTGGAGTTCAGGGGGCGGATATTCGGATTTAAAAAAATTTTTCACAAGCAGTAAAATCGCATGAAAGTTCAAGAGAGCATATTAAAAATTCGGTAGCACTTACAAGACTGGAGCAAAATAGGGCGACGGATGCACTACAAGAAAATGCAAGTCTTAATAAAATTGTTTATAATGAAAATGTTCGAAAAAACCGTTTATTATTAAATTATTTAATTGATGTTACTATTACTTTGGGTAAACAGGACTTGGCATTTCGAGGTCATAATGAAACAACAGATTCTTTTAACAGTGGCAATTTTAAGGAAATATTTGCAAGCTTAATAAAAAGAAATGCCGAACTTACTGAACATTGTGCTAAATTTAGTAATATTTTTACGGGACAATCTAAGACTATACAAAATGAACTAATTGGTTGCATACATGACTATATTCAAGAATATATAAAAAAAGAAATCAATGACACCGATTGTTGTTTTTTTGGCGTAATTGCGGATGATAGAACTGATATAACAGAAAAATCACAGTGTTCGATAACAGTTAGGTATGTGACCAACGGATCTTTAAAAGAAAGATTTTTAGGATTTTTTGACGTTAGCGATAATAGAACAGCAGAGAGCCTTTTTCATTTAATACAAAACAGCTTAGAGCCTTATAACTTTAAAAATAAATTGGTCGCGCAGTGTTACGATGGGGCTAGTGTTATGGCAGGTGAAATAAATGGGCTTCAAACAAAAGTTAGATCTATTGCTCCTTTAGCTATGTTTACTCATTGTTGCGCCCACAGATTAAATCTAGTTTTACAACAGGGAACAAAACTGATTACCCAAAGTCGTATATTTTTTGCCACTTTATTAGGAATACCAAATTATTTCCACCAATCACCAAAACGGTCTTTTGTGCTTAATCAAATAGTAGGTAAAAGAATTCCGCGAGCTGTAGAAACGCGATGGTATACATGGTCTAAAATTTTAAACTTAGTGGCTAATGAATGGGACAATTTAATTATAGTATTTGAAACTATTATTAATGACTTAAGTTCTGGAACAGAATCTATTAATGGTGCAAAAGGATTTCTAAAGCATTTTAATGATTTCGAATTTTGCCTTTTAACGCATATTTATAAACAAATTTTTAGTTGCACTGATGTACTGTTTCAAATATTACAGTTAAAGCATTTAGATATAAATTACTGCATTTCGCAAATAAACCTTGCCAAGCAACGAATTATTGAATTTAGAAACGAGGACCATTTCAAAGAACTTTTCAAAAAAGCCATTATTCTGCCAACTAACACACGTCGAGGGCAATGTTCTAGCGACTTTGATATTTTTACTAAATATAAAATATTATATTTCGAAATAATAGATTGTATAACTCTTCAATTAGGGACGCGGTTTGAAAATTTAAATAATTTAAATTTCTTTGCTTTAGTCGATTGCACAAAATATTCGGAATATGTTAAATGCTTTCCAGACGACTTATTAAATAATTTATTAAAAAATTATCCAAACATTTTTGACAGAGATAGATTAAAGAATGAGCTTTCTGTATTGTATAGGGATGAACAATTTTCAAATTTAGATGTCGAAAAAAGTCTAGCTTTGTTATTTAAAGATTTTAAAGCAATTTTTGCGGAAGCATATAAGCTTTTTAATTTAGTTTTAACTATTCCCGCAACAAGTGTATCGGCCGAACGAAATTTTTCATGTCTTAAACATATCAAAACCTACCTAAGAAACACAATGACACAAGAACGGCTTTCGGGTTTAACAATGATGTCAATAGAGCAGGAATTACTGTCAGAACTTAGTGAAGACCAAAACTTTTACGACCAAATTATAGATAAATTTGTAACCTTAAAAGACAGACGTACAGATTTAATGTACAAAAAGTAGTTTTTTTATCTTATTTCATACAACTATTTATTTTAAGTTTTAATAAACTAAATTATGTTTTTATTATCGCAATCACCGCTATATTTTAGTGATAGGTGCACATATTTTACTTGTTTTGTTTACTGTTTATTTACTTTTTTTAGAGTTTATTTTTTTAATTTTTAATGGTTTAGTAGGGCTATTGGCGATGACCTCCATTAAAAAAAAAGGTCAACGCGTCGCAGAATAATACCTCATGGGTGACGTGGAAATTTATTCACATTTAAACAAAATTAACCTCATGTAGCCTCACCCTTCAATATACTCACGAGCCGCCACTGATCTGCGCTTCTTTTTGCGATATCAAAATGGAAAGTGCTGTAAAATTGCGAAATTTCTAAAGTTTGAGAACTTCAAAATGTATACGGGACACTCTTTTAGAAGAACGTCGGCAACTTTATTAGCAAATACTGGAGTTGACGTATTAGCTATCAACCGACATGGTGGACGGAAATCCGTTACTATTGCGGAAAGTTACGTAGCTGAGAGCCCCAATAATAAAAATGAAATAGCAAATAAAATTTTATACAATAAGATTCAGCCAGAAGTCTCTTGCAGTGCTTCAACAGTGACAGAAACATTGGTTAGAAACGAAGGATCTGTGGAGTCAGAAAATGTAATACACATCGAGAAGAAACGAGAAAACGTGTTTCCAAATTGTGTTAATAAATGTGAATAATTGTACCATTAATATTCATTTCAATTAATATCACCGGATTTTTGTAATCAAAAATTAAAGCTACTTATAATAATTTTAGATTATTATTTCCCTAGGGATGTAAGTAATCAATACCTTGTTGAGTGTCTTTCACTTACGTCTGTCAAAGCAGTGTCAATATAGGTTGCTTACAATTCAGGGAGGGGGAAAATGTAATTAACAGCTCTTCAAACAGTATAGAAATGTCAATAAAATTATATACGGATCTGTAACTGGTGATAGTTTCCTACTCGCGGGATTTAAGAAATGATGTTATGTAACTAGCTCTTCCGAAGCCAGGAAAGCACAGTGCATTATCTGAACCTGGCCTTTATGCCTTTACCTTGAACATTTTTTAATAAATTTAGAAGATAGGAGTTTTATAAGGTTTATTACTTCACTGAAAGAAGGGATAGAAAATGTATTACAGTTTAGTATCAATGTAAAGGATTTAAAAGTATTGTATAAACAGGTCTAGAAGAGTAAGACATTGTTTTGGTTGATAAGTCCAAGCTTTGTACATATTACAAAATCTTGCTATAGTGATTTTTTATTTTCTGAGAGGTTGCTTTTTCATTATAGTGAACTGCTTGAGGCCTGGTGGAAACCACCGGAAGCACTTTCTTTTTGGAACAATATCATCAATGGGAAATTATAAAATATCAGAGTACTTCATTCCTGGCCAAAGCCCTCATTAACCATACATTAGCTCATAATCATCCGACTTGAAATGATAATAATATGCAAAAGCGACTGTGTAGAGTCCTTCATAGTTGAGGTGATGCGAAAAGCTGTCCAGTATTTAGTTATATTGAAGGTAATTTTTGAAGTGTTAAATGATATGGCAGGCACAAATTAAATGTATTTTAGGTTCTGTGAATCTTCCTTTAATATTTTGGTATATTGCTATCGACACAGAACATTTTTTTGTCAATGCAAACTACAGGGTAAGTCAAAAGTCAAGAATGTTTCGCGGCGCAAGTTGCCCTTAAAACCTATTTTAACATAAATTTGTTCACCGTAAGACCTAAGCTAATGGCCTCAGAAAATTTTTATATTGATACAGGGTAAATCATTAATTACTTTTTTGAAATAAAAATATTATGTAGTAAATTAAATCTCAGTCTGCTATTATTCTAAGTAGAGAACAGAAAACAAAAAATCCCAATGTTTAGTAAGTCATTAGTTACACTATTTTAAGGTCTTTGATGTTTTATAATGTGAGGCTGTCCTTAAATTACCAATACTACTTTTAATAGCACTATCAATAAGAGTTCAGTATAATAGTTTTTATGGCATTTTGTCCAGACTATTAAGTTACTAATTGTTTAATCGTAATATAAACTAATTGACCTTGAACTTGTGGATGTTTGCGTTTTTCTTTTTAATTGAATTACTTGAATTTAGTTCCTTATCCAACCCTAAGTTGTACCAAAACTTCCGCAAACTACCGACACCGCGACGCAGGGAAACACATTCCAGATAACCAGCTATCCTTATATTTCCTAACGTAAAGCTTATACCTTAAGGGAGAATTGCACGCAAAAAGTTAAACACCAGCAACAAGGTCTAGTCAAGTTCAAAGTAAGATGAAAAGGTACCTACGTATTAGAAAAAACTTCCTGTACGTCCGACCTCAAAAAAATGTGTTATGTATAGGCAATTTAAATTACATTTCGTTTAAAAATAAGTTCAAAAGGGTTCACGCGCTGCAGAAATACAAAGACATGAGTACGATTTACCATTTCAAATTTTGCAGTTACGTAGACAAGAGAGAAAAAAAATTATATGCGACGGCATTTGCGTCAAAAAGTAGTCAAAAAATGGTCGAAAATGGACAAATCTACTTCTATTTTATAATTCTAGATTTGATTTTTTCATAAAAATTCGCATTTAGCGCTCAACTATACATATTTCCCTATTAAAATCACATTGAAGCTAATACATATCTCTTATAGTTTTAACATAATGTTGCAGCGGCCGAAGGCTTGCAAATGATCCATAATACTGCGTGCAGTTCCTCCTTAAAATAGATACTCAAGTTGTTATTATTCTCAAAGTTCTTTAAGTGGTAATTATCCTTATAAGCGCCAGTAAATTATTATTTATTTAAAGAACCCCACGAAGAGAATGCTGAGCCTAATTCTCTACAGCCAGGTTTAAGAACAAAAGCCAAGTGAATATACCGGTCTATTAAAGGTGTCGCGAGTTTTATTCTCCAAGTACCATTTGCGATACCCCCATGATCACGATAGAACAAAGGTCACCGTAGTGACATTTTAGTCGAGGCGCCGACTTTCCCGGTCCGACGAAACAGAAAAGACATTTTTTAAATTTGTAAAGATCAGATCAAAATACATCAGGAAGATTTAAATTGCGGTGCAGATGCAAGTGCTTTAGAACATTTTTCAAGAAAAGTATGGGTATTTAATAAAGAACATTTTTCGAGAAAAAAATTTGTAAATGAAACTGTGGAGAAGATTTTTCCAAAAAAGTTTAGACACTAAAAAGAAAAATGCGTGTCTAGAAGATCTTTTTAAAAAAAATCTTTAGATGGTACCAAAATGTCCTTTTCAACAAAGATAGATTCCGTTAAACAGAATTTCTTGTGGAGATGAGCAAGCCTATTTTGGTATGCCAATAGTTCTCTGTAATTGTTGAAGCCCTCATGTAAAACATTAAAAACATTTTCACAATCACATGTAACAGTTAAGGTAAGATGGGGTAAATATAATAACGGGACAAGTGTAACATGGTATTTGCCAACTGTAAACTTTTCATTTTGTTATTTAAAAAATTCTTATCAAGTAAGATTGGTGCTATTTCTCATATAGTTTATAGTAAAAATATGTTTAATGCATTATTGTTTATGCTACATTTTTCTGATAAAAAAACATCAAAAAAAATTTTTGTTTGTTCATTTTTTCACAATTTGTTACATTCTGGACGCGCGTTTCGCTAACCAAATTAGCATCATCAGCAGATGATATAAACTAAACTAACTTATCCTAACCGAAACTATTGATAGGTAAATGTGGTCACACTTGGTTGCACCCGACTGCACCGTTGTCAAGTAAGTAATAGAGGGGACTATAGGGAATAGGCCCTCTGTCTTTATTTAGTGCTTTCTTACCATATTTAACTATTCTATTATTAGATACATTTTTAATTAACTTAAGATTATTTATTCCTATTTGGTGATTGTTTTCCAAAACATGTTGGGCAACGCTTGACTTTTCTGTTCTTATCTATCTTAAATGTGCAACGTTTTCTTTAAAACGAATGTTTTAGATTGCAGTCTCTCCTCCAAGTCGACTTTGTCTTTAGGGTTTCCAAGGAGATTTTTCAAACTGTTCTCCGTTTTGTAGACTACTCTAAAACCTATGTTTTTAAATACTTTTTCCAGACCTCTCGTATATCTGGGATCATATGGGATTACTATGGACTTATTGGGAGCCTTAGGTGCCTGAAGAGTAGTGGCATCTTTTAACATTTTCTTATGCTTATATATATTTACTAATTTATGTACAAAATTATCATTATATCAATTACTTTTAGCTATATTTATAATTCGATTCATTTTATTGTTAAAACGTTCCTTACTTAATGGAAAATTGAGTAATCTGTGAGTTAAGAAATGAAAAGCTGCTATTTTTTGTTGACGGCAATGAAATGATTCGGATGTTATATGCTTGTTAGTATTAGTAAATTTCCTATCAAATTCTAATTTGTCGTTATTAATTACCTATAATTACCTAGTTCTAAAATAGGTGCATTTTTAAATAGTTTAGATATTAGAATAGCGTAAAAAAACAAATAATTCTTTAAGTAGATATATCAAAAATAATAAAACTAAGTCTGATAAACTAGAACAATCAGGTGTATACCAATTAAACTGTGGAGATTGTGACAAAACATATATAGGTCAAACAGGCAGACATTTCGGTAAAAGAATAGAGGAGCATTATAAATGTTTTATTAAAGGGAAAACCGAATCTAATTAATCAAACCATTTAATTGAGAGCGGTCATACTTTTAATAAAAATTTAAAAATTTTACACCTAGAAAATAAGGGTCATAAATTGAATATACTCGAGTTCTAGAAATAAATAAACTCAAACATTCTAATTGCTTGCTAAACGATCAGGTAGATCTCAATAATTCACCCTTGTTAAATGTGTTCTTATAATTTTAGGTAATTTCTTTTTATTTTATTGCTAGTACGTAAGAATTCCCAGAAAATTTCCAAATGGTTGTATTATACTTAGTTATATAAATATCACCTTAACTTGTAAGCTTGTGCATTCGAGATGTAACCGAAGAAGCTACTGTGTAGTGAAACATGTCACGTTGTTAAATTAAATATAGTGGAAGTTTTTGTAAAAAATAGTGTTTGTTTTTTACATTTTACATCATATTATTATGGATTTCCACCGAGTGTCGGCTGACACAATCATATTGAATTCAAGTAGTTCCTTTAGGTGCTCTAAAGCTAGTGGTATGGGTACACTAGGAAACAATGAGCTTACATCAAAAGATATTAAAATTTCACCTTCTTTTAAATGAACATACTTAATTTTATCTAAGAATTCTAACCAGTTAGTAACCTCAAAGTTATCAAACGAGATATTTAATTTGCTGAATTCTTTTACTAACCATTTTGAAATATTATATGTTAGTGATCTAACAGCTGAAACAATAGGTCTCATGGACTTTCCAAGTTTATGGATTTTGGGAAGGCAATACAGTTTTAATAACTGTGGGTTACGATGTGTTAGTTTGAATTTTAGTTTATCAGACACAAGCTTTTTACACTGTTTTTTCCATTAAGTTAAGAACGTTTTAACAATGAAATGAATCAATCGGATTACAAATATAGCTAAAAGTAATGGATATAATGATAATTTTGTACATAAATTAGTAAATAGACAGAAGGACAAGAAAATGTTAAAAGATGTCACTACTCTTCAAGCACCTGAGGCTCCCAATAAGCTGATAGTAATCCCATATGATCCTAGCTATCAGAGAGGTCTAGAAAAAGTATTTAAAAACGTAGGTTTTAGAGTAATCTACAAAACGGAGAACAGTTTGAAAAATCTTGATCTGAAGGAGAGGAGTGGCATCTATGGAATTAGCTGTAATGACTGTAATCTAAAATATCTTGGGCAAACTAAACGCTCCATAAACATTCGTTTTAAAGAACACATGGCACATTTACGATACGGAAGAACATAAAAGTCAAGCGTTGCCCAATATGCTTTGGAAAACAATCACCAAATAGGAATAAATAATCTTAAGTTAATAAAAAACCTTTAGATACATAGATTATTGGATGCATTTGGGACTAGAAATAATTAAATGTGGTAAGAAAGCATTAAATAAAGACATTCCTAATGGTCTATTTCCTATAGTTCCCTCTATTGCTTACTTGACAACGGTGCAATCGGGTGCAACCAGGTGTGACCGGTTAGGATAAGTTACTTTAGTTTATATCATCTGCTGATGATGCTAATTTAGTTAGCGAAACACGCGTTCGGAACGTAACAAATGGTGGTGTAATGTGGTTAGAACTCTTGCATTTTGATCTATCTTCCACCAAAGGTTCCAGTGTTAGGACTTTTTAATTAGCGTAAAAGCAGCTTGAAGTTTAATTTACTGCACAATATTTTTATTAAAACAAAATATAATATGCCCTAATTAATCTGTTACGCTGCATAATATGGTATATATCTGCAGTCTAATTAATAATATCTATAGATAATTAATTGTCATAAAATATTTCTTAAAAAAATCAGTTTAAGAACCACCTTTGATGCCCAAAATATATCTACGTAAAATTCTTAAAATTCAAAATATACAACTTTTGGTCTTTGATTTCTGGTTTACCTTGAAGTTAACGAGATATAGTGCAATAGTAAAAAAGTTTCTTTATATTATTGACAACAACATGCTTGGGAGTTTCATAGAACCCAAACTAGGTTTAAATAGTGCCATGTCCTTTCGGTAACAATTTAGGAAACATAGCTGAAATAAAATTTAGCAAACGATATTGGTCTTACCACAAAACGTTATTTTATATATTATTATAATTAAATTTTTAACCGTAAATCACTTTTATGATACCAAATTGAAAGTTTCCTACTCGGAATTGCCGTGTTTCGTGAGTACCTCCGTCGGCCAAGTCCGTTCTTGCAGCGAGTCCCACTGTTTGTACTTCGTACCCTTACTCGTTTTAGTGTTAAGGCCTGTGTTGGTCTGCAGCTTGCCTATGCTGTTGCTTTTTCGGATCTCGACTTTGGGCCCTTTTGATTGGTGCAACAACGGCGACGTCACCTTAGGCGAATCCTCTTCGCTGTCGAAGCTTTCCGAATCGGGGCTGGCAGTGCGCTCGCGTCTTTTGAGGCTTTGTTCCAGTCTTCGTAAAAATCTGAAAACGTAATCCGATATTAATTGTCAGTGGCGTCTTTAAGTGGGGATTTAGGGGTTAAAACCCTCCCACAGAGTCACTTTTGTTTAAGGTAAATGATAAAGTAGTCAGTGGCGGCTCTTCCGTAGGGTCATTCGGTCAATGACCCCCAAAAATATTTCAGAAAATAAATTATTAGTTTGACCGTCCCTAATAATAGTCTCGATGCGTTCCTTTGGCATAATAAAATACGCTATACTAAACTGGGCTAGGCAGTCCGAATTGCCCTGATTACCTTAAAGCTTGACGAAAGTACCCGAACATTTTTAAATTTTGCAAAGGAAAGATTGGGAAAGGAGAAGGTCTGGTCCATGGAAGGTAAAATTTTTGTCAAGAATGGTTGAAAAAAGGTTCTATTGAAGTCTGAAGACGATGTCACGAATTTTTCAAATTAGCATGATACTGGATGAGTGGTGCAAATGGTCTGCGTAATTTTAGATTCAAGCTTAATTTTTTTTTCTCTTTTTTACTTATTTGATTTTTTTTTCTAAATTAGATAAACTTAGCCTAGATTATTAGTTTTTGTTTTTCGTCTTATATTTCTTAAGTTAATAACTGAATTGTGAATTTGGTTTTTTGTTGTAGTGCATAAGGGGAAGCCGGTCTTTTTACGAGAGTTTAGCTCGTTTAATTTTAGATTCAATGAAACATTTTAGAGTGGCTTTCCTAAATGTGCGATCTCTGTCCAATCACTTTGCGCAGGTCAAAAATTTGCTCGAGAACAATACGATTTCTTGGGAATATCGGAAACATGGCTGTCTGATAACATACCATCTAATATAATTTGCGTTGATGGTTACAATTTTGTAAGAAGGGACAGGGGCTCTAGGGGTGGAGGTGTTGGTATCTTTATCAGAGATTTATTTAAATTAAATGTGATGGACTATCCTTTTCATGAAGGCTTAGAGCAAATATGGGTTGAATTAAATTTGAATAAACGTATAATTATGCTAGGTTCACTGTACAGACTGCCCGATAAAAATTTGCTGACTTTATAAATACCTTTGAGGATACCTTATCTCAATTTTCCATGTCTTCCGATGAAATAATTTGCGGCGGCGATTTAAATACAAATCTTTTAGATCTGGAATCCACATCTTCCTCTACACTTATAGATAGCATTCATTCATTTAATTTAAAACAAATAATTAATAACCCAACAAGAGTCTTTAATTCTACTAATAGTTTGCTTGATGTGATAATTGTGTCAGATGAAACTCACCCCACATCCGTGGATGTAGAAGATGCCTCTAATATATCTGATCACTTTTTGGTCTGTTGTTCTTTATGCTACCCTGTATCACAAGTAAAAGAGAAAATTACTAATACAAGAAATTTTAAAAGAATTGATAAAGAACTACTTAGAAATTTTCTTCTCCAGGCTCCTTTTCAGGACATAATAAACATTCAAGAATGTTACTGTTATGCTGCCCCACAATACTACCCTATCTAACTAATATAATCAACTCTTGTCTATTAGAGTCTACTTTTCCCGATCCTTGGAGGCTTTCACGAGTAATTCCTATTCCTAAAAGTGGTAATGTATCAGAGTTTAGCGACTTACGTCCTATTAGTATACTTACAACACTATCAAAATTACTAGAAAATATAATGCATAGGCAAATTTCTGGACACCTAAAAATGTATAATCTGCTTCCATCTTGTCAATCCGGCTTTCGTCTAGGTTTTAGTTGTACTACAGCTCTGTTAAATATCACTGACGATATCATTAAGGCTACAGATGCAAGTAAATGTACGGTTCTTGTTCTATTGGATTACTCGAAAGCATTTGATAAAATAAGTCATGAGCTGCTCTTATCCATTTTAAAATTTATAGGATTCTTAACAGGCTTCAGTTTGTCGAAACCTCTGCCGGTCGGTCAAATGAGGGTAGTGTCTGCTGCGGAGTCCCGCAAGGGTCAATATTAGGTCCTTTATTGTTTAGTATTTATACAATTAATATAACATCCTGCTTGAAATATTGTAATGTGCATCAATACGCTGATGACACTCAATTATACTATTCTTTTTTTCCGTCCGACTGGCCCGAGGCAAATAGGGCTTTGGAAAGTAACATCGATAATTTATTGTTATATTCTGGGCGCCATAACTTGCAAATTAATCCACAAAAGTCATCGGTTTTGGTATTTGGCAAAAACAAAGACTACATTGAATCTGTTTTGACAATAAGAATAGGTGACGACACATTACCTTATAAAAAAGTAGCAAAAAATCTGGGTCTCTACTCAGACACTGACTTACGTTTTAAAACTCACATCAAAAGCTGTTTACAGAGAGCCTACGCTAATTTAAAAATACTATATCCACATCGTCATCTTCTCAATCAAAACCTAAAAATTAAATTAACTGAGGCCTTGGTTTTATGTCATTTTAATTTTTGTGACGTCTTGTACTCACCATGTCTAGATGTGGAAGATAAAATAAAAATAGAACGGGTTCAAAGGTCATGCCTTAGATATATTTATGGAATACGAAAATTTGATCCTATATCACATAAGCTAAAGACTAGTGGCTGGCTTAACATTGAAAAAAGGCGGAAGATTCATTCCTTGGTTTTATATAACAAGATAATAAAAAATCGGTTACCACCTTACTTATTAAATAAAATTACCTACCGAACGGACGTACATAATCTCAATTTGCATTTTAAAGGTTTGATCTCGCCTCCATATCATAGAACAGCCGCGTTTCAGCGTTGCTTCACTTACAACATATATCTCTTGTATAATGGAATTCCTCACGAAGATAAAGAATTGTCCGTACCGGCCTTCAAAAGGGTATGCAAAAAAAGAATTTTGGCAGAATGATTTTTTCATGCAGTGCTTGGACAGAGACCCTCGGTTATTCTCTTCATGATGTTATATATTTTTTTAACGAACTTTTTTCCGGCTACTTTTTGCGAACGACATAAACAATGATCTTTTTTTCCAATTTTTTGTTACTGGGGTCGAACTTCAGCTTTTGCAAATTGTTTTCAGCCCCTTTTTTGTATTCATTATTGAGTTGTAATATAAATGGTACCTTTGTAATAATTTTGGAGAGCAAAATAAATGTATTTTTATTATTATTATTTCACAGCTACCGAGCGGCAGCCGAACGTGATAGCAAATGGAATATGGAATCGCGATTTGGGTCATCAGGTGGTCTCTTCTCATAATTCGATCGATCGGTCGCGGCATCACGTCGGCTTGCGGAAATTGTTTCGGACGTTTTTAATCGATAAAAATTGATTTATATACTGATCCATGTGTGAGTTGGAAATATACAGGAAATAAAATGTTGGTAGTGACTAGTGCAAAAAAATAAACAACTAAAAAGTGCTAGGAACTTAATTTTGCCAAAATAACCAATTTCAAGGTGGTCTATATTTGAGTTGTCAATGTAGATGAAATAAAATGTCGATAGTGCAAAAAATTAAACAACTAAAGTGTGCTAACGAACTTAGTTTTGAGAAAATAACCGAATTCAAGGTAAGTAGTCGCAATTAAGTAAATTTAAATATTATCTACATATTGTTTCAAAATGATATATTGTCCTACATACATGTTGTTTAAGAAAATTCTAGCGAAGTATAATTTTGGTTCTTATTTTTTAGGTTTAAAATTAAACTTTTCCTAAAACTTTAGTAAAGTAAAATATTTGGCACTATCTTTAAAACATATTAAAACTTTATTTTTATTTAAGTTTAATTTTTTTAAAATTCAAGAAAGTATATTTTATTAAGTAAAACTTGCCAATTTAATTAACCACCACCTACTTACGATCATGTAGGAGTTTTTCTTACCTAGAAAAAAACTAATTTCCGTAAATTTTCCTAACGAGAAGTTTACTTTGTCAGATTCAGGACATTTTAAAGTTGAAATTATGCCCTATTTATTATCACTAAACTTGACCGAACTCCATGAAATTTATCCTGAGAGTACATTATTTAGGTATTATGTACTATATTTAAATTATCATATTAATCGTAAAACATAGATTGCCACGGTTACGACAAATGAATGTAACTAGTAAATTAAGGATGACAGTGACACTTACACCGGGCAACGTATATGTGAAGATTTAAGAAGATTTAAGAATTTAAGAACTTAATTTTGCAAAGATAACCAATTTCAAGGTGGTCTATGTTTGAGTTGTCAATGTAGATGAAATAAAATGGCGATAGTGCAAAAAATTAAACAACTAAAGAGTGCTAACGAACTTAGTTTTGAGAAAATAACCGAATTCAAGGTAGGTGGTCGCAATTTGCCAGAACTTAGTATACGACAAACTAGTAAAGACAAAAATAAAGAGGTTCATCGAAACTTTCGCAAAAGTATGTACGATTTAGCTAACTGGATATGTGGTTGTGAAGTCTCTAACTCATTTTACTGTTATGTTTGTTTGTTTTCAAAAAACTCGTCGGACTCATTATGGTGGAAAGCCGGTGTTAAAGACTTAAAACACTTAAAAGAAAAAATAAAAAAACATGCGTTTTCTGCAGATCACATGAAATGTTCGGTGAACTATGCTACGGTCGGAAGTGTTGATATTTGAGTCGGAAGTTGAGGTTTTTCGAGGGCTTATACATTTTGTTGAGGAGTTGGGCTAAGAAAGACTATCCGCTTTAGCGATGTTAAGTACCGAGAAATCGTTTATAAAAGGAATGTGCGTGCAATTTAACGAGGTGTCATTTAGCATTTTTCCAATTCTAAAGAACGAAGAGTAGACCTGAACTTCAAGAGAATTTAAAGCTCAATTTAAAAATAGGATATTTATTTTTATTTAAGGTATGCCTATTTTTAAATTTGTTATTGACCTCTCAATATAATTCACGATGAGCCGCCACTGCAAGTAGTATAAAGTGACCTTTTTTGGGATTGGTGATTAAAACGTAAGACCCCCGAGAGCCAGTGTTACTTATTACTAAGAAGAAGTCAGTTTTTTTTGTCTGGTCGTTGAAATGTTTCATCGTCTCGTGACTTAGATTACGGAAGTTTAAACCCCTCACCCAGAGGCAATGTCTTGTTAATTGTTGTTAAGCACTAAAAGAGAAAACCTCGTATTCTATTCAAAACGTAAATATATCAGCTTTGTTATCCGAGTTCGGCACTAGTGTGGAAAATATTTCAGAATAATATTAATATGAATTTGGTTTATTGTTATTTCCAGGGCTGTTAAGGTGGGCGAATAGGGTGATGTGGCTTGCTATTTTTTCCTAATTGTTTTAGTCGCTTGTTATATTACCCTGAATATCTTGTGCCGCAGTGTTACTCAATACTGAATTAACAATAGGAGCAGCCTTGGCTCAGTGGTCTGATTTCCGTCTACGAATATTGGGGTCGTGGGTTGAATCTCAGTAGATTAAACTATACAGTTACTACCAATTTGACTCTTTTTTACATATAAAAATCCCATAAGAAAATTTAAGGTCCGATTTGCAGTTTTGGTGCTATTTTCTACTCAATGTTGGCAGTAATGAAGACTTTATTGTTTTTTTGCTAACTAGGTGAACATAATTTAAACTACAATGTCCTGATACTAAAGGTTTATTGATTACATAAATAGTTATATCTATGAAATATAACGGATGTTATATTACGTTATGTTATGTTATGCTATACTATGCTATATCTCATACTATGACATACTTCAGAAAAGAAAGATGAATTTTGAACAATTTTTACCTTTCAAAATGCAGTTTATTAATACATACTGTTACAGTTAGATTTGTCATATATGTCTGTCAGTACATATGGCAGTAAAATTCAGTAAAATAGATCTTCGCTTGACACTTTTTCATTTTTTTTTTAGTATTATATCATTTGTGATATCAAAGTAATTTTAATCTAATTTATAATTAAAAACACTCTTTTATACTATATTCAGGCTTACATTTACCATTGATACCTAAGTTACAGAAATTTCTTGTCACAAATAGCCGGAAGCAAAAATACAAAATTAGAACCTTATGTGAATTTACTTTATTTTTGATAGAGCCAATGTAATATACTTTCATATTGTACTGTATTATCATATAATTACTTTTATATATAAAATTAACTTTAAGATATTCCAATTAATAGGAATTAACATTTTTAATATGCTGTGACTCGAAGACTAGGTCAACAATCATATAAGACAAACAAATGAAGGTAAAACCTAAGTGACATGTTTCTGATAAGAAAATCTAACAGAACATTCAAAAATCTACCTGTATATAGCTTTATTGCGTTAATATTCTAAGATTCCATTTGTTTATATCAGTTAGTTCAGAAGAATTTTGTTGTTTACATGTCAAATAGCATATCACCTTTTTGTTTGGAAATTTCACAAGCACGTAAATTTAAACACAAATGTTCTTTAATAACTTGGTTCACTATTTTGCATTAATTAGTAAGGTAAATTTGATCATTATTATAAATCTACAAAGATTTGCTTTGTTATTGTTTATCAGTTGTCAGTTCAAAACCACATGCTTTCAATCGATAGAATAATGCAGTCGAAATAAGCATAGAAATGGAAGTATTGTCTCTCTCTTTTTCTTTCTTATTAGAAGTCCTATCGATTTGACGTATCGGCGAGCTAATATTACTAATTTAGATGGTTATTCTTTGATTGGACAAAATACAGGGTAGCTTGGATTAGTTGAGGAGTAATAATATATTTTCACCTCTTTCCAATACTCATAGATATAAAGGCTATTTTTGTTATAAACCGAACTGGAATTTGACAAGTTAATATTTAATTTAGTGGATTTATTGTATCAACATTATTTTGTTGATACTGAGAAAAGTTGTTTTTTTCAGATAATGCTTTGGAATGTAGAAAAGGATAAGTAGGTGAGAAGGGCTAAGGAAAAGATCTTTCTTTTTAGCACCAAGTCTCATCAACGACGGAAGTGTCGGATGTTCTGATTTTTTTTTTGATTGTTAACTAAATTCCATCCCAAATGGGAGATTAGAAGGATCCGATTTGACGAAGTGAAGTTGAATATTATGGTTTAGTAAATTTTGGGTTTCAACTTTACGGCCTACATGGCGATTTTGTCTTAATTACTTCCACGTGCCACTAACATCGGTCATCTTAACATTGGTGCTCATCAAGCAATTTTTTTTGGTACCCTCGTAGCTACAATGAGGTAAGAATTTTGTATTATATTCTCGTATATATTGTGTGCTGTTTTGCCTGTCTGGAATTATATTCCAAACTTTGTTGTAAAGATTTTTCTACATGGGGCAATTCTTTTTTCAGGGTTTTTGTATAAGCTTGAACCTCTGAAGTTCATTGGAATTATTTTGGAACTTTAAAGACAAACCATTAGCAAGGTTTTGGTATGGTTTCCTAACTGCTAGTTATTTATGGAATTAGGAACTTTTCTTGGATATGGTCTACGTAGCGGAGCTGTAGGACATAGTGATCACTGAGGAACACTTGGATGTTACCTGCCTTACCACCATTTACAGTCTATACTAGTGACTAGAGTATTCAGCTAAGTAGTAGTATAATACTTGGAAACTTAATATATAGTACTATTTCTGTTAATCAAACTTTTTATGCATATTAATTTAATTACTGGTGTCACCTTGTCTAGTATATAAGCATACTGTGCAGAATTTCTGCAAGGTGAAACGCAGCCGGCTTCGTAGCGCTACCTAATTACTGCTGTTTTATTCGTAATATCTAAGACATTCAAATTTATGTAATAGACATTTTATAGATATTTATTGTGCTGCCATTCAGCGTGTGGCTAATCAAAATTTCTTATTTTTTTTTAATACTTAACCCTAACCATTATCGTTTGTAACATAATTATTTGTTTTATCTAGAATTAAACTTCAATCATTTAAGGGGGGGAAAGAAACTTATTGGAATTCTAAACTGATTATTTGATCTAATTCCTGTTTATATTGTGTAATCCAAATGTTGTTAATCTGGAGTGGTATAGATAAGGAATAAGCTTCTGGGTTTTGTATTTACGTACCCAAATAATTTAGTTAGGATTTCAGTTAGTGTAACCTTACAATAAATTTAACCTTTTGTTAGGGAAAACTTCATTCACTTCTTGTTGGGATGTTATTAAGCTCCCTGGTGGATGGAGTTGAGTTTCTTTTTTTTGGGGATAAGTCACTGAATATTGTGAATTAACAATAAAAGTCATTTGTTTCCAACGTGTTGGTTTTCAATTGATCAAGATAAGTCTTTACCTATTGATAGTGGTTAGACTCAATGCAACAACTTTTTTTTTCAAGTTTTATTTAACTTAAAAATTAAAACTTGGTGGCGCTCAACTTAAATATTACATCTAAAGTAAGAGATTGTGGTATGGAAGTATAGGTAGAGTAACGAGAAAGAAGAATCCGAACCTACCCGACTAGAGCTAGCAATAGTCATCATTAAAAGATATTATTGGGTCGATATTAGGTGAGTGTATTGCGTCTGGTGACTAACATATCTTATTTATATACCGCCTTCCATCATATTGGTAAACCATAACATTTCAATTGGGCATCCTTTAAAGGTAGACATGTTAGAATACATACAACATAACATAGCAACAAAACGTAAACCATAGCATAACACATACATATATATTTTTGCTCCTATAAATAATAACATTCGGTATAATTCATATATACAACTCATGTATTTTATAAATACTTGTCATAATGAACAATTTATTTTAAATTTTGTTTATTTAGTTAACAAAAAACACTCAATTCTTCGAGACCGTTAACTAATAGAAAATGCCACGCTCTAAACTGGCACTAAAAAATCTGTTTGTTGCCAACACATTTAATTTCTAACTATTCGATTTCTGAGAGCTAGAACCGCAATTTTGATTTGTTCTGAACGTCCCTAATAAATGATTCTGAACCAAGAATACGTGCAAATTATTACTCGAAAAGTGCTAGTTCTTTGTTTTTCGAACTTTATTATCTATTAGGTTTTTATTATTTTTTATTGGATATTTTTCTACATGTCTTACTAATCTACTTACCTAATCTGGTTACTAATTGCTCTAAGTCTGCTAACTTTTTGATACTTTGGCTGTCTCCTAGTAAACTCTAATGATCTAGATAACATAGGTGAGCTGGGATTCGAATCGTCCTGAAAATATTTATATTTTACACCACCTTTATTATTAATTGCGGATTATTGAAGGGTAACTTAGAATCATGGTATTTAGGTTTAGACTAAGTCAAAGTGGAATTAATTCTGGATGTTTCGTTTGCGATTTCATGAGACATCTTCAGGAATCTGCACTACAAAAGATCAAGACACTGAATAAACACCATTGAGTAGAGTTCAGGTATTTACACCCCACCTGTGCTCACCGACGGGTGACCACGCACGATGGAGCACGTAGCTCTCGTTTCTATTAAAATTTTTTGCTACCTTGCTACCATTTACATTAATTACGTTACGGATAATTTGTTTTTTACTTACACTTCTTTCATGTTCCTTAAGTCTAGTACACACAGGCCGTCCTCTTTCACTTAAAAACATTTTACCGCAAAAACAAAGAATTTTATAAACTCCTCCTGATTGGAAATTAATTACATTTTTTGGGAATCTTGCTACCTAATCTTTATAATTGTGCAGATGTTAACCCGCAGAATTCTTGCAATTTTATCTTTAATACCCCATTCATATATGACTCTCTTCAGACCACGATGATGTGACATACTATTGGGAAATAAGGCAGCTAAGCAAAGGTAAAATGCTAAAAAGATTTTATGACGTTAGAAAAGAGATAGCTGATTTTATGGCAATGGAAAAGAAAACAAATTTGTGATTCAACTTGGCTTTGTGACTTGGCATTCCTGGTAGACATCACAGGACATTTTGAATTGAACTTGAAGCTTCAAAAATAAAGGCAATTGGTAAATCAGCTGTACACAGTAAAGCTTTTCAAAAGCAAATTCCCTTGTGGGAAATACAAATGAGAAGTAAAAACTATTTTCATTTTTTAACATTATCCAGTCACGAAATCATTAAATACGGTCGCTATGCTGAAGAACTGAAACTACTGTCAGAGCACTTCACTAATCGGCTTTCCGATTTTAACCCATTAGTGCCTAATGTTGCGTTTTCGCAACATATGTAAGAGGTCAATGTAGTGCCATCTATCATGTGAAAGCGTAACGTACGCCTCGCCAAATTACAGAAATCCGTTTCATTACAGTTTTCTCAACCTATGTTCACTAACACATGTTGGTTTGCTCAACAGTCTTATTTCGTATAAAACTAAGAAAATTGTAGATTGGTTAATTCACAGTTGAGCACGTGTTTTTGAAAACAAAAGCTAATATTTTTTAAAACCACGGTAATATATATTAGTTATTGGTGTCGTAACACATTTTAAGTAAGTTATTGCATGTGTCTGTATAGAGTAAGCTTTGTAAATGTTAAATATTCGACTTCGATTATATTTTCTCAACATGCTTAGAGAATCATTTCTTGAATACATGAGAAACTGAATCCAGCATCGACGAAGCAATGATCCCATATTACGGACGACACGGAATGAAACAACACATAAAAGGGAAGCCAATACGTTTTGGATACAAAAGTTGGTGTTGGAATCTAAACTCTGGATACCTTTTTGACTTTCATATTTATCAAGGTGCCAAAGGTCAGGAAAATAAATATAAAAAAAGAGTTTGGGCTTGGGTGAGGAATAATTTTGCAGTTTGTCGAACTTATACCTAAAATAGAAAATAACAATATGCCACACTGTTTGTATGCGGATAACTATTTTTCATCCCTAAAACTGATAGACTATTTAACAAAAAATGGCATAGGATATGTGGGCACACTAAGATCAAATAGGGTTGAAAAATGCCCATTTACAGAGATTACAAACAAATCTCGATGTGGTCAATTTGAAACCTATTCTGACGAAAAAAATCAAGTTTTGACATGCAGATGGAACGATAATAGTCTCGTTACTCTTGCTTCAAACTGCCAAGGTGTTACGCCAATTTATCAAGCTACCAGATATTCGTTTGCTGAAAGTAAAAAAAATTAGAGTTACTCAACCAAATTTGATAAAGATGGATCAAAATGTGGCATACTATCGAACAAGTATGAGATCAAAAAAATGGTACTGGCCTCTTTTTACTTGGAGATTGGATGTTTCTGTACAGAATGCCTGGTTGATCTATCGCAAAATGCGGGAAGCCAATCTAGACCAATCAGAAATGGATCTGTTACAATTTCAGCGAAATATAGCGAAAGCATTACTTACCCGTTTTGGAACACCTCCGAGCAGACCTGGTACTGTGCAATCAGTTTAAAAACGAACAACATTAGATGCCAGATATGACAATATAGGACACCTAATTTGCTCTCAAGAAAAAAGAACGCGTTGCGCTCTCTGTCACTCTACGACTATTAGAAAATGTAGTAAATGTAACGTGGCCCTGCATGAAAAATGTTTTCTTAGATATCATACTGAATAATTTAATTCAATTTAATATGCTTTGCACATTTTCTGTATCTTTCATTAATAAACATATATAAGTAAATACTCAACAAAATGTGCTTCTTATTTAGCTTCTTCTATGTGCATGTGGCCGGTGTTGCGTTTTTGCAACAGCGTTTTTTGAAAAAAATTGAGCTGGTAGTCAAAAATAACACTTTAATTTAAATATATATACATGTAAAATTTTACTATTATCAAAACTTCTAACAAAAAAAAAAGTTCTGGGCATTAATGGGTTAAGAATATGGAGAGCACTTTTAATATTTTTGCAAATCTTTGTAAGTGTAATGTGGAAGATGCTCAGCTTCACTTACAGATGGAATTGATCGAGCTTCAAGAAGACTCATATTTAAAGTCTAAATTTGATGATGTGGAATTAAGCAAATTTTACAGAACATACCTTTCCGAAGAAAAGTATTCACAGCTGAGAGTTTTCGCACGAAAAATAATTCGTGCATTCGGTGGTACGTATAAATGTGCGCAGCTTTTTTTAATCATGAAAATTAATGAAAATAAACATGGAACTCGGCTTACAGATGTTAATTTAGAAAACACTTTGCCCGTATGCACTAGTGATATTGGCCCCATTGATCATCTTGTTTCTCAGCTTTAAACTCAAGTTTCTCATTAGTTTTTGCTTGATTTTTCTATCTCTTATTGTTAATCTGTTTTTTATATGTTTGATTATACTATTATAATTGATAAATAAAAAAATGTGTGAGTTTTTATCGCTTTTTTATTCTCACTACGGCCCGCGACCTGATTATGTCCCAAAATTACGCCCCCAGCTAAGCAAAGTTTGCCAATACCTGTCCTATACAGAAGGTAAAACTGCACTAGTCGATGGTTAAGTATTTCTGGCTGAGGTCTAGAAATATTATAGCACCTAATCGAACGCCTAATATCTTCAGTGCAATATTCGTTTGATTTTAAGCTTGAGTCAGTTTTTTGTTTCCCTTGGATTTTAATTTGCATCAGATATTGACAAAGGTCTGAAGAGTGACTTCTGACTGATAACCGATGCATGATTGTGAGAACTAAAATTTATATATCTATTCGTACGTGTCGGTTTCCAGAAGGACCTAGGGTGCCGTTTTCTTTCTTTTATAACACGTTAAGCAAGAGAATGTCACTGACTCAATAAACAATTTTAGAGTGTGGTTGGTCTAAATGAACACGAATAATAACCATTAAATTTAGTTCTCTATATGCCCATATTACAAAAGTGTCATGGCCATATCTAAACCAATATTTAAGTGGATAAGGCAGGTTCCTTCCATAGAAGTGTTAGCTACCAAAGGAGATAGCGGTAATCCCATGGTGGCAACCAAGGTTTGCATATAAAAAGTACCTTGAAAACAAAAAAGGTGGACCTTAAGCATCCTCTTATCAATTAAATTAAGACCGGATCAAGGTTTTCATTTTTAAATTTGTCAGAAATTATGAAAACTAACTAAAATATCACCAGGACCGAATACAAAATCTTAAGTTATTCTATGAAAAGTGTGGAGTGTTTGATATAAGAATTATGATGTCCTGTAAATTATGTAAAGAGTTTAAAATTTGTGTAGTGAAGATCCCCGAAGATGCTTTGTGGAATCACAGGCGAAACGTTGAAAAGTAATTCCAATTTGACAGGGTCTAATCCAAAGAACCACGATTTCTTAATTGATGTTAGCCGTGATAGTTTTCGTACTGTATTAGAACATTACCTTGTCTTCCGCAGAGGCATCTAGAGATTTAGGATGCTTCTGGTCAGGCCATCCTACCGGAGACGACCATCGTATCGTGTCAGGACTGGATGACGAATGCCTCAATTCCCTAGTTGAAGTGATACTATCCGAACTCGACGAAGAACTGACTACTTGTGTACGAGCTAATCTTCTCTTAGGGCTAAGCTTCCTCGGAGGTGGAACTTTATAATAGTGATCTTTGTTGCTAGGAACGTCTAAATGATTGTGCCATGTTACATTTTGGTGCTGCTTAGTTGGGCTAGGCGTTTTACAGCTACGAACGGTCCGCTTCTCCCGTTTTCTACCGACCTTCTTATGCTGACACGGGTTCGTCACGTTAACTTTGTCCGTGCTGGGAAAGTCGTAGAGGCCATCGGAGTCGGTAAATGGTAACAAGTCCTTGTTTTTACCATAAAACAAAGGCGAAAATCGTCCCATGCCCGTGGTACGGTCGCTTAGTGGACTCTCGCTACGTGAGCTCATAGGGCTCAAGTACTTCTCTCCGGTAGCAGCGTCTAACTGTACAACAATAGAAGGCAGTTGCAGAGAGTTCTTGCTACTAGAGGTCGTTAAGGGAGGAAGCAGCCTGTCAATAGAGCTTTCTATACTAACACACTTAGCTACGCGCGGCGTAGTTAAAGTAGAAACTAGAGGTAAATCTAGCAGTACTGTTTTCGTATCGCTGGAATCTACAGTCATAAACACTTCAAGTTCTTTTGCACTTTTCACTTCTCCTTCATCGATCTTTTCGTCAATGTGATCAGTACCAATACCTTCATCATTGGACTCCAACAGAGGATCGTCTGAGAGAGTTTCAGAGTCCGAACGCCCCCTCCTTTGGTCCCCTTGATTGGTTTTAGGCTCGTTGCTATTAGGATTGGAGTTGCCTCGGAGGACAGGAGTAAGCGATTGCCTTCTAAGGCTGTTACCTGAGCCTGGAGGACCTTGGTCTTCCATTTCCGACGGGCACAGAGGGTTACTGGAACCGCACCTCGAAGGACCAGGACTAGCCATAGAACTGTATCCGGATGAGCTGAGATTAGACTCTGAAGCATGTTGTTCTCCTCGATGCGACATTGAGAACGGACTCAGGTAGGTCATGCCTCCTGAGTTCACGCCATGGTGACCCGATAACTTTACCGCTGGAGATATTGATTCTATATCAGAGTCGGCTTCGCTCATATTGCAAGTGATAGTGATCAGAGGAGGGGCACTGGGCAAATCTAGTGAGGTAGGTTTTTCGAAATCTTTGAACATCTTTCTTCCCGACTTTGTAGCGGTGGGAAACTGAAATGCGCCTTCCTGATGATGTGGATAAGATCTTTGTGGTGGCGGTGATCCAGGTATTAGTAGTGTCGGTGATTTGCGAGTGGGCGATGGGGTTTCGATGGTTAGCGTCGGTATGACTAAAGGCGGGGCAGGGTTCGATTCTGCATCTTTATCGTTGATTTGACCCAGTGGATGTGGGCGATTCTAAAATACATAAAGTATCATGTAGTTTTTTTTTTCAAATTTATAACTATAACGAAATACTAATAAACTGCAAGAACTTTAAAGTGAACGAAGACATTTTTGGTGTAATGTTTAACAAAAGGTATAATTGAATGCGATTTATAGAATTTGTGACCCTTATTTTTTCAGAGACGGGTTTAAATTTTATAGACTAACAAATCTCACTGTTTTTAAAATACTAATCCTGAAAAATGTATTAATTTAAGAATGCTTATTATATTAATAAGCATTCTTAAAAGTAACAAAATGGGTATATTTTGACATATAGAATATAGACGGAGGTAAAACTCATTTATTCTCTTGGCTCATTCGATTTTTACCAATTCTTAAGGCTTAGTATTTCAAAAACCATAAAGACTAATTTCTTCATGTTATATATTTTTGAAAATAAGATTTTTTTTCCGAATCCTCATAAAATATATGATATCTCATCGTTAAAAAACCCAAACTGTATAATTTCTCCGATGCTTTTATGTTTTTGTCATATCCACGTTGAACTCTAAAGGTTTTGTAGTTTCACTTTTCTTGTATCTCAAATGTTAAAGGGTTAAAATGCAAGTCTAAATATAAAAAAACACCCAGCACAGGGTTTTCTTTTATAATTTGTCATGCTTTTAAAGGTATTATTTAAAGGAATACAAAAAAGAGGTTTATATAAAAATTTTTAGATTCTGTACAAAGATTTTAGAGAGAAAAAATTGTTTTATTAAAAATATATTAAAAAACTTCCTGTTTTCCTATTTAAATTTTTATTTTAGAAACAATAGAGCTTGAAAGCCAAACCGAATCTAATGAATGTTAGATCCCACTATGGATGGCGACAGATAACAAAACAAATGTAGACGATAAGAGCGTTTAAATCTCAAACCAATCCATGACAGGGGCGCCACTTTCAATCATTTTTTTGAACTGGTAACACACACATGTTGGATTGGAATATAAACAAAGTTCATTAAATAATATGTTTTTGATGTGAGCTCTGCTAGCTCGATGGCAGCCCACATGACTTCAATTGAAGAGGTGGTTTTTTTGGGTTTATGTAAGAAAGTGTATCTATAATAAAACAATTACAATATCAAATCAGGCAAGTCACGGATTAGTTTGAGATTTAACCGCTCCAATATAAGCAACCCGCGCACACATGTTGAGTAATAATTTTCTTTATTCACAACAAAATGCTTTTTATCGAGGAAGAAAAACTTCGAGTAGTTGTATTATATTATGCAAATGACAAAGTCCTGTATAAACAGTGTGTTAATATCGAAATAAATATCCAGGGAATAGAATTCTGTTAAGACAATAGACTATTTTGTTAAAAATCATACAAAAATAAAAACTCTCCGGAAAAGGAAAAAAATAAAATGTAGAAGATTTAAATATTTTTTTATTTCGCAAAAAAAATCTGTTGATAAAACTGAAACTATATTAAATATATTTATTTTTTTAGATAATCTTTATTGCTCATTCCGGTAAATCACGGAAAAACAGTTATATTATCCTGAAAAAGTATGGATATCAGCCTTATAAAATTAGGCCAGTCCAATATTTGTCAGTAGAAAAGAAAATCTATAGATAATTTTCTGCGGATATACTAAGGAGGTTAGAAAAAAATAACAAAGTGCTATGGTCTGATGAGGCTACTTTTACGACGGCAGGCACGTTTAACAAGAAAAATAAGCATTTCTGGGCAACTGAAAATACCCATAAAATAGGTAAAAAAGGGTAAAAAAGCAGGACCATAGATATTTACATGTGTGGTATGATCCACTGAAAAATAAAGTTATTTAATAGCAGAGAAATAACAAAGCACAGCAGTTGTTTGGAGAACATTCTAATTTTCCAGTATAATTAGATTATTAGGCACTAAGATAGCGCACTTTCCCATGACATTCAACCCGTAACCCGTTTTCTTAATAATTAGTATAATTTATGGATACTGAGACACGGGCCCACTCATTGGCCAGCGGGATATTTAATAAAGCATATGATTTGATAGGTTTGTGACAAAAAATTGACCAAGACATTTAAATAAAGAAAATGCGTTTTAAAATAACAAAGCGATTTATAAATCAAAAAAATTATAACAAGAGTATTTTAATAATGGAGGTTCCTACATGAAAATTTAACTAGTTTGTTTAAATATTTGTTGTTATTTCTAATTGATAAAGCAGTGGCGTAGCAATGGGGGAGATATGGCGGATATATCCCGCACAAATTTTTTTAAGTATAGTCAAATTTTTAAGTCTTCTTAATTCTAATTTTCTTCTTTTGATAAAAATCTTGCTATGAAGATAATTTTGCAATATCTGTTGACTTTTTGTTGTTGCTCCCTATTTCCTTTGGTCAACAACCTGCAACCGTGTTGAAAAATAATTACATCACCCCTAAACGCTAAGTCTAGTTAGGCGACTGTATTGATGTTCTATTTTTCGTTAATATATCATTGTGTTTTGTTTATCTGTCGTCATCGCTGCCTTAAGCCCACTACTCACTATACGGTTGAATACGTCGCGTCGCACAGTGATACAAAACGCCAATCTAGGATTCCAAAAAGCAAATTTTTCGCTATTTTTAATTTGATTAAAACTCAGTAGGCTTTGACAACAGATATATAAACAAAAGAAATGTTTCATTTTTTGGCACTTGACTTTAATAATATGTCTGTCACATTGAATTAAATATCACCTTAGGTTGAGTTTCTTAATTTTGCGATATTTAATATACATTTTTAGCAAAAATATAGCCATAGTGTTTTATATTATTTCCAAAAGCGTGAGTTTTAAAAAAAGATGGTGCATATTCATGGTGGTAAGTATTTTAATTTTAAGTAATGTTTATAAGTTTAGCTATTTGTTTAAGGTGGTAATTACGTTTTAAAGAAATGTAAAAAGTACAACTTTTTTGCAACTTGTTACGACTAAATGTTTTTACCGTCATAATTATTTTAGGAGATTGCTCTTTTTAATCTGAAAATTACGTGTTCCCTTTTTTCCCATTTTTTAGATATTTTCATTTTTGTAGGAAATAACATGGTCATAAGACGTTCTGACTTATTTGAAGTTTTAAGAATAAAAATCCACTGCATCCTAGAAAAAGTGAAAACAAAAATTACTTATTAATCATGTTTTACATATTACTGGAGTTCAAAATATTATTGCAGCAGACAATGCACTACTTATCAAATCTGTCGATAATTTTACAAAAGGATTATATGAAAGATGGAAGAAAGCCCGAGGATTTCTCATAAAATTTGAAACTAAAACCGAAAAATGGCTTCAGGAGAATATTGTTACCTCAGGTGCGGGTGCTAATAAGGCAGACAATAGTAGCTCGTCAATATTGGGTCGCCCTAAACTTTCCTTTGCTAAAGGAAGTGTTCAAACAAACCTCAGAAGTGTTCAGGTAGACTTTTCTTCTAAGACTGAAGAGGAGCTATGCTTCGCTGCTGAAATGAAGTTGTGTTCTGTTGGAAAGCGAGATGTAGCCTCAGTATTTTCCAAAATAAGAACATCGCCAAAAAAAGCAACGCGCTTTAAAAAGATGGAACGCAGCCAAAAAAATCCATCAAACATTTCATTCTCAGCTGATGAAGCATTAGCATTTGTGTGTGCAGTGTGTTAGTTATAAGTTATATATATTTGTACACCTCAAATACCCCTAAAATGTATTTATAAATGGGGATCGGACGGAAGTGGAAACCAAAGTAAATATAAACAAAAATGTAGAGGTGGTGATTCGAGCATACTTGTTACATCCGTGGTGCCATTACAATTAAGTTTTGAAAACTCAAATAGCTTGACAGTTTTGTGGCAAAATCCTCGAATGTCATCGACACGTTTTTGTAGACCAGTTAGGTTACAGTTTTTAAAAGAAACGGATGAAATTATTAAGTCCGAATTTTCTTATGTAGAAAACCAAATTTTTCAGCTTTTACCAACTAAATTTTAAATAGATAAAAAGGAATAGATTGTATACTACGAAATGCTGAAAACAATAGTAGATGGTAAGGTGTGTAATTCTGTGATGTCCACTTCTTCTCAAAAATGTTATTTATGTAAAACCGGACCAGCACATGTTAATAATCTGGAATACGTCAAATCTTTACCAACTAATCCAGATGCTCTAAATTTGGGACTGTCATCACTTCAGGCTTATATAAGATTTTTTAAGTGTATAATTCATATTTCATACAGAATAAATTTTAAAGTTTGACGGATTCCCAAAAATTTAAAAAACGAGTTTAATCAAAGAAAAGAAAAAATTAGTGAATCTTTTAGAGAGCAAACTGGATTATTGATTGATTAAAGTAGGTTTCGGTAATACAAATGACGGTAATACTGCCAGAAGATTTTTTTCGGATCCAGAATTAACATCACAAATAACTGGCATAGATCAAAATTTGATTTATAGATTTAGTATCATATTAAGTACTTTAAATTGTGGTTACAAAATAAATTCTTCACTTCTTGGTCAGGACGCCTATGAAACAGCTCAATTGTATGTTAAATTGTACGAGTGGTATCCAATGCGTCCTGTCCATAAAATATTAATACGTAGTGTAGAGGTAATTGAACATTATTTACTTCCGATAGGACAGTTAGGAGAGGATGCCCAAGAATCACGACATAAAGAAATAAAATATTACAGAGAACACAATACCAGAAAAATATCTCCAGATAAAACAAACTTGGAGTTAAATAATATACTTTTAGTTTCTTCTGACCCATTAACTTCTAGTTTAAGAATATTACCTCCAAAAAGTTACGATATTTTAAATCGTGACATTATTAATCTATTAGTTGCCCCTGAACTTGAGATAAAAAGTAACTTCTTATTATTTTTAAAATTATTTTAACTGCTAATATGCATTCAAATTAAATTAGAAATAGTTAATAAATTGATCCTTTTAGTTTTAGTGTGGCCAAATATGGTATTAAACTTTTTAATTTTTATAGACTGTGTCATTAACAGCTCTTAAATTGGTTTTATGTCGCTTGACCACGATAAATAGCTTTTTTGATTAATTCGGAGTTAGTTTTATATACGTTTTTTAAGGTTAAATATATTATGCTTATAAACAAAATATCTATTTATTTATATTTAATTTTCTTTAAGATTTCATTTAAATTATAGATGGTTTTAATTAAAATAAGAACGCTGATAGCAGCCTTGCACAAGCGAATTATTCTATAGATAAAAAATACCGATAAAAATTAATTTTCTTTTATAAACTGTAGCATTAACAGCTCTTAGACTTGGTTTATATCGCTAAAGCCCTTAAAAATATTTAGATTAGTTTTGTATACGTTTTTTGGCCTAATTATATTATGCTTATAAACAGCATACCTAAAGATATATTTAATTTTATATCTGTGATTTTTCTTAAGTTTTTAGTATAGTAAAAAAGATAAATATTAATAAAATTTCTTAATGATTTCATTATCTCTAGTTTTTACTTTTTTCCACTAGCCAATTTCAATTAAAATAAAAACGTTGATGGTCGCCGTGAAAAAAACGGTTATTTTGTAAATAAAAAGAACATAAATGAAAAATTCCTTTTCTAGTACGTAAATTTAGTGTTTAAATTTTCTTTTTATGTTTTATAGTTTGTGAGGTACTGTGTCACTAGATAAATGAACCACTCTGTATATAAGTGTATAAAAACTGCTTATTTTACTATTTCTTAAAAAGGTCTACTATAAAAATACTATGGTATTAAAATATGTCAATCTTAATTGTTTAATATGTAAATATCGGTCTAAAATTAGTTATTTTACTTAAACTGCAAATTTATGTAATATTTCAAGTTAAAAGTGATATTAAAAATGTGAAAAACGGAAAAAATAGTGTCTTATTAATATTTTTCTAATAAATCTGGAGTTATCTTTGATTTTAACCTGACAAGCATAGGCAAACATATTTTTTAGACTTTTGGAATTCTAGAAATGCGTATTGTATCACTGTGCGTTGGTTCGATTCGTTCATTCGTATGAATGAACGAATGGGCGAATCAACAGATGGACGAATATTTCATCCACCCTATTCATCAATTTTTATATAATACTTTCGTATAGATTTTATGCGTTTCAACGTTTGAAAATACGCAAAAAGAACATTTGATTCAGATGAATGGTCCGCCGAGGTCAAAGCCTACTTGATTATCCACCCAAAAGACGGAATCGCCGCGCAACGTATCGAACTGGACCCTCCACACTATGTGGCCTGCTACTCACTTTTCATCCATAAAATTCTGTTTGACTTTCACGGCTTGCTAGACCTAAGAAGGGATGCTCTGTTGGAACTAAAATAAAAATTTAAAGTAAAATTGTCAAAAACCCCTTATCCAAACATAGAGAAACTATATATTTTTGGAAAGACGAAAGCGAAATTTAAAAAAAAATATAAAAAAAATTTATATTTTCCGATCGTAAGTTTTATTATACGTGGAATCTTCATAACGATTCTAAACACTTTTATATAATGTTTTTTTTTTGTATTCCTTCAAACATAATCCCTTTAAAAACAGGACAAATTATAAGGAAAAACCCCGTAAAGTCAAAAAACACTACCTTTGTCTTATATAAGGCACTTTGTTGCATCGCGGCCGCTTCTTCAAAAATGAGGCCGTCTTCAGCTTGCGGATCGATAGCAATGTCCGGACACCTGATCTCATCTTCGTCGCTAGCACTTACGGAAATATTCGGGATCTCTACCGATATCTTATCGTCGCTGTTTTCCAGATCGTCTAACGAAGATCCAGATATTTGGCTCGTCACTCTCCGGGCTATTGGCGACTGGCTTCTGCGCATTATGGGAGTAATGGCCGGTGAAGGCATAGGCGACGGCAGAGGAGTCGGTAGCTCCCTAATCGGCGAAAGGCACTTGTTGATTGTGCTAGGTATCTCTAATAATATCGTTGGAGGGTGAAGGAGGTTGGTTCCGCCTCCGGACGACCTATGCGCGCTTATGGGATCTAGTACGGGCACCTCTATGGTACTCTGAAGATTGTATCCGTGGTGGTGGAGGATAGGACTCTCTGGAGGTCCACTGGAAAATGATACAGGAGTGTGTATCGATGAAGACGAGGATTCGTCGTCCCCTACTATCTCGTCGTGCGGACTGGAGGCTGTGGGTGTAGTTGAAGGAGAAATCTTGAGGGAGGAAGGGAGATTAGCACCGGCAGAGCTGGAAGAAAAATTCCGGAACATTGCCAGGATTGAGTCGGCACTTGCTGGCTTTTGTTTGCCCATTGAAGTCTTGTTTTGTCTTCTGTTGATCAAAAGGTCCGAAATACTCGAACTCAGAGCGCTGGGAATTGCTAAGTCGGAGCTGGTAAACGAGTCACTACCTGAAATTAGGTGAAATGAAAATGTTTAAGTATAAACAAAGCTTCTAAACTATTTTAGATTATTTCTAATAAATTAGGGATCTACAGATCAATACGTTTTTTTACTGTTTATTAAAATTACAGGAAGAAAGCTAATAGTCTAATGTAAGTTCTAAATAGCTACGAATAGAAAAAATGCAGACAGTATGACCAGGAAAGTCTGTACCATATGGGGATTTTTCTAGTAATTAACTTTAATGTCATAAAAATTTTAACAATTAAGCTAAATCACGTGACTAACTTTGTTATTGTCATTTCACATTATTTTTTGAGCAAAACTAATTCAAAACTCAAATTTTACCTTAGTGAATTACTTGAATAAAATCCGATATGATCCGGACTTTACTGGTCACAGTGTATACAATATACATATACTTTAGTTTATAGAATTTTTAGCCCTTTAACTACTTAATGATTACGACGCAAACCTTAAAACCTTACAAGAGAGCAAACTTTCGATATAGGGATTTCGATCAAAATTTGACAGCTGTCATTTGGACAGGTCCACAACGGAGTGGGATAGAAAAAAACGGATCACGGGTTCGGGTTCGATTTTTGTTTCTCGATTTTTTCTACATGATTACAATGGAGAGCATTCATTGCAAGTTCCGATTTTTGAAAAAAAAACGGTGTCGGACGTTTCTGATGCTAATTACGGGAAAAATAAGCAACAAAATTTTATCTCAAAGCTTTGACCTTGAACATTTGGTTTTTGACGTTTATCGTCTATCTACGATGCTCAGATTTTCTATTTGGTAGGTTTTTTTAGTGTTATCTACATTCCTTCTATCCCCGTGTCCGTATCTTTTTTCGTTTTTGCGGAACCGTGCAACAAACTTTTCAATTTTTTTTTGCAATTATCTGTAAACCTATTGGTTTTACTTATATTTTTGTAAAAACTAAAATTAAATATCTCGATAAAAACGAAACTTGTTGTGACCGACTGATTTAAGGACAGCTTTAGGTTAGGTTAGGTTACCTTTTCGAACTTTTTTATAATAACCAAAGTTGAATAACTTGATAAAGCGAAACTTTTTTATTGGAAACTTTTTTCTGTATCTTTAAAAATTATGGTTTGGGCGTGGCCGACTGAGTCAAGGTCAGCGTTAGGTTAGGCTAGGTTACGTTTTCGAACTTTTTTGTAGTAACGAAAGTTAAATAACTAGAAGAAACGAAACTTTTTATTTGAAATTTATTTCTGTATCTTTAAAAATGTATGGGAATATTGAGCACGCAGCCGATAACCTCCTAAAAAGGAGTTCTTTATACGCCCGCGCAGGAGATCGAAACGCCTGCTCGTTCTATATGAAACTACTACAAACAATTATAAAAGACGTAACAAAACTCTCTTCTTGATTTTCTTGCCTTATTTTATCTAAAAAAATTAGGACATTGAACATTAGAACACTCAAAAACAAACCCTACTTCATACTTTTGAATTAGTAACTTTTCCTTCATGTTGGCAACTTGACAGCATGAAACCAACATATTAATTGTTACAAATTACAGTGGCTGATATGAATATTTTATTATATACATAAGTGGATCGGTACCAGCAGGAGCGATGTCAGATTTCCGCCAAAGATGCCTTTCACGGTTTCCTCTGTTAGGGCTTTAACGATGTTACTACTATACCTAACCTGGTGCTAACCCGATACCAATCCTGCTAGTGCTTTCGCGCTTCTGCTGGTGCCGATCCACCACATGTCCATAATTATCAGTTAATCAATTCTCTTTAAATTAATATCTCGATTTTTTAGTCAAAAAAGGCAAAAAGGCAAGCAAACCAAAAAAAGAGTTTATTTTACGTCTTTTTATAATTGTTTGTAGTAGTTTAATACAGAACCAGGGAATTTTCATAAAAAAATAAATATAAATTCTTAATTCATCTTTTTCTCATGACAAATGCTAAACATGAGTATTTCAAAGAAGTCGTTAAAGTAAAGCTGTCTAATATTAGTTTTGTTGAGAGTTTTTAAAATCTAAAAATAAAAATATCACTTATTTCAAACGCTATCTGCTAGATTGTGTAGACAGATTTACGTATGGATAAACCTTCTCAAGTTGTTATCGTATATGCCTCCCTTTCGAGACTTCATGGTCCCATATGAACCTGTGGAAGGAAGCTCTCATTTAAGTTAAGGCTAATAATAATTGAAACATCTTATTTGGTTCGATTCAATTATAATAAATTGTCAATTTACTATGTTAAACATACAATAGAATATTTTATAATAGAAATTCCAGGTTTTTTTTTTTGGAAAGCCTTCTTTCCCTTCAGAAGAGATTGGCTGAGAGAGTTTTTAAGCCCTTTCTTTTTTTTTGCCATAGTCTTTTTGAGCCAGAATGCTGATAAGTTAAATTGAGTTTTAGACATTTATATAGAAGGTACTTTTATCAGATTTAGACGGAAATGTAATTATAGTTCAATTTTCTACATAAAGTAGAACTCTAGGTGACACCTATGAAGTATTTATTAATTAAAGGTTCAGGGTGCGTCTATGACGACGAATTGAATTTCAGCCAACCAGAGGCAAATTAGGTGTCGACTTTTTTCCGGATTTTTAAAACAAGAGTTAGTCTGTGTCAAAGTTTTGTTTGTTGATTTCAAATTCTTCTTTTGTGGATGTTTATGAAGCTTTACTTATACAGTGGGTTATTAAAGTTGAGAGTTTATCAAAGATATTTTATTTTCATTCAATGATTTATTTGGGGAATAACTTTTACGTATTTTCAAGAGTTAAATTTATGATTTATTAAAATATTTTTGTTTTCTTTTCTTTCGCACTAGGTTTAAATAAATAAATACATAAATAAATAAGGCCTTTAATAAACATAAAAAAACAAACAAGAACATTACATTAAAACTGCCTGGAATCATCCCTGCGCTGGCGAAGTCTAGCAAATAAATTCTACTCTACTTAACCAGCACAGGATTGCTGTGCTATGGAATGCGTAGGAAAATAAAATACATAATTAATTATTGTTGACAAAAAAATGGCAGTTTGTTTGTTAACATTGCAAAACAGATTGACACAAAAAATTTTTGTTAAATTCTTAGATCACAAAAATATATGTGAATAATAATATTCAAGGTTACAAAATGTGCGAGGGCGACGAAATTAAAATTAAAGAAGTACGGAAGGAATATAAAATAGCTAAGGTGTTTCCTTGAGAAGATCCATGCCCAGAGATTAAAATGAGCTTAAGCTATGATAAAAAAGTCCTGTAAGCCTTTTGCCTTTTCAATTTAAATTTAAACTTATTAAAATTGTAAAGTCTGAATTCTGTAGGCAATAAATTCAAAAGGGAAATTGAAATGTATGAAAAAGATCTTTTAAATAACGTTGTACGAAAATGAGGCATTGTGTATCTATCCTTGAACTTACATTAACTGAATGCTGTGATTCACGAGTTTGAAATATGTTATTCAAAGAACATCCCAGATTTGGGATCATTAATAATTTTAAAAACAAAATTTCCCAGATGATGAAACCATCGATTTTCCATACGCAACCAATTTAATTCATTTATTTTATGAGAAATATGTTCCCTTATAGAAATATCAAAAATTAAACGACAACATGAATTTTGTATGACCTGTATTTTATTTTTGTCCAAAGAATTCAGACATGGAAAATAAATAAAATTACCATAATTAAATTGTGAAAGAATTAGGGATTCTGTGAGCAATTTTCTTAGATGAAAATTAAGAATATGACAATTGGCAAATAATATTTTTCCCTTTCGTCTATCGTCTAAGTTCTTGCACGTGACTGCTGAAACGCAAATAGTCGAAAATTATACCCAAATTCCGAGCTTCTTCAACAAAATTTAATACATTATTGTCGATAGAGATATTCAGGTTTGAAGTTAAAAAGTTGCATTTGTCCCTATTACCAAATATCATCACATTAAATTTTTTTTAATTTAAGTTTAGATTATGTTGTTTAGACAAAGTATTAATTACATTTAAATCATTATTTATTATATTATTAGCCACTTCAAACTCTTCGGGTCTAAAGGAAAAATAAATCTGGGTATCATCTGCGTATGCTATTATCTTACAATTATTAAGGGACGTTAAAATGTCAGAAGTATAAATGCTGAAAAGAAGAGGTCCCAGGATAGACCCTCGGTGTACACCAGACAATATAGAAAGTTCTTGTGACTCACACTTATTATAAGAGATTTTCTGCGATCTGCATTATAGATAGGATTTAATTAATTTTACTGAGACGTTATCAAAGCCGAAGTATTTCAATTTAGCTAAGAGCAAGTTATGGTTGATAGAGTCAAAGGCTTTTGAATAGTCAAGTAACACGAGCACAGTAACAAGTCCCTGATCAGCATTTACAAAAATGTTATTGGTAATAGTTGCAAGCGCAGTGGAAGTACTAAACCCGAGTCTAAAGCGACACTGCACTTCCGGCACTATGTTACTAAAAATGGCAAAATCAAAAATTTGTTTATATAATATGTTTTCTAAGACTTTAGAAGCTGCAGGCAATATGCTTATGATTCTTAAATCAGAAAAGGTTTGAAGGTCCTTATTTTTGGAAAGTTTGCTATTTTGCATATTTTCATTTTTCCTTTTATCAGGAAAATCAGAGTTTTCTATGCAACAGTTAATAATATAAAGCAATATAATATCAATATGTGGACTACAATATCTCAACATTCTAAGTGAAATATTATCAGAACCAATGCTATCTTTTTTTAGAGAATGTAGAATTGTATTAACTTCTTCAACATTAATTAATTTGAACGAAAACTGAGTACTTCTTGAGGAGTAACTATTGCTATAAAAATGTATTTTATTATCACAATTATCGGATACATATTAAAAAATTTTGAAAAATAAGAATTAATAGAATTGGGTTCTGAAAGAATAGCTGGCAACTCTGCCCGACCTTGTTTATTACAATGTATATTGAGATTACGCAAAGCAGACCAAGTTCTACGCCTACCAGCAACTGAATTAAGATAGTTTCGTGTTTTTCGTCTTATCATAGACACGGTAAGATTTCTTAGTTGTTTATAATTATTCCAATCGGCTTGAGAATGAGATGTTTTATATTTTTGTAAAGCTTTATTTTTATATTTAATTAACATTTTTAAATTAGCCTGCCTTTGGTTTTGTAATTTTGCGACTTACTATCGGAGCGTGTTTATCAAATAAGAATATAATAAAATTGTTAAAAATAGTATTTTTTTTATGTATGTTATTATTGTTAAAAATAGAGTACCAGTCAAGAGCTGCAAAATCGGAGATAAAACCATCATAATTACAACGATCAAAGTTACGATAAGAAATAACCTTTGGAATTACTTTATTCTTAATCACAGAGAGATCACAATACGTTACTCTGTGATCGGAAAACGTATATGCATTAATTGTACCACATACGTTTATTGCAAGTGACGTGGAAATAAAGATTGGGTCAATCAGAGTGCTCGTGCTAGCTGAAATTCTGGTTGGTTCACTGATAATTTGAGACAGATCATAAATTTCAAGGCACGATAAGACAGAATTTGGCAGGTTAAAAAAATTAATGTTGAAGTCTCCTAGACATATGACGTTACTGTAAGTATTACAAACAAAAGCAAAAATATTCTCTATATCATTAATAGTGTTTGGGGATATTAAGTAAATTCCGTCATTTTCTAGATTTAAATACTTTTTTTGTTATTAATTTTAAGTATTATTTTTGTACAGTAATTCACATCCTTTATATTTGTTAATAGATCTTTAAGTTGTTTTTAAAAACCAATTCTTTTATTGAAATAAACCACCTGTTAAAATAAATAAATTCAAGAAGAAGATACCACCGTTGTTGCTGTTTGCTGTTGTTCGAGTTATAAGTGGTCGCCGATTTGGCGAATAAGATGTTTAATTAAATTTATACTAACAATTATATTTGATAACGTTGTAAATTATAATTTACGAGGAAGCCCACAGAGTACCTTTGATTTTACTTATCATATCTATCTTAATTTCAGTAATGCAACAGGGCTGCCCGCTATGTCTCAAATAAATAAATAAATAATTTTAATTATTATAAATAACTGCTCTATAACCTTGTTACAATATAAAAAATCGTCAAAATCGGCAATGGTGTAAAAATGCAAAAAAATTACCATAAAGACAATATAAGTCCGACAGAACAATTTAAGCGAACATTATACATTGGCTACAAATGTAAATGTAAAACATGACCTGATTCTGATTTAATTCTCTTATTTACACCTAACTCTAGTCAAGGCTACCCAAATAAAAAAAAATTGAACACCACAATATTGGTAACTGGTACCTTGATTACTTGACGTACTATTAGGGCTCCTATTAATTACACTAGGCGACGGCGGAGTACTCGAAGGTCTAGGAAATATACACCCCAGCCTGTTGGTCTGCATGATCCCCATCTCCATATCGGACCCTGAACTCATCTCCGCGCTAACCTTGTTTAGCAAACGGGCAAACGTTACTTTTTTCTCAAGCTTGGGGTCGTTTAGAACCGTCAGAGCAGGATCGTTATCGGAAAATTTTGTTTCTTTGACAATCACAGACGGCGCCGATTGGATGCCGCTAGTTTTTTGTTCGCTCATCTGAATCAACTCGCCCAAGCTCACCCTTTTCGATGTGTGTTTGTTGACAGGAGAGATGAGTTGTTGGAGTATCTGCTTCTTTTCTGCCACGTTCTTTTTGGTGGGAGTTGAGTTGTTCCGTTTCTTTTTCGGTGAGGGGGTACCTGTGAAAACAATCTTGTTGGAATGTACTTTCATAGTGGTGTGCCGTGTACACTGATAGCGGAAAGCAGTAGTTATACAGTAGTATGCGTACCCACTAATTCTAAATCCACTTTAATTCAGATTAATTGAGAATACTTTTAAATTAAAAAAGTTTAATTTCTTACGTAAGTAAAGAAAACTTCAAATGTTAAAAAAAAGAGCAAAAAAGAAATGCTCTTTCTTCCCAGTTTTTTTTTGTATAAATATGTTGATGGCATTGCAGATGAAAGCAATTCTGAGTGCAATGTGCGTATTTTCCTTACTTTGGTAGAAAATATTATTGAATTTTTGGTTTTTTTAACATAGACGTGAGTATAGCGGCGTGTATTGCTCCGATCGAAACAAAAAAGCAATTTCATGGTTTATTTAATAAAATTGGGCTGGTTTCTAACATCTATGTCAAATACATAATCTACAAAACAAAAGTGGTATAACAAAAATAATTTTGGTAACTTTTGAAGAGAGATTTTTAATGGTTACTAATAATCACGTTAAAAATTTAAGTTTTTGTGTCTAATGAAACGGTTAAAACCTCTATTCTATTTGCAAATTGAATCGACAGTAGTTTTTGTACAAATCCGCCAAAATATATATATTTTTTAAATAGCTTTTTTAGTCTCTTTAAAATGAAATTAAAATTTATTTATCACATAAAGAATTCTTTTAAATTTAAAACAAAATCAAAATTTTGACAAACTTGAGTTTTTTTGTTTTAAATATTTTTTTATGATTTAACGTAGAGAAAATACAATTATATTCAGAAGGGAAACGAAATAATTGCGAAAGCTTATTATTAAACAAATCTATATACAGTGTGACCCAATTAACAGGAGAACACCCTAATATCTCAGGAATTAACTACCAGGTTAGTTTCAAATTTTGTTGATGTGTATGGATTTAAAATATGACTATTTTGATATAATTAACTTTGACATCTCTCATTGGCGTGCGAGTCTAGAGGGGGAGAAATGATACCATTTTTAAGAAAAAGATATTAGCAATTATTTTTAACGAAATTTTGATTTTTGATTCTTACTCAGCATCATCAAGAACCCCCTTATACCAAATATCAACAAAATAAGTCATTAGCTTTGAGAAATACGAGCTTTCAAAAAATGCATTTTTTTAATTCAAAGACAGAAATCTGTTAAACCAAAAAATACTATTTTACATTTTTTTTATTGTTTTAGCGGTCTTTATTGAATTTTAGTAAAAAAATTACTTTAAGACATTTTTTTATTTTTATAATTTTAATAAACATAATTAAGAAACAATAGCAGAGCTGAAGAACTCGAACATATTTTAGAGTACGTCTTAGAACCAATTTATTTTCTAAATTCGATAAAGATGGTGAAAATAATTAAAAAATGTAAAATAGCGTTTTTTGATCATTCAGTTAGAGAGATTTCTGCCTATGAAATTAAAAAAAAATGCATTTTTTGAAAGCTCGTAGTTTCCAAGGCTATTGACGTATTTTGTTGAAATTTGGTATAAGGGGGTTCTTGATAATGCTGAGTAAGAATCTTGAATCAAAATTTCGTTAAAAAAAATCTCTAATATCTTTTTCTTAAAAATCGTACCATTTTCACCCCTCTATGTTCGCACGCCAATGAGCGATGTCAAAGATGAATGTGGCAAGATAATCATATCCATCATCCATACACATTTCCAAAATTTGAAACTAACCTGGTAGATAATTCCTGTCATATTAGGGTGTTCTTCTTTGAAATGGGTCACACTGCATTTTATTTTCAAATAAAATATATCTTATTTCATTTTTAAATAATATTTTTTCGATATAAAGAATTATGATTAATTACTTAAAACAATATGTATTTTACCTAAAAATACCGTAATGTGTTGCCTGGCAACACTACCATGTTATTGTTATTAGAGAGCAATTATTTGTTAGGTTTGACTTTGACAGTTTCTCAATTAAAAATATAAGAAATAGAATGGATTTGCTTATTTGACAGTGACAAGCAAAAGACAAATCATAATTAGCTATGGAACACCATCGTTAAAGTGATACGATTGTTACAATAGCCGCACGCGGTTATACAACGAATAACGAACGAGACACGATGAGTCGGTCATTGGCAAATTCGTCCGCATATTTTCTATGTTCGCAGTGACGAGCGCCTTACTGTATATATATATATATATATATATATATATATATATATATATATATATATATATATATATATATCAAAATTCGACATAAAAAAACAAAAAACAACATTTTTCAAAAGAGAGTACAAAAACAGCTAAGAACTACTAAAGAATTTATCAAACATAATCCACAAATTACCATTCTCAATCCAGATAAATAATCATGAACACTACTGATTACAATTCTAAAATGGAAAACTTAAAAAGGGCAACTTATAAAAAATTACGAAACGATCCGACGCTGTTTTTCAAGTAAAAAATAACACCTTTATAAAAAAAATGCTAAACAAAAAACAAATTTCAGAAACGGAAGCCAAAATGTTAACTGTACATAATACTGTGGCCCCCAAAATTTACGAAATTACCCTTATCAAGTTTACAATTATAACTGTCAAAATACTACAATTGGTCACCGGCAAAAATGACTTTTATATTAAAGATTCGTTTACTTTTAAAGAGTTTATAGACAACACACATATACCAAAAGACTCTAAATTAGTATCATTAGACGTTATCTCTTTATATACAAACATCCCTATAGAATTAGTAGCAGATTTTTAAAAGAAAAGTGGGATTCTCTTAAAGAACAAACATCCCTTATTTGAATTCAATAAATCTACGTTAACGAACAATTATTTCCAATTTCATGACCAATTTTTTCTACAACTGGATGGATGCGCCATGGGCTCCCCAATTTCCTCAACAGTTGCCCAACTAGTCATGGAATACTTAGAAGAGAAAGTTCAAATATAGTCACCAATCGTATTTTTTAAAAGATATGTCGATGATTGTCTGATGGCAATTCCAGAAAATGAGATTAATAACGTTTTAAACACTTTTAACAGTTTTCATCACAAACTTCAATTTACTGCCGAAGTCGAAAACAGCAATACAATTAACTTCTTAGAAAACGAGACAGTAAAAAAGGCTTAAGACCAAGTGGTATACTAAAGATACATGGTCTGGTCGATATTTAAATTTCAATTCAAACCACCCGAAAAATCAAAAGAATAGCGTCATTATAAATAAACTTTAACGTCACCGGAGTATCGCTCTGAAACATTAAATAAAGTTTATTCTAAAAACATTCTAATAAAATCATTAAACACATATTTATACAACAAGAAAAGAAAAAATACAAACTAATGACAATAAAACCTACGTTGCAATGCCATACACAAATGGATTATCAGAAAAACTTTTTTAGCAAAGCAAGACATCATTGTTTGCCATAAATCTCACAATCGTTTATCCCATCTTTTTACTCCTTTAAAAAGCAAAGTACCCAATAAAAAAAGGTCCAACATCGTTTACTCAATACCCTGCCTAAACTGCCCAAAAAAATATATAGGAATGACCACCCAGTTGATATTGAAAAAATACACTAAAAATGCTTCAAGCTCTACACAAACATGAAAAGAATGAAAGACATGAATTTAACTTTTCTGATAGAAAATCTTAACGACCGCAAGCTACAAATAAAGGAAATGATACACATCAAAAAAAAAAATTTTCTGTTAACGACAAACAAGACATCCATAATTTAAGTCAAGTATATTATAATCTATTAACTTAAAAGTAAAAATATCACACTGTATTCATTCTCGTCTGCCTATGTATATATATTTTAACACTTTTTATATACCATAAAACAACAAGTAAAACCAATAAATTAAAAAAACTTCTTAACTGAGTTATTCATACAATAACATCCAGATGAATATATATATATATATATATATATATATATATATATATATATATATATATATATATAAAAAAAATAACGTAATGTCCCATATTTATAATTTGTATTAATGTCCTGATTCTATTGTTTTAGATAGTATGATAATCTTGTACATTTTTGATAAAGCCTACTTTAGGCGAAACGTAAAATAGAGAGAACAAAGTTGGAAGAAGGCGTTTTTATTTTTACATAAACCTAAACCCAAGAAAATTGAAGTAAAATATATATATATATATATATATATATATATATATATATATATATATATACAGGGTTATGATAAATTAAGGAATAAATTCACTATCTTGGAAATTAAAAAGGTAATAGAAAAACGCTTGAACCCGTCGATCTAGATTTATTTTTACGCATATTTAGAAATTATTTTAAACTATACAGGGTCACTCACAAAAGGTGTACAACTGTCATCTTTGATTTTTTCAATACCACGCCTTATTTTTTTCTGCTGATTTGAATTCTCTATGAAATTCTAGACATTTTTGGTATAACATAACCTATACTGAAAATCAACAGTTATCGAAATATGTTTATCTAAATAAAACATAAAACACATATCAGGAAATTAAATAAGAAAACTACTTTATTCTACTAGACATTTTTGGTATAACATAACCTATACTGAAAATCAACAGTTATCGAAATATGTTTATCTAAATAAAACATAAAACACATATCAGGAAATTAAATAAGAAAACTACTTTAATCTACTAGACATTTTTTTGATAACCTATACTGAAAATAAACAGTTATCGGTTTATCTAAATAAAACATAAAACACATATTTAGATGAGCCTTGATAACTGTTGATTTTCAGTATAGGTTATGTTATACCAAAATGTCTAGAATGTCATAGAGAATCCCAATCAGCAGAAAAAAATATGGCGTTGTATTGAAAAAATCAAAGATGACAGTTGTACAACTTTTGTGTAGTGACCCTGTATAGTTTAAAATAATTTTTAAATATGCGTAAAAATAAATCTAAATCGACGGGTAATTTTTCTTTACCTTTTTAATTTCCAAGATAATGAATTTATTCCTTAATTTATCATAACCCTGTATATATATATATATATATATATATATATATATATATATATATATATATATATATATATATATATATATATATATATATATATATATATATATATATATATATATATATATATATATATATATATATATATATATATATATATATATATATATACAGTAACATAACCATACCATGTTTTTGAATAGTTTTTATTGTATATCTTTATTTTTATTAAAAAAACATTTTATTAACTTATTTTAATTAAAAAACATTCATTAAGAGCAGTGGGATGAAACAGCTACCTAAAAATAAAAAATGTATTTATACTCACTTGTCTGTACTTTTTGCAATTAAAATGTCACATAAAAATTGCTGACTGTAAAGTTATACATTAATTTATTGTAAACAAATCTTGCATGTAGAAAACATTTTGAACTGTAATTTTTTTTAAAAAATTGAATAGCGTATTCACTAAAATTCGAAAATTGTAATCAACCGCACTAGAAATATTTTAATTTACAGAGTCCAAACGAAGCGCAGAAGAGCAAATTCATGTGTTAAGTGATATAAGCTCTACGTTCACCGGGTTGATTTGGTTCATTCACTGAAAAATATGAGCGTTACGCAATTTCATGGTTGCTACTACTTAAATAGGTGATAACTTTTATGATTACCAGATGGTGCGTACATTTTATGGTTACCAGATTTGGCAACTTAAGACTTTTTTCTTTAGACAAATAAAAAGATATCTACAGAAAATTCCAATAAAAGCAGAGGAATATCTGATATTCGGAAATACCATATGATCCAATTTTTTTATATACAGGGTTGTTCAAAAGATATGCACAATCTGATACTAGCAACAGATTAGGGGTCTGCTTATTTCTTTACAGTAGAGCGAAACCACATAAATTTTTTAATTAAAATTAATATTCGAGGAGGCATAGCACTCACCTGATTCGCCTAATGTAACAAATACTGAAGGTGACCTCCACCTTCTACTTCTACCCTCTACTAACATGCATCGGGTCTGTAATAAATACTGTCAACCGCACTTCCAATACTTTCGGCTGGTAAATTAGTATTCAATCTTGTAGGTCCTCAACGCTGTTTGGTCTATTTTTAAACAGTCTCTCCTTCATATCCCAATAGAAAGAAATCCAATGGTGTAAGGTCCAGACACCTTGGTGGCTATTCAATGGGATCCCGTCGATCTCTCCACCGATTTGGAAAAACTTTGTTCAACTACCTTCGAACATTTATGCCAAAATGTGGTAAAACTATATTCTTTTATTCTTTCATGGCATATAAACATTGACTTTTTGGGGATGTTGTGCATGTCCCTCACGTATCCACTATGGATTTTGATTAGACCGGAATCTATAATTATATCTATTGCTCATTTCATTTAAATTAAATGCAGCCTCACCAGAGAAGATAATATTTTGAAAAAAGATGTTATTTTCATCATCTCTTCCCATCATTTTTTCACAGAATTGTAATCTCCTATCGTAGTCATCTTCAAGAAGTTCGTGTACTACATGCACTTTATACGGATGATACTTCTGGCTCTTTAATAATCAATATAGAGAAGCTCTACTGACTAGCTATACTGATAGAAATATATCAAGACAAAAGTCTTCAGTTAAAACGGGTGGTCGGCCCGTTTTAGGTAAATCCCTAACTGTAGCATGCTCTTCAAATTTGGGAGTTATTCTCTTCACACTTGACCGTGTAACTGTATTGTCTGGATACTTTTCACTGAACAACACACAAACTTCATCTTGGCTCCGTACTTTGTCTCCACAACCCAAGAATATTAAAATTTCAATACGCCTTTCTGAGAGCACCATAATTCGAATATGCCAAAATTCCAAAATACTAACACTTGCTTACAATTCATTGATCAAACTTAAAGATTAATTGAATTTATTATTTTGAATGTGTCAAGGGCGTGCGGTGAAATTTTAAGGAAGGGAAGCAATTTTTAGAAACTTACCTATTTGTAATGTAATTCGATTCTTCGATCATTTTTTGCAAATTCGTCATCATAAAAACGTCGATGCTCAGACATATTTTGGAGTAGTTTATTTTCAGTGGACAACAACGATGTATGCGAAAGTCTCTCCTGCCCCGTTGAATTCCTCACGAATTTTTTTATACGTTTAAGTGTTGAAAAATTGCTTTCTACTGATGAACTTGTTGCAGAGATTGTCAATACTAATTCACACAATTTCGACACTTCAGTGTAGGCATCTTCTAGCTCCTTGTCTTTTAAAAATTGCATTAGTTCCTTAGCGTTATTTTTTGCGCTAATGTCATCAGTTTCATAAATCACTTTTAGTTCAGATCGCAGTAACACTCGGTTGAAGAACTGGCCATCATGAAGAAGAAGAGATTTAAACACATCTTCTGGAACAGTTTTTCCTTTAAATGAATCAAAATTGCAGAGCTCGAGGAATTTAAAATTATTTAAACCCTTAAATCTATAGTTTATTTGTTGCTGAACTTGTTCGATAATTTCATAAAAGCGGCGTATGTATGATGTTTGAACATCTTCCATCTTGTCTGTTCTAAGACGCTTGGCTTATGGCTCTACATTTCACGTCATCATTTTCTCTCAAAATAGGTCAAAGTCATCTCTTTTTTGGCTTAATATGGACTTAAAATCATCCACTTTTTTTAGGCAAAAAACAATATCATTTGTTTTGGTTTGTAATATATTAAAAACATTGTCAGAGAATGGAAATATTTCTGAAAATATGTTCAACGAATAACTAAAATAAAAATCTCGTTTCAAACAGTTCAAAAATCCCTCGAACTATGTATTGTTTCTGAGTCCCACGTTTCATTATTTTCTATTATTATTCTTAAATAGTTCAATCACTGATTCACAATTTTCAGATACTGTTAACACAAGTCTTCCATTATAGTTCCACCTAGTAGGAGCTACTTTGGGCAATCGTTTGTGGAAAATGGAGTCCAAAGCTTGTGTACGTTTTGTTAACTTGGAAATAAAGCAACCATGCCACTTAAAGTGACGAAAAATACTTTACACTCTTTAATGTGATTGATGGACTGGGATAAAACTAAATTTAATTTATGAGCAAAACAATAGACAAACACAGCACTTGGGAAAGTTTCTTCAACTTTAGCTTGCAGACCTCCTAATTGTTCTGCCATCAGTGCAGCTCCATCATAGCTTTGAGCAACTAATTTTTTCTCTCCATTAATTTCTTTAGTAACGTTATAAACTACGGTATATAATTCATCTGCTGTATGATTTTCGGACACGTATTACTATACATAATTGGCTAAAAGTAGTGATATCAGTTGTTTCGTCCAGAACAATAGCAATGAACCGCGCCTAGCCAATCTCCTGCTCAATTCTTTTTAGAATAAAAAGGTTGTAACAACGGAAATTAAATCATTCTGGATTCGATTTGACGTTCCGCGAAAAAGGCTAGACTGCTCTAAATGATTTTTTAAGCAGTCATCATATTTAGCTATTATAAACTAAGTAAATCTTGAAAATTTCTTCTATTTGAAGAAATCTTTGTTTCATCATGACCTCTAAATCCTAATTTGTGCTGTCCGAGAAAACAATAACATCGATAAGTCTTCTTAATATTTGCCTATTTTTATCGACTAGTTCATTGTGTTGGCGGTGACTAATTTCCAACTGTTTATTAAGGGCGTGTTCAATTCTGGTTTTGCCGAAGACTTTTTCTTTTATGCAAATGCGCTTTGGACATAGTGTGTCTTTTTACAGCTTTATGGAAATTGTTTAAATCGGAAAAACCAGTTTTATTCCAGAGACCTTTTTGATTTTCAAAAAGTAAACATGGCCAACAAAATAATTTACTTATATTTTCACACCCTGTTAGCCATTTAAATTGTTCGTATTTTTTTCCGGATAAAAATGTCTAATACAGTTTTTCATTTTTGTGGTTAAATTTTTCATAGGCGGTTTTGCCCTTCCTTTGGAAAATTATTTGAAGCTTATCAGCGAAGTTTAATGTTGAAAATCCCTTTATTATTAAGACACTCACCACACATTCACACATACTCTTCTTACTAAATTCTCCAACATTTTTAGCGTTATTACCGACAGCCGAAGTTGACTGCATTTGCATATCCACGTCCGTATTATTGTCTTCCATATCGCACCATGCACGACGCGACGTACGTATTACACAACACATGGATAGCCGTTCAAACAAAGAACCTACTCCAACGATAGCTTCCGGCCCCACTTAAAGCTCGCGACTGAAATGCAAACATTGCAAACAGCCGGTAGAAAGTTCAGTAACCTCTGGCTACATTCACAGGAAATCAAGCATACAGGACTTGGCTGCAGAGAAGCTAGCGGCCCGCATAGGTTCTGTTCCATTTTCTATTGTCCTCGGTCGGAGTTGAGGCCGAATTTATTATGGTCTTGATAATTAAGATAATATTTTAGCGTTTTTAATATAAACTAAATTAATGGTTCCCTATTTCAAAAATTACATTTTAGAAGATGTTTTATATTTTTTTTTGGGGAAGCACTGTTTCCGTTGCTTCCATGGACTGCAGGCCCCTCGAATGTGTAGGTATTTAAACAGGTAAGGTAGGTAAATAAACAACCAAAATGTGGGAAAAAACTGTCCTAGAATTTCAAGAATTTGGATATCTTTTTACCTGCATTTTGCAATATAAAAATGTGTGATATTTGGAAGTTGCTTCTTAACGTATGGGGTAATAATAAATACTACTATCGTTCTCTCAAGATAATAAATGACATTTTCTTAAGTCACTGGATTGGTTGATGTGGTCTAATAAATTGATGGTACCGAAGGTCGATCCGCCTTACACCATAAGGAACTACTTTGATAGTTATTTTATTTAAACATTTATGTGGACTCGTTTTCCTGCAACGAAATGAGCGGACCACTAGTTTGTTGCTAGTATCGGATCCAGTTTTAGAAGACCTTCTCATAGAGCCCTCACACGATCTAGGTTGCCATTTAAAAAAAATTGCGGTGCGTACAAACTAAGGGGTTGTAGAGACGGGGACGAAAAATTACAAAAATACGAACCATTATTTAAACCACGTTTTCCAGGGTTTGTGTGAAAAATGACTCATACAGAATGTACGAATTAAATGTGTTCAGATTATTTGTCACGTTTAGATTGACAAACAAAAATCTTTTTTGGCTTTTTCGCAACTGAATAAAAATATTTAACTTTAAATTAATTGAAGCAAATATTTAATGAAATTACATATCTCAACATGTAAACTAATTTATCTACGGAAGTCATCAGTGCGCCGATCGTAAGAGAGAAACTTTAAATAATAGAAAAGAATTGATTTCAAAATTTTAAAATTTGTCAGTTTGTTTGACATGTAACCTAGATATGAAAAAAATGATAGTTTGCAGCCATCTATAGTGTTATTTTTAAATGTGTTCAGATTATTTGTTGCGATTAGATTGACAAACAAAAATCTTTTTTGGCCTTTTCGCAACTGAATAAAAATATTTAACGATAGGATGAAAGTATTTGTACAACTACTACGTGTTTATAAAAACTTAAGGTAAATGACATACTTTCTTATGCTTACTTAAATAATATTATTTATATTATGTATGGAAACATTCCGTAGATAAATTAGTTTACATGTTGAGATATGTAATTTTATTAAATATTTGCTTCAATTAATTTAAAGTTAAATAGTTTTATTCAGTTGCGAAAAAGCCAAAAAAGATTCCTGTATTTAATGTTATCACCACGTCTTTACTGTTTAAGTGCTTCAATAAAAAATATTTCTGAATCAAGTAAAACTTATATTGTAAAAAACCATATTAAATATTTTAAAAAAATATTCAAAACATATACTCAAAATGTATTTAGAAGAGAGAGAGAGAGAGGATTTTAATTTTTGGCGCGTCAGCAACTAAGGCCATTTAGCGCCGCTCGAGATTTAATTATGTTTTATTGTACGGGTTGATATCCTTAAAAAAAAGGATAGGTTTGATGTTATCCTCTTTAAATAGATTTCTAGAATCTGTTTTCATATTATATTTAGCTCTATTATTATCAAATAAGGGGCAGTCTATCAGAATGTGTTTAGTACTTAGAGTTGTGTTGCATGGAATACAACGAGGTTGTTCTTGAGATTTTAGTAAGTATTCAAGAGTAAGTCTGGAGTGTCCAATTTTAAGTCTATTGATGACAGTTGATTCTTTTTTGGAAAAATTTCTTATGTTAAAATCATCAAAGAATTTTGGTTTGACACTGTATAATTTATTATGATTTTCCAACTGGTCCCATTCTGCTTGTATTGAGTCTCTTATCATTCTTTTAATTGTAAAGGTTATATCTGTCTTGTAACAAATATTAAGAGCATTTTGTCCAGTTGTAATTGCCTCTTTTGCAAGAAGGTCAACTCTTTCATTACCTTCAATACCATTGTGGCTAGGGATCCAAAAAAAGATCACTTCGTGATTTGTTCTGCAAGACTCAATTATGGATTTGTGAATAGATGTTATGAGGGGATGTGGGTGATCACAATGGCATATAGCTTCTAGAGCACTTTTGGAGTCTGATAAAATAATGAAATTTTTAGAAGTCTCTGTTTTGAGCCATTTAAGAGCTCTTTCGATGGCAAGTAGTTCAGCAGTAAATACACTGGCGTAATTGTGTAGTTTATATTTGGCAGGTCTGAAGAAAAAAGCAGCTCCGGTACCTGTTATTTTTTTTGAACCATCCTTATAGATTTGGAAATGATTTTTGTATTTGTTGTTCATAATCTCATGAAATTTATTAGTAATAATTTTGTGATTGGTTTCTTTTTTATCAAGAGAGCTTAAAGAGAAATCAATAAGAGTATTATTTGTCCAGGGAGGAAAGGGGAATGGAAGATCTAGGAATGGATCGGGAAGGATGAAGTTTTGAGTTCTGGCGAATATTTGAAATCTGATATTACAACTGAAAGTTTTATTAGAATTTGTGTATGTTTCGGGAAAGAGAGAAGGTTGAAAAAATTCTTTATGGGTCGGTATGAATTTTCTGTACCAGAGACTAGTAGTATATTTGATAAGAAGGAAGAGTCTTCTGTGTGAGAGAGACATTGTTTCAGATAAGCACTGTAAGCTTTGTACAGGACTCGTGGGAAATGCAGAAAGAGATAACCTTAGGCTTTTATTCTGTATAGGGTCAATGCGCTTAATATATGATGGTCGAGCGGATGAATAAACGATGCAACCGTAATCTATTTTGGATCGGATAATAGATTTGTATACTTTTAGTAGGGTATCGCTGTCAGAGCCCCATTGAGAGTTAGCTAAGATTTTTAGAAAATTAAGGTCCCTGAAGCATCTGGTTTTAATGTAATTGAAATGGTTCTTTCAATTTAATTTGTTATCGAAGATTAAACCTAGGAATTTGCATGAATCTTGTAAGGGTATATTATTTCCCGCAAGTGTTAGATTTGTGATTTTAGAACAACCTCTTTTCTTGCAGAAGTGAACTACTGAAGATTTATGGGGGGAGAATAGAAACCCAGTGTTTTCAGACCATTTTCTTAGAGAAGAAAGGCAGTTTTGCAATTGTCTTTCACATACTCTTGTATTTTGTGATGGGTAATATATCACTACATCATCTGCGTATAGTCTGTATTTAATTTGAGAAGGGATAAAGTTTGGTAAGGAGTTGATGGCGATTAGAAATAACGTAGGGCTTAGAACCGATCCCTGGGGGACCCCATTTTTTAATTCATAACAGTTTGAAACATTGGAACCAATTCTAACTTAAAAGATCTGTTTGTTAAAAAGTTAGTTATAAAGTGAGGAAGATTTCCTTTTAATCCCCATTTATGAATGGTTTCCAATATATTATATCTCCATGCAGTATCGAATGCGTGAGACATATCTAAAAAAGTTCGATCAGGTGGTTTCCCCTTGTGAACGCTTCTTGAATGTCTATTTCCATACCAACCAGGTGATCTAGCGTTGTTCTTTCCAATATTTTGCCAAGATGGTCAGTTAGGGAAATTGGTCGAAAGGATTCTGTATTACATTTTTGTTTGTAGAGTTTCGGAATCGGAATCAGGTATGACTGTCGCCAATTATTTGGGTATAAACCTTCAGTCCAGATTTTGTTGTATATGTTAAGTATATGATTTAATCCGTGTATAGGAAGGTTTTTAATCATAGGGACCAGTATACCGTCTGGGCCTGGTGCACTGGTTCTGCTGTTTTTCAAAGCAAATTTTAGTTCCTTCATTGTGATGGGAAAATTGTATGAAAATTCAGTAGAGGATTCGAAGTTAAGCAGAGTGCGTTCCTTATTGTCTTTTATTCTGGAAAAGTTTTTTCATGTGATATCTCGTTAGATATTTTCGCAAAGTATTCCCCAAAGATATTGGCTATCGTTGTTTCATCAGTAGTCCATATATTGTTGTTAAGGATTCCTTGTCTTTGAGAATTAGTTTTTCCTTTTATGAGTCCGATTTTGTTCCATATTTTTTTACTAGTGGAGTTGATGTTGATGCTATTAACAAACTTCTTCCAGGATTCTTGTTTGGTTAATTTAACAATTCTTTTGGCTCTTGCTCTACATTTTTTAAAATTAATGAAGTTTGATGGTGAGGGGTTACGACGAAAGATATTGAGAGCTGATTTCCTATTCTTAATAGCCTCCTCACATTTCTCAGACCACCAGGGAACAGGGACTTTATTGGGAAGAATTTGGAAGGTAGGTATTGATTTTTTTGCGCTTGAGTGAACGGCATTTACTAGTTCATCAATGAGGGTATTGATGTCATTTTCATTTGGGTTGGAAATAAAGAACTCTTTTTGGTATTTTTCCCTATTAGCTTTAGTTATGTTGTAATAGGGGAAGTTGTAAATTATAGGGAAGTGGTCGCTACCATACGTATCCTCAAGAACTTGCCAATTAATTATTGTTGATAAATTAGGGCTGCACAAAGCAAGATCAATGCAGGAAAAGGTTCCTGTAGAAGAACAGATAAAGGTATGATCTGTAGAGTTCATGATGTTGAGGTTTGAGGATAGAAGTATGTTTTCTATCAAAATGCCTCTATTGTCGGTTTTATTGGATCCCCAAATAGGATTGTGGGCATTAAAATCTCCTAATAAAAGGAATGGAGAAGGAAGTTGATCAATTATGGATTTTATTTGATTGGTGTTCACGTTTAAAGATGGAGGAATATATATATATATATATATATATATATATATATATATATATATATATATATAGTTACTAGATTTTTCTTGGGTTATAAGTTCATAGCATTAAAACAATTCTCAAAAATTATTAGTCATCTATTCATTTTAAAATTTGACGTTTCGGCAGGTGGCTCCGTGCTTTTCTCAAAAATACTTTCTAAAATAATTTAAATTAGAGAACCTACACACTTTAGTAAAACAAGACAGACTTACCATGAAACGTAATTAAATTATCCAAAGGTGTTTAAAATCACAAAAGACACGACGCTGATCGCGTTATTTGGACAAACATTTTTAACAATAAACATATGAAGGACGACGAACAGTTATTGACTGAAGAGCAGATACGTATGATAGGTAGGATGTTATGGTTTTTTTGTTTTTTGACATTTTTTAAGTTTTTACCGGGCGGTTCAGAAAGTAATTTTATTTTGTCTAAGATTATTATTTTTAAGTTTTTCAAATGTATGTGAGAAAATAATTAAATAATGTCAAAATAAATTTTGCTTACAAGGTTGATATCTTTTTTGTCGTTTACTGAGTTTTTATTTTTCTTAATTTCAATAGACTCGTAAACTTCCCGCTTGCGTTTGTTGTTTTCGGTTTTTAGAATTTTAGTTTCACTAAAACTAAATTTATGTTTTTTTTGGATTTCGTGTTTAGAAAGGGCAGTGGGATTCCTTTTATCATATTTATGAGAGTTAATTCTCGAGCCTAAATATTGGCTGGTTTGTCCAATATAAACTCCAGCGCAATCTCCACACGGGATCTCATATATATTGCGCTGGAGTTTATATTGGACAAACCAGCCAATATTTAGGCTCGAGAATTAACTCTCATAAATATGATAAAAGGAATCCCACTGCCCTTTCTAAACACGAAATCTAAAAAAAACATAAATTTAGTTTTAGTGAAACTAAAATTCTAAAAACCGAAAACAACAAACGCAAGCGGGAAGTTTACGAGTCTATTGAAATTAAGAAAAATAAAAACTCAGTAAACGACAAAAAAGATATCAAGCTTGTAAGCAAAATTTATTTTGACATTATTTAATTATTTTCTCACATACATTTGAAAAACTTAAAAATAATAATCTTAGACAAAATAAAATTACTTTCTGAACCACCCGGTAAAAACTTAAAAAACGTCAAAAAACAAAAAAACCATAACATCCTACCTATCATACGTATCTGCTCTTCAGTCAATAACTGTTCGTCGTCCTTCATATGTTTATTGTTAAAAATGTTTGTCCAAATAACGCGATCAGCGTCTTGTCTTTTGTGATTTTAAACACCTTTGGATAATTTAATTACGTTTCATGGTAAGTCTGTCTTGTTTTACTAAAGTGTGTAGGTTCTCTAATTTAAATTATTTTAGAAAGTATTTTTGAGAAAGGCACGGAGCCACCTGCCGAAACGTCAAATTTTAAAATGAATAGATGACTAATAATTTTTGAGAATTGTTTTAATGCTATGAACTTATAACCCAAGAAAAATCTAGTAACTATATATACACGGATGTTCAAGAAAAACTAACTCAAAACTATATATATATATATATATATATATATATATATATATATATATATATATATATATATATATATATATTGCAGATGGTGATTTGGGATTGAAGGTAGGTCTGAATGGCACATACTTTTAAGTCAGAATTGATACTTATTTCCTCGTAGGGATGGTTGTTATTTATAAGTATGGCGACGCCACCGGAGGCCTTATTTGTGTTTTCTCTGTCTTTTCTTATGATATTATATTTTTTAAAGCTCACGTTTTTATCCTGTTTAAAATTAGTTTCTTATAGGGCAATGATGATAGGTTTGTAGGTAGATGATAGGATTTTAAGGTTTTCTAATTGACTGAAAAAACCATTTAAGTTCCATTGTAAGACGAGTGGATACATTTTGTCTAAGATTTAGATTTTTTTTTTGGATAAGTTCTTGCTTTTGTTGTTTGAAGGGCGATTGGAATCCTTATCATCTTTAGACGATTGAGAAGAGTTAGAGTTTGTCCTATTGAGATGGGGTAAGTTTAGATTAGGTCGAATTAGAACAGGAGGTTTGATAATTTTAGAGTTGGCTTGAGATGAAGCAAGGTTGGTGTTAGTTGGAGTAGGACTTGTGGAATTTTTTGGGTTCGAAGAAGCTTGGGAGGGAGTAGGGGAAGAGTGGGATAGAGGGGAGCTCGAGGGGTTAGGAGGGGGAGGGTATGTATTTTGTTGAGAAAGGTTACATTGAGTACTTGTAGTTATCATGGTTTTATTTGTAGTTGCTTTAGCGTAAGATGTTTTGTGATCGGGAAATTTTTTCCCGATCTTTCTCGAAAATCTCTAAATCGAAAGTTTAACTTTCTTTTTAGCTTCATTATAGGGAATTTTTTCTAATACTTTAATTTTGTTAATTTCTGTTTCCATTTTGTAGGTAGGGCATCCCCTATTACATTTGTTTTTTGGGTGATTAGGTTTTCCACATGAGGGGCAAATTTGTTCGTTTCTACATGAGACAGAGATATGTCCAAACCTTTGACAGTTAAAACAATGCATTGGGTTGGGGAAGTATGGTCGAACTCTAAGTGAATACCAGCCAGCAAAAATTCTTTCCGGGAGTTTATGGGTTTTAAAGGTAAGAATTAGACTATTGGTGGGGAAAATTTCATCATCCTTTTTTTTTGTTATTCTTTTAACCATTATTACGCCTTGTTCTGTTAGATTTTCTAGAATTTCTTCCTCAGAGCAGTTCAGTAAATCTTTGCATGTAATCACTCCCTTTACATTGATGTCCATGTCATGAAGTTTATTTAAAGTTATTATTTTATTTGCTTCTATTTTGTTTTTAATCTCTATCAATAAAGAACCATTTTTTAACTTCCTTACACTATACTTACAGATTTCCTGGTTATGATATAAAATGTATTAAAAAATTCTGAATGATTAACTATTTCTGGTGACATTATCCTAGGACGTTTAGAGTTAGAAAGTTCAGGGAAATCTTGTTTTCCGGTAGTAAAAACCTGCATTCCAGCCCGGTTACTCACTGGAGATGCTGCGTAGTCGCTTGCTGACGGTCGGGAGGGGCCTACGCTACCACCGCCTACACCGACCGGTACTGGGGATCCGACTCCCTGCACCGTAGACTGAGAAACTTTTGTTGTCGACTTCATATTTAATTTTATAAAGAGACATGTAGACATCACAGGACAACACAAACGAACTGGGGTCCCAGGGTCGTTAGGCCCAAATCGAGGATTATATCCTTGATCCCTTGGGGGTGTGTATGTAGGTATATGTGTGTGTAGGAGTGTGTGTGTGTGTGTGTGTGTGTGTGTGTGTGTGTGTGTGTGTGTGTGTGTGTGGTGTGTGTGTGTGTGTGTGTGTGTGTGTGTGTGTGTGTGTGTGTGTGTGTGTGTGTGTGTGTGTGTGTGTGTGTGTGTGTGTGTGTGTGTGTGTGTGTGTGTGTGTGTGTGTGTGTGTGTGTGTGTGTGTGTGTGTGTGTGTGTGTGTGTGTGTGTGTGTGTGTGTGTGTGTGTGTGTGTGTGTGTGTGTGTGAGTGTGTGTATGTGTGTGACTCAGGTTACCTCGGGAGCGTCGTACCCCGTGACCCTTGAGCAAAGTCCGGACTCGGCTCAAGGACCCCCTGAGGGAATGTATTTAGAAATTAGTGGTGCAAACATACTAATAAAGATAGGTTATTAGCAGACAGCGAAACATCAAAGACAATATTTACAAAAAATGTACTGTGCAACCTACCAGCCACACGCAAAGTGATAGGGAAAGGGGTATTATTGATCTACAAAAACAGAAAAGTAGTATTTGGTTAGAGTTAATAGTTACTGGAAAATAGAAATAGAGTTGAGTAACGTATTCTAGATTAATTTACGCGAAGCTAGACTGAAGAAATTATTGATAAATATGTATAGAGTTTTCTTGTAAGTTTGCTACTTACCTACAGGGTTTATTATAGAATATAAAACAAAACTTGAAGTACAGCAGTGTTTGACTTATTTGAACCGTTAGGAAATATCCAAATTTGGCACAGTATAGTGTCTATTATTGAATATTTGAAAAGAGCCATTTTATTTCAAATATACAGGGTGTCAATTAATTTATGTCCTAAACTCTACCAGATGAATTATATTATAGAAATAAGAAATATGTTTAAATAAAAAGGAGTATACACAGGGTGATAATATGGTAAGATATTTATTGTTCTTTTGAAACACCACGTTCCTAGAGGTTTTTAAATTACATTCCGGTATAATATCACTAATGTCTACAGGAAGTGGGAAATTGGAAAAGAAGAACTAACTATTATCTGGTTAAGTTGCGAACAAGGTTTTAAGAAGACACGTGGATCAGATGGCGGCAACCGTTAGTTAAAGCAGATGAAATTTATGAATTATTTCCATTTGCAGATTCATCCAAGGTGACACGTGGACGTGGACAAACTGCGGAAGAAATTGTTTCAAGAAATTTAGCTGAGAATGAAAATGAGAATAACTATTTTCAAACCTTTAGTTCCGTTCCTAAGATAATAGTAGTAGAGATGGTATAAATGACTATTATACTTCTGATGATGCTTCAAATAAATGCGAGGGAAATGTAAAGTATCTGAATCAGATGCAAAGATCAATGAAAATGTAAACAAGAATTTCCAGAAGATAAGAACGAATCAGAAGGTCTATTGAATGGTTACAAATGTAGTTTTAAAAATGGTTGGGAAGACTATTGCGTATCCATCACGTTAAAAGTCTTTACCTATGCTTGTTAGGACTAAACTAGTTCACGTCATGTCATATTCTGATTACTGTAAACTCTGTTAATAAAAGTAATCCTTTGCATAGTTCAAACATATATTTGCTAGAATTCATAATGCAGACGGGTCATGGGAAAATAGTTAAATTGTAATGTTATTGCATTATGACCTTTAAATTAGGTTTACATAAACGAACATTGTGGAAAGTAATTTCCAAACTGTGCAAAATATAGATAAAATCTAGCAGCCGATATTTAAAATGAGACCAGGTCTATCTTGACTGTTATTGATTTAAAATTATATATGTACAATGAAATAAATATTTTTTCTAAATGTCTCACTTACATTAGAAAAATTTAACTAGATCTGGTCTAACTCTTTAACTTTTTTTGTGAATCGGGGGTAAGAGGCCAAAAAGTTACAATTTTTAACGCGGTATATCTCGAAATCAAAACATTTGTTTATATGAATTTCTTTTTATTTTTATGAGTTTGGACATGAATTACTTTACACCCTGTATACTCTTTTCCATGTTTGGCCCAACAGTTTGCAAAATATAATTTTTTAGTTAGTAATAATGGAAACAATTTTCGCTATTAGCCATTTCGCTCTCTTCCATGTGCAAAAAAGGTAGAATTTGCAATAATTCGTTTTCCGCCAATCTGTTGTAAATATAATAGTTATGTAAAAGTAAGATTTAAAGAAGAAAAATGGTTCTGATGATATTTTTTTCTAAATACTACAGTTTTCTAGATAGATTTATTGGTAATCGCAGTTAATTTTTTTCCAGTGATATCTCCTGTTAAGAGAAATATGTGAAAATATATATGGAGAAAAGTAATCAACTCCTAAATTGAAAGAAAGTGGATCAGTAGCTGCCGCATTATACGCCCACCTCTCAATACGCTCAGTTTGCAGGTAGAAACTAATTATCACATATTTCAGGTACTTGTGTCCTTTTTAAATTTTAAAAATTAATAATATTTGTTAAACATTTTATAAATATAGTCCCCAGACGCTTTCATCAATGTCAAATTTTTCTCATGACAGTGGAAAAAAATTAACTAGAGTTTCTGATCGATTAATCACAGAAACTATCGTATTCAGGATAAAAAATTATCAGGATTACCTTAATTTTTTTACATTTTTTAAATTACTCCATTTTGGCAACATTTTAGCAGATTAAAAATTATTTTTTTTTGTAATTTTTTAATGCTATTTTGGAGGACGTCAATTTGGCAGAGTCAGTCAAATTAGTAGAAGAGTCAAAAGTCAACTTGACCTCAATAATTTGGCTGAAACCAATTTTGCGTATGGATAATTTTTTGGCGGTAATTAATTTGGAGAGATTATTGGCAAAGAGTTCATTCTCATACCACTTGGGTTTTATTTTGTTAAATATTATTTAATTTTAATATTTTTGATAAGGTGATTTAATGACATGAAAAAACATTTTAATCAAAAATTAAATATTTATGAAACTCACACTATTGATTAATAAATATATTTTGTTAGTTTTTTCTTGTACTGGGTATTCAGTCATAATTTACTTTAAGTAAATGTTATCATTTTTATGAATGCTCTCATTTTACTTAAAGTTTTTATTTTAAATGTACGTCATTTTGTTTTGACAACCGGAAGTACCATCTTTGGATAATTTAAAGTTTTCTTTTGCTCTTTTTAAAAATATAGCACCTGATATATTTATTTTTAAAAATGGCCCATTATTAACTAGCTATAAAAAGTGACACAAAAAAAAATGTTTATTTTGGAAAGACATATTAAGAATTAACTAAATAATAACAACAACGGTAACGAAATTTTGGAATAATAACTTAACTTATATGCTGAAAATGTCTTTCCTCAACTTCAATGCATTTATCTAAAATGATTGTAAATCTGTTAAAGCTATTTTTTTAAAAACACCTGGGTATATTTTTTAATCCTGTTTCAATTAATCCAATATTCATGGTAACAGACTGTTACAACGATCCTTCACAAAACTCTAGAGAAAATAAATAAACGCTTAATGGGGAGCAGCACCATCTTGCTGAATGTATACGGTATTAGTATATTTTTTTAAGAAATCAGGGTTCTTGGGATTAGACCGTGTCAAATTGGAATTACTATCCGACGTTTCGCTTTCGATTGCACGAGGCATCTTCAGGGATATTTACTCCACGAGATCTGAACACTGACTGAGCTCGGAGAGATTCAGACGGGTTCTTATACCCGACTTGTAACCCGTATCTCTATTGAATTTTTTTGAATGTTTAAAAATGTCAATAGATTCCCTAATTTTTCGTTTATAAAATCCTGGAACCGATGCTAGAACCTAGAAAAGATGTAAAGGAAACAACATCTTTGGTATGCTGGTGTTCAGCTACAGCAGGTTGAACAATTTGTTTTTTTTTAATACATTGTTCATGTTCCTTAAATCTAGTTGATATTGAGCGTCCTGTTTCTCCCACATACACTTCTCCACAGGAGCAAGGATTTTATATACTCCTTCTGTTTGAAAAGGTACAATATCTTTCGGGGATCGCAAGCATTGTCCAATCTTCTTATATGTATTGAAAATTGTACGTATGTTGGACCGCCGAAGTAATCATCCTATTTTGTCTGTAGTGCCATGTATGTATTATTATTATTATCGTTCTCCTTTCGCGGAGTTGGATTACTATATTTTTTAATTGAACGCGTAATCTCTTCAGTGCAATAGCCATTCCTTCTCAGTGCTTCGATGTTTCTATACACAGAATGAACATATACATCTAGAAAGGGAATTGTCCCATTAGATTCAATTTCCATTGTAAACTTGATATTATGATGTTGTTGATTAAGATGATCCAGAAATATGAGAAGATTATCCTCTCCATGAGGCCATACTACAAAAGTATCATCTACATATCTGAACCAGTGTTTTGGTTTTAGTTGAGCGGATGTTAGGGCAATATCTTGAAAGGCTTCCATAAAGATATTCGCTACCACAGGTGATAGAGGAGATCCCATAGCTGCCCCCGAAGTTTGTTCATAAAACGTTCCTTGAAAGATGAAATAAGTAGATGTAAGACAAGCTTCCACTAGGTCTGTTAGGTTTTTATCAAGATTATGACCCAATATGTCTGATATAATGGAAATTGAGTCGTTGACAGGAACATTTGTGTATCGTGAAACTGACCAAATATCTTCGGGATCCAACCGGATTTCCTTAAGTTTTCCAAGAAATGTGCAGAGTTTTTTTATAAAAGAATCTGTTTTTCCAGTGAATGGATTAAGAAAGTTTGAAAGATATTTACTTAGTTTGTATGTGGGCGAGTCTATTGCACTGACGATCGGTCGAAGTGGTATATTGTTCTGGTGTATCTTGGGAAGACCGTAGAAACTGGGAACCTTGGAGCTGCTTGGTTCCAGTGATTTCATCTCCGCTGGTGGTAGACTGGATGCGTTAATCAGATTGATGATGTCTCTTTCTATTCTACTTGTAGGGTCTATCTGCATAACTTCATAGGTGTTGTTGTCCAAAAGTTGAGATTTCTTTTCCACGTAGTCCATTCTGCCTATGACGATTGCAGCGTTACCTTTATCTGCTGGAAGGACCAGAATGTTTTCATCTTCATTTAAGGTCCTCATTGCTATTTTTTTGGATGCGGAGAGATTCGACTTCGGTGGTTTTAATGATCTTCGCTGTGTCATATCTGACTTCATCAGCTTGCTCTACTGGTAATCTTCTGATTGCAGCTTCAACGTAGGACACTATGTCTTCTGTGAGAATGCTTGTTGGTGCTATTGCGAAATTTTGGCCTTTGGAAAGGACGTTCTGCTTCGGTTAACAGCTTCGATGACAAATTGATAACCGTATTCTGCGAAGGTTTCACTGGATTTTTTCTGTTCAAGAGTGCTTCAAACTTCTTTTATTGCTTAAATGTAACTTCTTGATGGATTTTTTTCTGCTTGTGCATTGGTGATGTTGTCCAAAGTTGTGAATATGGTTCTCTCAAGTCTAAAAGCTAATTTCAGATGAATTTCTAGAAGTTTACGGGCATTGGTATCTAAATCACGACGTATTGCCTTAACTCTTTCTCTAACTAATGCATTGCTGTCACGCTTATAACTATTTTTAGCAGTTCTAGAAGTAACATGATGTCTCACCTGTAGTGATTTCGGTACTACATCCTCATGTCGGCATCTCAGGAGAAAGGACAACTGGCAGAGTAAATTTTTCTTGCTGTTCCGGAGATCGCCAAAAGTTTTGGCATCCTTCTTGGTTTCCTTCCCATAGAGGTTAGCTAACATCGAAAGGAAGCTTTCACGGATTTGGTTAATTAAATACAAGTCGGGTATAAAAGCCCGCCTGAATCTCTCCGAGCTTATTCAGTGTTCAGATCTCGTGGAGTAAAGATCCCTGAAGATGCCTCATGCAATCGAAGGCGAAACGTCGGATAGTAATTCCAATTTGACATCCCAAGAACCATGATGTCTTAATTGACTAAAGCCGTCAAAGCTTCCGTTTTATGTTAGTATATTTTCTTGTTGTTACTGGGGACAAAAAAAATATTCTTACCCGTCATAGCTTCGAGACTTCACTTTTGAATTATTGAAGAAGAGTGGTCCATATATTTTTCGCGCAGACACATCACACTAAGCTGTAACTTTAAGTAAACTCTCATGTATTCCTGGTAGAGACTTGGGATTTTTCGAGGCCCATATCCGACAATCTTGCTTGCTGATTTTTCCACTAAATGGAAAATAGCCACCTCAAGCCGATGTACCAGAATATTCTATACTAGTGCCTAATTTTCTTTTATCTAGGTAGATTTATGTGAAATATTTCTAAACCTTCTCAGAGTTTCAATATCTGATTTTGAACGTAATCATATACTGGGCCTTTTCACTTAAACTCAACATTTTAAAATTATAATTGATTAATAATTAATCAAAAAACAGATACTAATAGCGATTTGATTCCATATCCAATTTTTCCAATGGACTGCTTGCTTATTGAAATATTTTTTATATTATGCGCATACATTTTTAAAACGTTAATAATCGGCCATTTTTGAAAATAACTATATCAAGTTTATATTTTGTAGAACGAGAAGGAACAAGCTTTAAAAATATTCAAGGATATACAGGGTGTTCTATTTAAAATACCAAAGCTGCCCTCTACTTGATTGATTGTCAAAACAAAATGACGTATATATAGCTGAAAAAATTGTATATAATTTTTGGATTAGACTTGACTAGTTTTTATTTTAAATATTTTTTTTTAAGATTTCGTCTATTTTGTTGTTAATTCTATCTTTACAATTCTGCCAAAGTAAAGTACTTGTCAGAATGTCATCCACTTAACTTTTTTCTGTCAAATTGTCGTCGGCCGTCTAGCAATATAAAGTTTGATATAGGCTTTGGCCAATTAAGAAATCATGGTCCTTGGTTAGACCGTTGTTTGATAGACTGTGTCAAAATAGAATCTTAAAATTTTGCCTTCAATTCGATAAAATATCTTCATCTTTGATTCACGAGATCGGAACCTTGAATAAGCACAGAAATATTTAAGCTGACTATTTATACCCGACCAATGTTCACAGAATCCTGACCCGTATCTCTACTAAAATTATTATGTTATTTATAAATTTCAATACATTCTCCAATTTTCCAATTTTCCGCAACTTTGGCTTCTTTTACATTTATGACATGTCCTGTGGAATGTTGGTGCTTTAGATACAGCAAATCTTACAATTTGTTTCTTTCTAATACATCATTCATGTTACTTAAGCCTAGTCGATATAGATCGAGCAGTTTCTCCAATATAGACGTCACTACCGGAACGAGGAACCGCATATACTCCTTCCGTTGGGAAAAGAATATCGTCCTTTGGCGATCGCAAACATTGTCCAATTTTCTTGTGGGTGTTGAAAATTGGAGGAATGTTGGATCGACGAAGTAACCTTGCAGTATTGTCTATGGTTTCGTGTGTAAACGAAAGAGCTACACTTCCTATCGGTTACTTCTTATTAGTTTTCTGTTGTGGAGTAAGATTATTTTCCAAGCAAGATGCTTTGTGCAACCTCAGCTGAAACGTCAGAAAGTGATTATATTTTGATACGGTCTAACCACAAGAACCATGATTTCTTAAGGGCTGGCAGAGTTAAAATTTGTCCCTCCAGTGACTAGACTATTTGTATAGAGGTTTCGTTTATATTTTGACACCTAGTCAAAGTTTCAACTATAGGAGACATAAGAAAACTTTAAAGGAGAGAGAGAGAGAGAGAAATATAAGTTATGCAGATTTTCTAACTTAGTCTTTGTTAAGGAAAATCTTAATGCCTTATTTTAATATTACCATTTATTTTTATTTTCTCGAAACAATTGTTTTTTTTTATTTTGAGCATAAATGATGCTTATTTTATATCATATAAACCCTTTTTGTGAGTTCCTTTTTTAGCTCATTTAACTCTTGTACAGGGTCTTCTCTTGAGGTGGAAAAACAGTATTTTTTTGACTTCCCCCTTATTATTTTGAAGTAAGGTGATCACCTGCATTTCATATGAATATATTGAATCAAATAGGTAGCAAACTAATTTCCGTTTTTGTGTTTGACTGGCATCATAAGATAGCTTATCAAAAACTAAGATGGAATGTGAAAGTTATTTTGCTCTAGGTCCAACCGTTCAGGTGCTATGACGGCTCAAAGAAACAAAAATGTCAATTTTCAAACACCAATAAATCAAAAACAGTTTGAGATAGACATATAGTACCCTTATTAAAAAACACTTAAAATTGACCATAGAATCCTAAAATGTAATAATACATAGGGTGTTCCGTTTAAAAAACGCAACCTCCTTGGCGTAAGTCTTTTGCTTCTCATTCAATTGTTTTTTTGTTACGATTTTAGAATTCTCCGAGCTAAAATACTTCGATTCGCTATTTTTAATTTTTTGAGAAATACAGGGGAATTAAAAAAAATCCGTTTTTCCTCCTCAAGATCCTGTACAAATAAATGAATTTAAATTATACACCTCAGATATAATCAGCAAATTGATATAATATGGGATATGTACAGGGTGGCTCACTTAAGATGCTCCTATACTTTATCTCAATAAATAAGACACTGAGAAAAAAAAGTTGAATACAAAAAGTATTTGACCCTAAGTATATTTTTTATTTACAATATTTTTATGTATACAGGGTGTTCTATTGTGCCAGGACAGTAACCAACTTTTTTCTTTTTAATGAAATGGTATGAATATGTTTAGAAATTCTAATTCTACGCTTGATTTTGAGTATTTTTTGTCATCATAGTATACGAAATTTTGAGTAGTTTTTGAGAAAAATTAACTTTTCTAATTTTTTTCGGAAAAACAGGTTTTTGGAAAAATGTGAATTTTTAGCAAACTAATTTCCATTTTTGTGTTTGACTGGCATCATAAGATAGCTTATCAAAAACTAAGATGGAATGTGAAAGTTATTTTGCTCTAGGTCCAACCGTTCAGGTGCTATGACGGCTCAAAGAAACAAAAATGTCAATTTTCAAACATCAATAAATCAAAAACAGTTGAAGATTGACATATAGTACTCTTATTAAAAAACAATTAAAATTGACCATAGAATCCTAAAATTTATGTCAATGTGTTATGGTCAATTTTCGTTATGGATCCATGGGAGTGGTTAATATTTAATACTCTGACCTATCAAGAGCGAAAATCCATTATACAGGGTGGTCACAAATGACCATCAAAAAAAATGTTTTTGTAACAAAAAAAACTTAATTTTTTTAAATGGAACAACCTGTATTTAGCACTTTTATTGTGTTTAGGATTTAATTCTGCATCATTCCATATATATATATTTTATATTCCAAAAATTAGTAGTTTAGAAGTTATGATCAATTTTCTATAATAACTCAGATATTTTGTTAAAATCTAACTAAACCTAAATAATATACTATTCTAAGTTTTTTTTAACATTATAATTAAATTTAACATTAAATCAACAAGTAATGCAAGAAAGAAAGTAACTAATTACTTAATACAAAACATTTTCGACATAACCCCCGTCTTTGGCAATACAAGTAGTATAATATTACGGTTACGGTTTTAATTTTCGCAATAATAGCATTTCTAAACGCGTCAAGATATCCACGAAAAAAAAAAACTAGTAAAATTGTTGCCTGGACACCAATAAATACACAGTTTTTATTTGACATTTAGTTGCCTCTAACTCTTTTTAAAGGAAAAATGGCTTTATACAGTGTCCAAGAGCGTTTAAATCTTCATGAATGTTACATAAGAAATAATAAGAGTCCGGCATTAGCCCTGCGGGAGTATCGGTTGTTGTATCCTGCAAGACGGGTACCCACGAAACATATTTTTTCACGAATTGTTCGTGATCTTGAAAACAACGAACATTCGCAAAGAGATGCATCCCGAGATCTGCCGGGAATTAGTAAGACTAGTGTTCAAAGGACTTTAACTGATAATAACTACCATCCGTTCAAATTTTTACCAGTTCAGGAATTATCCCAACAGGACTTTCAAACAAGGCTTTTTTATTGTTCTCTCATGACGGACCACCATTTTGAAACTGACATTTTTAAAAATATTTTATTTACCGATGAGGCAATTTTCAATACGGCCGGCATGTTCAACCGAAAAAATACTGGTGGTTACTGGTGTAACTCAAATGAACATCGTGTAAAAGAAATGAAAAAACAGGGACGGAGAAGTGTTTATGTGTGGTGTGGTATTATCCGTGATCGAATAATAGGTCCAATATTTTATGACTTTGTTCTGAATGGTGAGAGGTATTTAAATTTGTTGGAGAACGAAATATTTCCGTTAACTGACAATCTGCCGAACGATATTAAAGAAGGACTTGTTTATCAACAAGATAGTGCTCCATATCACACTGTAGTGCCTGTTAGAAATTGTTTGAATCAACGGTTTCCATTTCGGTCGGTACGGGACCATAGACTGGCCAGCGAGGAGCCCCGACTTAACACCCCTGGATTATTTTTATGGGGAAACCTAAAAAACGAGGGTATAAAAATAGGTGTAATACTGTTCAAGATTTAAAAAGGAGAATTAGGCAAGAGGTAGAAAGACTTAGTAGAAATGCTATTGCGAGAATTGAAACCATATATATTACTTGTATTGCCAAAGACGGGGGTTATGTCGAAAATGTTTTGTAATAAGTAATTTCTTGCGTTACTTGTTGATTTAATGTTAAATTTAATTATAACGTTAAAAAAAACTTAGAATACGATATTATTCAGATTTAGTTAGATTTTTAACAAAAATACCCGAATTATTATAGGAAATTGGTCATAACATAACTAAACTACTAATTTTTGGAATATAAACTACATATATATGGAATGATGCAGAATTAAATCCTAAACACAATAAAAGTGCTAAATACAGGGTGTTCTATTTAAAAAAAATAAGTTCTTTTAGCTACAAAAACATTTTTTTTTGATAGTCATTTATGACCACCTTGTATAATGGATTTTCGCTCTTGATAGGTCAGAGTATTAAATATTAACCACTCCCATGGATCCATAACCAAAATTCACAATTTTAGTCTTCAGGTGTGAAAAAAATACATTTTTCCAAAAACCTGTTTTTCCAAAAAAAAATTAGAAAAGTTAATTTTTCTCAAAAACGACTCAAAATTTCGTATGCTATGATGACAAAAATTAATCAAAATCAAGCGTAGAATTAGAATTTCTAAAAATATTCATATCATTTCATTAAAAAGAAAAAAGTTTATATAATGGAAAAAATAAAAATATTATAAATAAAAAATATACCTAGGGTCAAATACTTTTCGTATTTAACTTTTTTTCTCAGTGTCTTATTTATTGAGATAAAGTATAGGAGCATCTTAAGTGGACCACCCTGTACGAAGGCCCAAATAAACTATATGAGCTCAAACCCTCAGTTTTCCCTTCCTTCCACTTTAAAAACTTAAATAGAAAAGAAGATATAATATGGAAAAGACTAACCATAGTCCATACAAAACTCATTCTTACTGAAAAATGAAATACATCATATGCCAAGTGCCCTTAACCATAAAATACATTATCTTATGCTGTAAATCTTATAAAGATGTAAGGAAAAAAATTAGTCATTTTCAAAATTAATGAAATTTAACATCATTAAAAACACAAATTTAACATAAAAGAAATTCATTATTTTGTGAACTTTTTCTCCCAATTTTTTCAAAATTAACTTCCGGTGGTTCGTGGGTTTGGGAGGGGTTTGAAATTTGCTTGATAAAGTAGGAATAAGTCTACGAAACGTTGCACAGAATATAATTGTGTGTTTTCAAATCCCTCCCAAACCACCGGAAGATAAAATCAATCTTCCTTGGAGCGCTAAATTGTCAAAGTCCGCGACGCGCTTTTACTCTAAATAATCAAATCAAATCATTTAATCACTTACTACCCTAAATTACAGTTCACGGCTTATATGCATTTCTGCGTCATTCATGATTTTTGAAAAAATTAGATACTCTTAGAAGATAATACAAGAAAAATCTCATAACTTTATATTTATATATTTTTTTAAATCTTTTGTTGTTAAAGCTTAAACTAGGCGTCAATATCTAAGCCCTTCACCTTTAGACTTTTATTTTCAGAAGTATACAGTGTGTCCGAAATTGGTTATGACAGTATTGGGATCTCGGAAACCGTGATAGTTACAAAAACGTTTAAATGGAGAAAGTTTTAGACAAATATGTTTGTAATTTAACGCCGTTTTGCTCGAGATTCTATCTTTTTTAGTTTTTGAGATATTTTGAAAAAACCAAAAAACTGCATTTTCGAAAAAGTCCTATAATTTATTTATTTATGAAAATTTTCAAAATCTGTAAGAACATTATTAAGGCAACTTTTTACGTAGAGTGCATCTATTAAGTCAGATTTTACATTCGACGTTTCGATTTTCTAGAACCATCATCAATTTTGTTTTTTCTTATGGCCGCTGTGTTGGATTTTAACAGTTTTGAAAAGAGTATTTCTTTAGCTTTTCAACGGTGTATCACACTTGGTAATTAGGTTATTACTAAAGGTGCAAAAAGTGCGTAGAGAAAATATTTAAACGTTTTTTGGAATTATCAAAGTAAAAAATTAAAAATTAATAGTGTTAAAAGGCAATATGTAATTCAACATCCAGTTCTACAAAAAATTAGTAAAAACTACTCAATAACATTGCACAATGTTCACAAATGTTCAAATGACCAGCCGCAGATAACACTAACATCTTTGCTCAAGTAGGCTTTGGTTTTGAAATAATAGAATGCTTTTAATCTGTCAAAAATGCCACGTTTAAGTTTTATTTAACATTCATCGCTGTTTTAATAAGGATTACAATGGCGTTAAACTTTTCTAATGAAGAAATGTTTGATATGTTAGTGTGTTATATTAAAAATGAAAGAAATGCAAACAGGGCCATGGATGTGTATTTTGACACGTACCCCGAAAGACGGCAGCCTGGCAGAACTTATTTTCAAACGCTGGTTAGAAACTTGCTTGAGTTTGGCAGTTTTAATAAGATTCGCACAAAGAAGTATGCAAAAGACAACGAGCAACGCAATAGGCAAATCCTAGAATATTTTAATGAAAATCCGATTTCATCTACAAGAAGAAGCGAAACAGAACTTCAAATTCCAAAATCTACCGTTCATGACGTCTTAAAAATAACTAAATATCGTCCTTAGAAGCCAACAATTGTGCAAGGACTTCAAGCAGGTGATTTCGAAACAAGAATTGTTTTTTGTAATTGGTATATCAATAGATGTCGAGAAAATCCCGCTTTTTGCAATAAAGTCATTTCGTCAGATGAGACTCATTTTACAAACTGTGGCATTTTTAATAAAAAAATCACCATTATTGGGCTATTGAAAATCCGTGGTGCGGGATGCTTGGTAAGATAAACATAGTCTAATTGAATTGCTTATAATTCAATATTTTCCATTACTTTTTAGGAAATCGTCTCATTGGTCCCTTTATTTTTGATCAGACACTGACAGGCCCAAGATACCTTGCCATGTTACAGAATCAAATAGTTCCTGCCATTCGAGAAGCTGTGCCAGATGATCAGTTTAATAGCTTGTGGTTTCAGCAAGACGGTTGTCCTGCACATAACAGCAGGGATGTGCAAACCTTTTTAACAACAACTTTTGCTGAAAACGTAATATCCAATAGTGGTCCTGTCCGCTGGCCAGCTAGATCCCCGGATATCACGCCGTTGGATTTTTATTTATGGGGATGTGCGAAAAATGAAATATATGAATTTGACCCCCCAGAAAATAGGCAAGTTCTTGAGCAGCGAACCCGAAATATTCTAGAAAATATAAATAGAAATACCATTCAACGGGTAATCAGAACAGTTGAAAGGAAATGCGGACACTGCATAGAAAAAAACGGTCAACATTTTTAATCCTAGTATTATGTAGCATTTTTTTATTAATTTTATTGAGCAGGTAGTTCATACTGATTTTCTGTTAATTCTTGTAAGGTTGAAAATCGCCATGAACGGTGTGAAGTTCTGTTTCAATTCTTCTTATGGAAAAAACCAGATTTTCATTAAAATATTCTAATATTTGCCTATTCCATTCCTTGTCATACTTGCATACTTTCTGTTGCGATTCTTAAAATTGGCTAACCCTAGCAAGCTTCTAATCAGTGCAGCGCTTGAAAAGAAGTTCTGTCGACAGTCGTTCTTCCGAGTACATTATGTGCAGTGTACATAGTATTAATGTTACTGAGTAGAACTTACTGATTTTATGCAGAATTTAATGTCCGATTTAAAAATATTGCTATTTGAAACTATTAAGTTTTAATTTATATCGATAATTCGAAAAAATGTTTAAACAGTCTTATTTCAAACGCAAAGTCTACTTGGGCAAAGATGTTGGTGTTATATGCGGGTGGCAGTTTGAACATGTGTGAACATTGTGCACGAATCAGTTATGTTATTAAGTAGTTTTTACTGATTTTTTTTGTAGAACTGGATGTTAAATTACAATATATTGCTATTTAACACTATTAATTTTTAACTTTTTACTTTGATAATTCTAAAAAACGTTTAAATATTTCCTCTACGCACTTTTTGCACCTTTAGTAATAACCTAATTACAAAGTGTGATACACCGTTGAAAAGCTAAAGAAATACTCTTTTCAAAATTGTTAAAATCGAACACAGCGGCCATAAGAAAAAACAAAATTGATGATGGTTCTAGAAAATCGAAACGTTGTATGTAAAATCTGACCTAATAGGTGCACTCTACGTAAAAAGTTGCCTTAATAATGTTCTTACAGATTTTGAAAATTTTCATAAATAAATAAATTATAGGACTTTTTCGAAAATGCAGTTTTTTGGTTTTTTCAAAATATCTCAAAAACTTAAAAAGATAAAATCGCGAGCAAAACGGCGTTAAATTACAAACATAATTGTCTAAAACTTTCTCCATTTAAACGTTTTTGTAACTATCACGGTTTCCGAGATCCCAATACTGTCATAACCAATTTCGGACACACTGTATAACGCAAAATTCCTTCAGCTGTGTTTCGCACAGCAGTATTTACACCGAAACCCAACTCTATTTCCGGAAAAATGTAGAGGTACGACAGAGACAGAGTAAGTCAGACAAGAAGTGTTTAAGAAAGGTGTCTAACAGAGCACGATAGCGCAGGCTTGGCGCCTTACGTCTAGGGGGAGGTTTAAGTAAATCGTCCAGACTAAAGGTTCGGGCCGTGGCGGGCGAGTAACCGCCTGTGCCGCCGCCGGCGTGTGGACTGGTCAGGCTGAGGATGGACGGCTTGCGAATACCCAGGCGGCCGAAGAGGGAGCGCCCTGGGGCTGGGCCGGGCGATGGAGCTGCAGCCAGGGCGGCAGCTGTGGCTCCGGAGGCGGCAGCCAGTTGTTCGCGTACTGAGGTGCTGCGCAGAGAGTGAACTGGAATTGAAAGAAAACATAAATTATATGAATCGTTATTTTAAAATTGCAAATGAGATATAAAATATTGTTATGTCATATGTAGGAAAACTGTAGAGTAGTAGTAGTCTAGGAGAATAGTACATATAATAAGATTTTCTTCCATAGACACTTTTAAGCCAACTGACTGGCATGCCACACCTGTAAAAAATTGCTTAACCCAGATGTTACTGAAACTTTTTATTACCAATTTTAACATTTTTTTGTTAATATTACGTTATTTGCGTTATAAATTCACAAAAGAATATAAACTACTGAATTTGTTATGACTAAGTTAGAATTATGATGTGTTCTTTTAAAAGGACGGTAGTAACATTAATTACTGCTACTGAACAAAATAAGTTTTTTATTAACATAACTACAGTTATAAAAGTAATACAAGTAAACTAAGTGGTGTGGTATTCCTTGAAACAAAACTTAGGATGGAGTGGTACATCATTTCTCACAGCGAAATTGGACCTTCATCCCACATTCTCCACATCTAAGTTGATTTTTTTGATAAATAATCAAATGGTTTATTCCATCAAACTTCGAGTAAGCATTTTCATGTGAATTTCTCTTTGACACCTCTTTTAAAAACTTTTTTGATTCCAATATATTTGTGTGCAATTTTCTGAACTCGAAATCCAGTTTGCCCCCTTGAATGCGATGCAGTTGCCATGCATTTTGAATAGCCATATCCAAACATTGTGCAAACAGGGGAAAATACCACTTCTTGCCTCTAAAATTCTATATAGACTAATATTCTGGTCTCCCCTGACACCACCCATGTAGGTGTTGTAAGACTTTATAATGTTGGGTTGTTCAATATTTAAATGTTTTTTTTCTTTTTGAGAATACCGCTTGACATATATGGATAAAATTAGAAGCAATGAAACAAAAATCGTTCATCATACAATACTACCCAGTCGACATTATACTAGAACTAGAAAGTGGACATTTCAGCGAACGATTTTCTCGGAGAGTTCCTGTAGCATTTATACCTCTGATTTTCAATTCGCGTAATAAGTGGATAGAAGTAAAAAAATTATCAAAATATAGTTGGAAATGAGTACCTGGCCATTTGGAGCTAAGAACATCTGCATATTGGAGGATTATGCTTGATCCTAACCCAAGTTCTTTATATATATTAGGTAGAGTCTCTGATGCTCCTTGATATGGTGAAAACCAGACTGTGTATCCAAAACGTAAAGCACCAACCCAAAGCTTGTATCCCCAAAACTGCTTGCACGAGTGCCTTCCAAAATATGGCACCATTGCTTCGTCGATGCTGTGTTGTTGTTCTAAGGGTGCGAAGTCTAAAAACTTTTTGTTTAGTAGATTGAATAAAGGGCGAAGCTTAGCATACTTGTCCTCTTTCTTAAGATTGTTATTATCGCAAGCATGCAGTATTTTCATAATATAAGAAAATCTATCTCTTGATATAGCTTTAGTCACTTGAATATTGTTGGCGTCACTCCTGTTTTCCCAATACATATATCTTCTCGGTACATCTACGTAACATTGAAATTTATGACGCTAAAATTAAAACCCCCAAAAAACACTTCATTTCTTTAGAGGTTACATCACCCTCAATATTTTTCTTGAATGCGTATCTGTTGGAGAAGGTCACTAACAGATCAACTACCTCAAAGTCAAAAAAGAGTTCAAATAATTGCAAAGGTGTAAGCTCTTGAACGGGGCCAATAGGTCCTTCCCATAAATCAGGTTGTGGGGTGATGTCTTCTTGAACCCAGAACATGTTTTTTGGTTTCTTTGTTGGAGGTTTATCTAATTCATTACCAATGGAAAGCAGATTTGCCCCAGGATAAAGTTGAGCCAATGGTATATCCTCATCAGAAAAGTCATTCTCGGCTTGAGACTCCTGTGGAACTATTACTTCAACATCATTTCTTAGTTGGCTCCCGGGAAGATTATTTAGAGTGGTAATTTCTTCATCTCCAGAGTCACAATCGGTATTGTCGTCGTTTGCATTTTCAGGAGGGAAAATTATAATTCCAGCAGGAGGAACAGGTATTTTGTCGGGATGTTCCAACTCCTCAATCAGCTCGTGCAGCTTCATTTGATTTCGCATATCGTAATAATTTTTCTAATATAATTATAATAAATATTTTTCTATTATTCTATAGACATATTGGAAGGTTTTGGAATTTTTCTTAAACCTATTTGCTAAATTTGACGTTTTTAAAATATGTCTGCAGATTCGAAACGTTTCAAAAATATTTCATATTTGGCGGAAGCACGCAGTAGTATATATTACTAACGTCCTTTTAAAAGACGGCGCCATTTTGACCAGTTTACAGGCACTGTAATAACCTATGAAGTTTTATATTTAGAAGTATAAGGTACTTATATCCTAATAGTATCTGAATATGATATGCAATGACACTGAACATATTTAGATAAGTAAATAGACTTACCTCCATTCATCCATGATCACAGCTAATAAAAATTTACTTTAATAATCCGCGTAAACACTCACAAACCTCGAGTCCAAATGAAATGAGCAGAAAACTGATATTATTTAATGTATACGAATAGGTACTAAGAGCGACATCTATTGAAAACTAGACGAGGCTCACTCAAGCGACCTGCCAATCGAATGGATTTTAAAAGGACAGTAGTAACATCTGGGTTAAGTGCATTTAAATAATGTTATTTTACAGAAACCCATTCAAAAATTAGTTGAACAAAAAGGTGTTGTATAAATATATATAAATTAGTGAAACAAAAATCATCATCATCAATACTACCTACAAATACAGTGTGACAAGCGAATGAACCTTATCAACGCTTGAAGGGGCAGGGGAGAATCTTGTCAAAATTCTTCAGTGTCATACGCGTGCGAAGTTATTTTAATCAGATTATTACCTATTAATATTGATGACAATAATACTAATAATAATAATAATGATAATATCAATAAATATTACTTTTGGACTTCCCTCGTAAAAGGGAAGATTGTAATCATGAAAAAAATCACCCACCGAGATTTTTGCAGATTCTTACATTTTTGGGTCTCTAGACCTCGGAAAACATGTTCTCCCATTTCCATCGCTGTGTCTGTCGGTCTGTCTATCTGTATGCGGCATAGCTCAAAAACTATTTATCCACTATCTTTAAAATTTGGTCAAAAACAATAGATCATAAGAGGATAAAATGGTAACATTTTGGTGAAAATCCATTAAGGCGAAACAAAATGGCGGTCTATTGAAATATTACTACTAAGAAATACTAAGATTATGTGGAAATTAGCTGGTAAATGTTGGTTTGAATTTAAGACGGCGAAACAAAATGGCGGCTTAATAAATAATTTAACAATTCGGCCCGAAAAGACCATTATATAGATTGATTTCAAATTTTGCTCTAGAAATATTTGTTGTATAGAGATGAACTTGTAAAATTTTGGTACGATTTCAAGAGAGCAAAACAAAATGGCGGTTAACTACAACATTTATAAACATGGAAAAAATCAATATTCTACCTATCTTCGTATTCTAGCGTCCCTAGGTCCCAAAAAATAGAGTTTCTTTTGATCTGTCTGTCTGTTTGTTTCTTTGTTAATTAGCGGCATAGCTGAAAATCTACTTGCCTTATTAAGTTTAAATTTTTGTCAAAAATTAAGGATTGCATGACAGTAACCTGATATTTTGGTAAAATTCCAATACGGCGGAACAAAATGGTGGCCTAGTGAAATGCTAAAAAGTATATTGCTAAAAATGTAATTAACTAATGTATCTAAAATTCGGCACAAAATTCGAGTGTTACACAGGAATGAGCCCATACAATTTTGGTTCAAGGCGCAATTGTTCAAAAACTATTAGTTCCACAAAGCCTGGTTTTGGTGTGCATAAAGTACTTAACAATGACTATTATTTCATCAAAGGCTTCCACCACATCTTCAAAAAATAAGGACTTGCATTTTTGGAAAAAGCCTAATTTTTCAGATTTTTCAGCTTTTTCTCCTGTTCTAATGATCCGATCAAGTCGGCGATGACATTATATTATTTGTAAGTTCATTCTCTACTATTCATGTCGTTATACCATCAAGATTACTTTATTAGTTTCGATTTTAAATGCCAAAAACGAAAAAAATAGGATTTTTTTGCATTAAATTGTTTATAACCTAAATTGATACCTAGTCGTGAGTGGAAAACATAAAAGAATATTACTATGAACTATCTTATGTATGATGGCGCACTCGGATTCTGGTTAGTATTTTTGGCAAAAAACGACTATTTTTTTGCTCTATTGATTGGTGTAAAAATCAAATCTCTCTCTAGCACATTGAAATTTATGACAAGGTTTTTGTCGATTCACTCAGTCATCTTCAAAGATAAATATATCACCGGGTATATTTAGAGGAAAGAGAAAGCGATGTCTTTGAAATTGAAAAGTATACATGGTATTCCATTTCAAATAAATTATTTTTGTTATATTATCGAGTTCTCACGTATATAATATTTTTTGACAAAGGAAAGTAAAAATTTGATTGAAAATATATATAAATTTTGCTAGAAAACTTTTACCACTTTGTACAGGGTGTTCCAACAATAATGGCCATCGGCGATATCATAGAAAGGAAATTATTTCCTTTGCTGTTACGTTCTGTAGCGGTAATTTTTTGTACTTTCTTGGTGAAAGCGGCCACGACAAATCATTGGAAAATATTTTCAAATTCAAAGAATTGCCGCTAGGGGTATAATAGAAACGGAAAATACTTTTCATGGTTTCGACGAGAGCCATTTTTATTAAAATTAAATTAAAACACCCAGTACATAAACACAAGTAATAAATTATTATGATCGTTATCACATCATAAATAAATTAAATATAATCAATTCCAAACATTCACCACTTGCCCTAATATTGCTTAATATTCCAAATGCGTCCTTGCTTTGCCAACATTTCCCAAAAGTTAAATCATTATCGACCCATGTCTCATCAATGTAAACTATGTTACGACCCTCCTCTCTATAATTTCGAATTGCCCTTGTATATTTATAGCGCCAATGTAAAATTTCAGGTCTCTCCAACAGAATCTTTCGTTTATTTTGTCACTTACGAAAAAAAAAGCCATTGGCCTTCAACAACATCCTTAATGTTTCGCGACTATAAAGGAAATCCATTGTTTCTTGCAATTTAAGGAGAAGCTTTCTGAGTGTAGGCGCAGTTTTTAGTTTTAAATAAAACTTGCTTATTGTTTGCCTAATAATAGGAAAATCATCAAAATCCTTTTTGAGAGACAAACGGGTTTTCTTGTTGGGTGAAGAAAATTTAATTATTGTAAGAAATATATAAGCTTCAAGAAATAATTAAAACCTAGAAATATGTCACTAAATAAAAATACGTATTAAGATTTAAATAGGTATGAAATTTGCATGTATATACTCACTCACTATATTCATTAATTAAAACTAAAGAAATGCACCAAGAAGCGAGTCGAGTCTATCATTCAATATAAAATAACTAAACAATCGAAAATAATTAACTAACAAGTAAAATTAACAAAACAACTAGGTAATTAATCCTTATTAATAAAACAGAGTTTAACAAGAAGTTTTTTTTATTTAACGTCAATTGGAACGGCGAAAAACTTCTCCCCCATAAAACATTTCAAACAATTTCTGGAAATGGGCGTAAATATTTAATTTTTTTTATCATCTTTTGTGTGTGCTCTTCCATATCTTTGTGAAAAAAGTCTTCAACCACAAGTTCCACAATATTTCAAGTATTTTCCCAAGTTCTCCAAATGGCTATGAATATTACTAATTATACACAGAAGAAAATAAAAAAAAACAGGCAATACCCGCATACACAAATAAAACTTGAGTCGGTATTATAAATATTAATTAGTAATTAATTTTTCTTATTTCGGTGACACCACTGATCAGAAAATCGGACATCAGACCCCGGCCCGTTCATAATTCAAACCAAGCCTGGAATAACGATCTTTTATCTTCGTCTTTTCCACGCCATCCGCGCCGACCACGGCTATCTCTCTCTGACAATGACTGCTTATTGAACGGGCCGGAGTTTGGGAATAATCCCTGATATACTATCGATACCGATCAATATTTTTACTATTTTTATTTGAATTCGTGATGCAGTAAAAATATATATTTTGAACGGACCAGTTATATAGAAAAACGGAAGGAAGTTTTTTGCCCGCATTCTTTCTGTGCAGGTTCATTCAGTTGCCAGACTGTAAGTACATCGAGTAATAATAAAACATTTTAATTATAAAGAGGGTGAACAAGGCCAAAAAGCGGAAAAGAAAAGAAAAACGTTGAATCAAACTGTATACTCACTGGTCAGTGAACAAGTAGAAAGATACATGGTATCAAATCAATGCAATAAAAACTTTTTACATATAACAAGGACAAAACAACAAAAGTTGACGAACACCAAATTACATTTTCAAAAAAATAAATTTAAAAAATTTTGTTTAGATTTATTGCTAAAAAACAGTCATCGTTCTTGTAGGCATGATGAAACAGAGAAATGGGAGAATCTATTTAACAAAAAGCAAAAAGAAAATTGACAGTCGACGGGGTTCCCAAATTTATATGGAATTAAAACAACTACAACTTAAAGAAAAACTCATGATATTATTGAAATCCCTATATATATATATATATATATATATATATATGTTTATATATATATATATATATATATATATATATATATATATATATATATATATATATATATATATATATATATATATATATATATATATACAGGATTATGATAAATTAAAATAAATTCATTATCTTGGAAATTAAAAAGGTAATAGAAAAACGCTCGAACCCGTCGAGTTAGATTTATTTTTACGCATATTTAGAAATTATTTTAAACTATATAGGGTCACTCACAAAAGTTGTACAACTGTCATCTTTGATTTTTTCAATACAACGCCTTATTTTTTTCTTGAGTTTGAATTACTAAAATTCTAGACATTTTTGGTATAACATAACCTATACTGAAAATCAACAGTTATCGAAATATGAAATTTTCATTTTATCTAAATAAAACATAAAACACATATCAGGAAATTAAATAAGAAAACTAGTTTATTAAATTTTGAAAATGTCCACCATTTACAGCTCTACAATGCCCTAGACGATGGAAAAACTCTTGTTGCACATTAGTAACTGTATCACATTGAATATTTCTTATAACAGTTCGAATACGATCCTTAAGAATTTCAATAGTATGTGGCTTATGTTTATACACTTCGTTTATCACATACCCCCAAAGAAAAAGGTCTAACGGGCTTAACTCCGGCGATCTTGCCGGCCACTCTATTGTCCCACGTCGCCCAATCCATCGTCTCGGAAAGGTTTTTAAGTCTCCTGACATCAGCTGCAAAATGGGGTGGTGCCCCATCCTGTTGATACCATAACAGTTCACTGGGAAGATCCGGATCGTTTACATTAGGATGTAGGGTAACTAATGCTGGTATAAGATTCTCTTCCAAAAATTGAAGATACATTTGGCCCGTTAGTGAGGAATCAAAGAAATATGGACCTATAATTTTATTGCCTACAATACCTGCCCACATTAACACTTTGTCGATACTGTGTATGACTTTCCCTGTACCAGTTAGGATTTTCTTGTGCCCAGTGTCTAAAATTTTGTTTATTTACTTCTCCATTGAGACAAAATGTTGCCTCATCTGTGAAACAAATTCTTTTGACAAATAATGGATCATGATTACACATGTTGGTCATAATTTCGCAAAACTCGTTTCTGCGATCTGAATTCTCATTTATTAATTCTTGAACGAATTTCACTTTATAGGGATAAAAATTTTCTTTTTTCAAAAATTTGGAAACTGTTGTTTGATGTATATCATTATCATAGGCTGCGTCAGTAGTTGAGGAATGTGGATTATCTTGAAAAGTTAAGAGAACGTCTAGTTTCTTTTCATCTGAGATCCTAGGGCGACCTTTTCCAAAGCGGTCCGTAACACTACCAGTATCCGTGCAGACTGAGTAATAGGTTGCCTATGAGGATATCTGTTGTTAAGCAGCTGACAAACTTCTTTTTGTGTCCTAGTCTTATCACCAGTACCAAGCATTATTAGAATTTCAATTCTTTCTTTCTCTGTTAAACGCATAGTCAATATTTGAAATCAAAATGGCAGATCGTAAATAAATTATATGACTTGTCAACACAGTGACGGTGACAAAGTCATTTTTCTTTGGGATTACGCGACAGACATAGATAGGGTATACAAATGTCCGATAGGTTATTAAATACACAGGTTTTATTTATATAAGAATATTTCGATAACTGTTGATTTTCAGTATAGGTTATGTTATACCAAAAATGTCTAGAGTTTTATAGAGAATTCAAATCAGCAGAAAAAAATAAGGCGTTGTATTGAAAAAATCAAAGATGACAGCTGTACAACTTTTGTGAGTGACCCCGTATAGTTTAAAATAATTTCTAAATATGCGTAGAAATAAATCTAAATCGACGGGTTCGAGCGTTTTTCTATTACCTTTTTAATTTCCAAGATAATGAATTTATTCCCGAATTTATCATAACCCTGTATATATATATATATATATATATATCATATTTATCATATATATATATATATATATATATATATATATATATATAATAGACGAATTACTGAAATTTGACAAATGATTTTAATGAGCATAAACAGAACAGAATTTAAATATAGAATAAATTGTAAACTGGTGAAAACAGAAATCACCCTCAAGAATTAGTTACAAATCTGATTGGAAACCCCGGTGTGAAAGAAAGAAACTGTTCAAACACAAGCCGCCGAAGACTGATTTGGCAACCTTGGTCGAAGTGGCCTGCAGATAATAAATTGAAAATATGCAAAAACCTGTGTCAATAGACCATACCAATTGTAAGAAGCAACATAAACGTTTGAATGTGATACGGAATTAAGACTAATAGATGTATTTTACTGATTCCAATAATAGGTTTAGATCAACAAGAAACCAGACTATGTGAGTAAATTGAGAGAGCAAAGAAATTTAACAATAAATAAAAGAATTGGCGAGTAATGACCAAAAACAAGTACCTTGTTACAAACCCTAGTGTCAGGAAATATTAAATGTAAATCGTGCAACATTGTAATGTGTACAGGCTCGCATATAAATAGACGCCATCTTTTATAATAAAGCAGTTGCCAACTAGACTCGTCGTTTGTCGTTTCATTTCATTGTCCTCATCCCAGACCCGCTCCCAGCAGTAACACATGGCGCAGTAAGGTCGTCCATTTTGTAAGCCGAAAAAAAAGAGAAAAACTGAAGATTGAAGCTAGAAGAATGGACTTTAGAGGGATTCCACCCATGATAATGTCGGGAAACCTTTCAGAAAATTGGAAATTTTGGAAGCAAAGGTTCAATACGTATTTAAAAGCAACAGAAATATCAAAAAAGGACGAAGGTACAAAATGTGCTCAGCTCCTCACGTTGATTGGAGACGAAGGTATTAGAATATATAATGCATTTATTTGGGGGTAGGATGAAACGGAAACTCTGGAAAGTCTGCAGATTAAGTTCGATGCTCATTTTAACCCGAAAAAGAACCTTACCTATGAACGGCATAAATTTTTCACAATTCAGCAACTCGAAGATCAATCGGTTGATCAATTCATTACTGAACTAAAGAATCTGTCACTTTCTTGCGAATTTGGCGATTTAAGAGAGTCACTTATTAAAGACATGCTAGTTTGTGGATTAAGGTCTACCACACTGAGAGAAAAGCTACTTCAAGAAGATGCTACTACGCTGCAAAGGGCCGTCCAAATTTGTGTTAACATAGAAAGCACAAGGCAGCAGAACAGATATATCACCAATGGTATTAAACAAGAAAAACAAGTGGAAGTGGACGCTATTGGTACCAGGTCTCGTAAGAATCAGGGCCCCCGATCACAGCAACTAAGAACTGACCATCCAGGTTCGTTAGGTTCATCTACAGGGCACAATCAAGGCAAATCCACCTGTCCCAAGTGTGCCAAACGTCATGAATATGGGAAATGCCCTGCATTTGGCAAAAAATGTTTAAATTGTGGTATCAGTAATCATTTTTCTTCTTGTTGTTTTAAAAACAAAGTATCTAATAACCACCGTTCTAACTTTAACAATAAATCTAAATATTTTAAACATAAAAAATCTATTAACTGTACAAAGGATAATGACTCTAGTTGTAGTGATTTGGATGATACAGATAATTTTCTTTTCATAGGTTCTATTGATATTCACACAGTCTCGCCAAGGGGTTCAAGAGCCACCGCTGGGATGTCTGAGAGTTTGTGGGTTACGACTTTGGAGATTGAAGGACAGACTTTGGACTTTAAACTGGATACAGGAGCCATGGCCAATATAATACCTGTAAGTTTTCTACAAAAAATCAATTTTGATCTTTCAAAAATAAATAAAGTTAAAACCAAGCTCACTTCTTATACTGGGCATACTATTCCTATTATTGGTCATTGTATTTTAAATTGTAAGTCTAAAAATAAACAGGAGAGTCTGTTATTTTATGTGGTCTACTCAGAGAACAGTCCTATTTTGGGTCTTAATGGTTGTGTAGAACTAGAACTTATTAAAAGAATAGATTCAGTAGAATATAATTTTCTAAATAAAAATTTTGAATTAAAAAGCATTTTAAAAAAATATAATTCCGTATTTAACGGTATAGGTTGTTTAAAAAAAGAATATCATATTGAGTTGAGAGAAGGCGCAACTCCAGTAGTAAATTATCCTAGAAAAGTTCCATTTGCTCTTAGAGATAAACACAGACTTACTCTAAATCAGTTAGAAAAGCAGGGACTTATAGAAAAATCTAATGATTGTACTGATTGGTGTCATAATATGGTAATAGTTAGAAAATCAAATGGTCAGCTTAGAATAGCTATAGATCCCAAAGATTTAAATTCAAATGTTAAAAGACATTATTTTCAAATTCCCACTCTGGAAGAATTGACGGCTGATTTGACAGGTTCAAAATATTTTAGTGTCTTGGATGCAACACAAGGTTTCCTGCAGATTAAATTAGATAAAAATAGTTCAAAACTTTGTACTTTTGCTACTCCATTTGGGAGATATCGATTTTTAAGGTTACCTTATGGGTTGTGCAGTGCCCCGGAGGTTTTTCAGGAACGCACGTTTGAAATTTTTATATATATATATATCTATATTGATGATATTTTAATATATAAATATATATATATATATATATATAGGTTAATAAATATATATATATATAAAATATAAAATTATATAAAGATAAATGTAAATTTTTGCAATCTGAGGTTAGGTATATGGGTCATACCATAAGTAGAACAGGTATAAAACCTAATGAAGATAAAGTACAGGCTATAAAAGATATGCCTTCACCAATAGATAAAAAAGACGTTCAAAGATTTCTTGGTATGATAACATATATGAGTAGGTTTATTGAGGGACTTTCAGAAAAAACTGCACCTCTTCGTGCTCTCCTGAGGAAAGATAATCTTTTCCAGTGGGATGACATACACGAAGCTACTTTTAACAACTTAAAAAATGTTTTGTCTAAAGCTCCTTGTTTACATTTTTATGATGTGTCTAAACAGTCGGCAACAATATCTGTGGATTCATCTCAGTTTGAGATGGCTGCCGTATTACTTCAGGATGAAAGGCCTTGTGCTCATGCATCCAGGGCCTTGACAGAAACTCAGTGTAAATATTCTCAAATTGAAAAAGAAATGCTAAGTGTGTGGTTCGGAATTTCTCATTTTTCGCAGTATGTATATGGAATTAAAAATCTAATTGTAGAAACTGATCATTTGCCTCTAGTTAGTATAATTAAAAAGCCTTTACATTTATGTCCACCTAGATTACAAAGAATGATTATGCAGTTAAGGAAATATAATTTTGAATTAGTGTATAAGCCAGGCAAAAAACTTATTTTAGCTGACACCTTAAGTAGGGCTTTTCGTAAAAATAATTTCTTTGAGGAAAATGTAGATTTAGAGCTGGAATCACACATTTGCTTGGTATTAATGAATATTAATGTTTCTGAAGATAAAAAGCGAGAAATAATAAAACTAACCAATGAGGACCCAGAGTTAATTTCCCTAAAACAGTTTGTCAGGAACGGTTGGCCGAGTAGATTAGCAGACTGCCCTGAAAATATCAAATTTTATTTTAAATTTAAAGGAGAAATTTCTGAAATAGATGATCTTTTGTTTAAAGGCCAAAATTTAATTGTGCCTTCAGCACTTAGAAAAGAAATTTTAAATAAATTGCATTATAGTCATCTTTCTGCAAAAAAATGCATTGATAAAGCTAAACTTTCATTTTATTGGCCAGGCATGACAAAACAGATTGAAGACTTCGTACCATCATGTCATGTATGTCAAACTTTCCGGAAGTCTCAACAGTCTGAGCCCATGATATCTCATGATATTCCTTTGCGTCCTTGGTCCAAGCTTGGTGTAGATATTTACCATCTTTTTAATGTATCATATCTTCTGATTGTAGATTATTATTCTAAGTATGTCGAGGTTATAAATTTAGATAAGGACTTGTCTAGTGATAATATTATACATAAACTTAAGGGTGTATTTGCTCGCTTTGGTATTCCAAATATCCCGATTTCAGATAATGGTCCTGAATGGTCCAGTTTGCTTTTTAAAAGGTTTTCAAAAGCATATGACTTTCAACATAAAACTTCTTCACCTTTATATTCTCAATCAAACGGTCAGGTTGAAAGATCAATTCAAACTATCAAAAAACTGTTAAAAAAATGCGCTTCTCGAATATAGAAATACACCTATGGATAAATATAACTCTCAGGCTAATGTTTTGTTTAATAGAAATTTAAGAACAATTTTGCCACAGTCTAATTCTCATTTCGAGCGTAAAACTTTTGATAAAAATAAATATAACACATTTTTAAAAAATAGTCAAAAATCGTAGAAAAAATACTATGATAAAAAAGCATCAAAAAATTTAAAACATCTCCCTAATAACTCTTCAGTTTTAATTCAAATAAAACCACAAACCCCCTGGGTTTTAGCAAAAATTGTTAAAAAAGTTGGCATTAGATCATATTTAGTAGAGACTGAAAAAGGCAAGAAATATAGAAGAAATAGAAAATTTATAAAAGAACTAAAACACCAGCCAAGGGAGAAAACCGAACTCTCTAGTATGGAGAATGGTAACCTAACTAATTTTGCATCTTCTAGTAATTTTTTAAATTATAATTATATTCCTTTATTTGACAATAAGTCTTCAGATACTGGAGAGGGTGGGAAACAAACACCTTTAGACAGACTATCTAGTAATGGCAACCTAGATAATTTACAGACAGACGGGTCTAGTAATGTTTGTGCTAATCAAAGTAATGTACGTGTTAGTCCAAATAACTTTAATCTTTGTCCAAATAGTGTATATATATATATATATATATATATATATATATATATAGTCAGGATACACTTAATAATTCCTTAGATAGTAATTCTGACGAATCACATAAAACATGTATTTCTAGTTATGAAACTTCTGAGTCACCTCATTCCTCTATAGAGGATGAAAATCTGTTTAATGCTACTCGACTAAGTAGAACGGGTAGAAACATAAAGCTGCCTACAAGGCTTCGAGATTATAAACTTGAATTCGACTAATACATTGTTAAGATAGAGTCTTCACTGGTTCATAAGTAGTTTAACATTTTTATATATTATATAACATTATATAATTGATATTGAATTAGAGATGTGTTTGCAATTTTAGGTTAGAATGGTTGTACATTATGGTTATAACTATTCTTATTACAAAATAAAAAATTTTGAGTGATTATTAAAATATTTTATGAAAAACACCTCTAGAAGTTTGGTACATTTTGAACAATATTGTAATTTAATTATGTTGTGAATTTTACATAAAATTCATTATATATTGTATATTCCTTAACGGCTACTGTTCTGTGAGATTAAATAAATTTAATGTAATTATAAAATAAATGTAACTAGTTGTTATTAATGATCTGTGATAAAAAATTAAATTAAGACTGATAATTTTTAGTTTATAGCTATTTTATTTAAAGAAGGGAGATGTCAGGAAATATTAAATGTAAATCGTGCAACATTGTAATGTGTACAGGCTCGCATATAAATAGACGCCATCTTTTATAATAAAGCAGTTGCCAACTAGACTCGTCGTTTGTCTTTTCATTTCATTGTCCTCATCCCAGACCCGCTCCCAGCAGTAACACACCTAGCACACATTTCAAAGTGAAGTTCAAACAAAACTAAACCTATGAGAAACCAAAGCAAGTCCTTGGGGAAGGTAGATAAGGGAACTAGCTGAACAAAAATGTGTTAATTTATTGTATATCTATATAAACTAATAAAGGCCAATAAAATATTTTGAAAATGTTGGCTAGTAGATTGTGATCAAAAGGTTTAAAAATTACTGACAAAAAGTATGGTGGTGTGTAAAGTTAACTGACCTTACAACATACAAGGACAACGTGTGGTCAATAACTATAACTAAATATAATAATCTTTAAATAAAAAGGAGCTGGGGGGAGTAATCTTTGTAAAAATGAACTAATTATTAACAACTATTTTTGACAGTAATGATAAGTTATAGTCAAAAGCAGTGTTATCGTGCGGGTCATACGTTTTATCAACGACACATTTTTAAGTTTGGTTTTATTTTATTACGTGTAATCGTATCCTCCGCATAAAATCCGAAAGATGAATTAGATAGACCTATGATATTTTCATATGAAAAAAGAGGATAAACATATAAATACCAGCGGTTGCAAAAATCTTTGAGCGATGTCAAAATGAGTAATAGAAAACAATTTTCGGGTTTTTTGCATCCACAAGCGAAAAAAAAATGGTATTAGATCTAATAAAATATTACGAAAACGGAAATTCTCCGGCTAATATCCAGGAGACAGTAGCAAAAACTCTGGGAATCGGTATAAGGACTGTGCAGGAAATTGTGCATGAAAAAAAGCATAATTTACTACCGAAGAAGATTAAGAAATGTACACGAAAAAAGCCAAAGACAGAAGACTTAAGTGACAATGTAAAAACGGATGTTCGTAATGCCATTTACGATTTATATACATCAAAAACTAATATAACCCTTCAAGTTTTAAAAGAAGCTTTAAAAAACCCAGGCATATTGGAAATTAATAAAAATGTTGGGTTTTATATATAAAAAGGACTGTAATCGAAGATTTTTATGCGAGTTGCACATATAGCAAGTTGGCGTATCCAGTTTTTAAAGAAATATACGGAAAATGTTAATTCGAAATTTAGAAAAGTGGTATTTTTAGACGAGACTTGGATAGTTTCTAATGGAAGTGGTTCGAAATCTTGGCAGGACGAGTCTGTAAAAAGTGTCAATAGAAAAAAGGGATGTGGGACGGGAAAACGGTTCATCATTTTGCATGCAGGTTCTGCAACAGGATTTCTCCCAGGTGCAAGTTTACTGTTTTCTTCAACATCCCAAAGTATGGACTACCATGATAATATGAACTGTGAACTGTTTGAAAAGTGGTTAAAAGAACAACTGATTCCAAATTTAGATGCCCCATCTTTAATCATTCTGGAGAATGCATCTTATCATTCAAGCATCTTAAATAAACAACCTACTTCATCCTGGAAGAAAACAAAATCCTTTACCCAATATACTGAAACTAGAACTTCTTTTAATGACAAAATCTATTAAAAAACCAACAATATATGCCGTAGATGAAATATTACGGGAAAATGGACATGAGATTTTACGACTGCCGCCATATCATTGCCAGTTTAACGCAATAGAATTAATATGGGCTGGGGCAAAATCATATTACGAAAAACACGTGAACGATGGCCTTACATCAAAAAAAGTGCAAATTATTTGGCAAGATTCATTAAATTATATTACGCCGGAGTACTGGAAGAAATCCGTGGAACATACGGAGAAATTAATATGGGATTGGTGGAATCGAGAACGAGTTCTAGATGTCGAAAAAGCACCGATGATCATTGCGCCATTTGAGGACGACTCAGAAGATGAGGACTTTTTAAGTGATGATGATATTTTTTAGTCTATAATATTAAAAAGTTTCTAAAGGATTTTATTAGTCTTTGACGTGTATAAATCATAAATTGCATTATGAATATCCGTTTTTGCATTGTAACTTAGGTCTTTTGTCTTTGGGTTTTTTCGTGTACATTTCTTAATCTTCTTCGGAAGTAAATTATGTTTTTTTCTCATGCACAAGTTTCTGTACATTCTCTATACCGATTCTCCTGGATATTAGCCAGTGAATTTTAATTTAAAATTTTTTTTATTAGATTTGACACTATTTTTTTGCTTACTTTGTTAGTACATTTGTAATTTTGTAGGCAATATATAAATAATTATAGAATACTTGTTCCAATTTTAAAGCGTGTTTAAAATAAGTAAATTTTTTTATTAATTATAAGACAAAATTTGATATATAAAAATCGGTAAAACCGCTTTACTAGAAACTTGGGGCTAACGAAAAATACAGGCAATATATATTTAGCCTGTATTTTTCGCATGCATGGCCCTTAATTTTAGGCAGAAATTTGAAAAAATCGGATAAGTAGTTTTTTAGCTATGCCGCGAACAGCCATACTGACGGACAGACATACCTACAGACAGACGGAATTGAGAACACATATTTTCCGGCATCTAGGGATTCTTAAACGTAAATATCTGAAAAAATCTCACGAGTGAAGTAATAACTAATTATCTTGTGTTTTTAACAAAAGTTTATAATATTTTTGCAAAATAAATTTTTTTTTGTTATCACAATACAAAAAAAAAAACAAGTTTTCTTTGCACAGGGCTGGCCCGCATTTAAATAAATGACACTGTATAAGTGGTTAGATTTTTAGGTCAAGCGGGGCTCATAATTTTTAATGATTGATAAAAAAATCTCACTTTCATTAAGTGGCTGTATAAACAGAATATATCCTGATTGTTCCACTGATTCGAACCGCCTTCCGACTTTATTAAGGCGTTTGCCATTTTGTGTATTTGCCAACCAAAAACTTTAACCAAATACATATTAAGCCAATTTTCTTATTTAGTCCCTCGGCATTTAATATATAAAACAATATTAAGTGGCTATGTTAATGATATTGCGTAATATAATAAAAAAAACTATTTTCTTTCTCACAAACCTGATATTGTATTTATTCTTTAAGTAGAAAGATTGATAAATACTTTTTTGAAAAAGGGGGGGCGGGACTTATGGGTTGGAAAAGGAATAAGGTAGGTGGGTGACAAGTATTGCCCGAGGAGTGATGGCGTGAAAATTTCAGAATTTCAAGAGCAACCAGTACTAAGTAGAAAACAATTTTCTGTAAATAGTTATGAAAGTTCTAGTCAGGTTGACTTGTGTGTTGAGACAATTTGTGTTTTTTGTTTAAGTTCATTATTGATCTGAAGATCTTCAAGAAAATCAAGTCTCATAAAGTTTTTTTTGAATGAACATTAACCAAAGCTTAGAATTCTTTTCTGGACCAAAATTATGTTAACTACACTAAATGTGACTGCCAAAGGTTGACTTATTATGGTTGTTAACATGTTTATTAATGCGAATTGACAGAGGTCTGCAAGTTCTAGCTATGTAAGTAGCATCACAATCAGAGCAGTTAAGGTTATAAACTTCACTTTTGTTGAGTTTGTTTATTTTGTCTTTGCTGGTATTCAAAGACTTTTCAAGGTTGTTCTTAATTTTATGAGAAATTTTAATAATATTACAAAAAGATTTGAAGATTTTTGAAATTTGTTCTGTTACATTGTTATTCAAAAAAGAAATTGAGACTAACTTATCAACATCAAGTTCAGGCAATGAAAAGAGAGATTTTTCAAAAGTTTAGTTTTAACCTTGATGATCTTGGTATCTATTAATTTTGGATTATATCCATTACTATAAGAAATCTGCTTTAAAATGTTAATTTCTTCTCTATAGTCTGGTTCTGACATATATAAGAATTAAAACCAGCCATCTTATGTTGATATGGATGGTTAGACATTTTATGGATGACATGATCAGTTTGTGTTGGTTTTCTAAACATTTTCACCCGTATTCACCAAAAAAGTTTAAATTTAGACCAGGTTTTACTTGACAGTTAAAGGTTTAAGATGACATTTTCAACCATTAAGCAAATAATTTTTCTAAAATGCACAATTACATCTGCGCAACATAACTGGGGAACTAAGAATTTTAAGTACCATGGCAACTAGACCTGGACTAACTCGTAAACCTTTTTGGTGAATAGGGGGTTTAAGTTAAAGGTCATCAAATATGTCTCCACTTCGATACGTACACCTACATTCTGCACAAAAGATAATAACAATGAGTCAAAAATTCTGTTATGAAACTTACTTCGGTTTCTGTTGTCATCCTCAGCTAACAATTTTTCTATTTTTTCCGGGAAATGTCTTTTGGCACACCAAACGAGTCCTATGACTCCCATCACGACAAACACTGTCATGAGTCCGAGCCAAAACGGTTCGTGGAGCATGCGTTCGCTTAGGGGCTTGTATGGGATGTGCAGCATGCGCTTTTCACATCTTGAACCTAACGTAAATAAAAAATGTCATTAATTATTTAATAATTGTTAATTATGACATTGTTTTTCATTGTCATTGTCGTTTGCAACAAAAAATCAAACTTGGGTCTTTAATAACCTGAAAATATCTGAGGATTAAAATAGTAGAAGAAAAAAAGATATAGAACTAATTTTTAATATTACACTAAGGTGGAATTAATACATAAAACTGTGAAAAAGGTCAATATGTGCCTACAAAAAAAGGCGTGGTGTCCCATACATAATGCTGGCCATAAGACTATTGGCCTTATTGGTGTTCCAAATATCACAAGGAAGTTTGCATTACTAGAGCATAGTCGAACTGTAGACGGTCTGTCTTTGTCTTACAGATACTACTGCGGATTCTGTTTTGATGAAATATCATCCATTATGCTATCCTTAGTTATAATTTTCAAAGAGACACGAGCATCGACCCATAATATGCATCCCTTTATATGTAACTGCTACGACCAAGCAACTACCCCTTTGATTGCTCTTTTATTTCCACAGGGTCCCGATTATAGAATGTGTAATCAGCAAAGGCCTCTCCCTCGTTTTCTATTCTACTCTCTCTTCACTTAAATCAACCACGGTACCTAGTATTTAGGTCTTCGGTCTTCGTAATATGCTCAAAGGTAAAAAAGTGAAGAAGAGATTTTCAAATTAAAGTTTTAAATATTTTGATATTATAATAAAAAACTGGTCATCGTTTTTCTTTTGATTATTTATCCCGTAGAATCATTTATCCAAGACTGAATTCTGAAACTTACATTAATATTCCCAAAAACTCATTCGTCTCCTCTTTTTGTTGACATTGCAAGTCCAATAACTTTTTTTCATAAAAATAACATTCAAATTAAAAGAAAAAAAATTGAAATTTTAGCCGTCCAAGAGGGAAAGACTCTTCGGCACCTTTAAAACAAAAGTTCTTCAGTTTTGTAAATTACTTTTAGTTCACATCGCAGTAACAGCAGCCCGGTCGAAGAACTTGACATAATAAAGAAGAACAGATTTAAACGGATCTTCTGGAAAAGTTTTTCCCTTAAATGCATCAAAATTGCAGAGCTCGAGGAATTTAAAATCATTTAAACCGTTAAATCTATAGTTTATTTGTTGCTGAATTTGATCGATTATTTCATAAAAGAGGCATCTGTATGACGTTTGAACATCTCTCACCTTGTCTGTTCGAAGACGCTTGGCTTGTGGCTCTACATTTAACGTCATCGTTTTCTCCCAAAATATGTCAAAGTCATCTCTTTTTTGGCTTAACGTGGACTTAAAATCATCCGCTTTTTTTAGGCAAAAAGCAATATCATTTGTTTTAGTTTGTAATGTATTAAAAACATTGCCCGAGAATGGAAATATTTCTGAAAATATGTTCAACAAATAATTAAAATTAAAATCTCGTTTCAAACAGTCCAAACACCCCCTCGAACTATTTATTGCTTTTGAGTCTCACGTTTTCTATTATATTCTCAAATAGTTCAATTAGTGATTCACGATTTTCAGATACTGTTAACACAAGTCTTCCATTATAGTTCCACCTAGTAGGAGCTACTTTGGGCAATCGTTTGTGGACAATGGAGTCCAAAGCTTGTGTATGTTTTGTTGACTTGGAAAAAAAAGCAGCCATGCCACTTAAAGTAACGAAAAATACTTTACACTCTTTAATGTGATTGATGGACTGGGATAAAACTAAATTTAATTTATGAGCAAAACAATGGACAAACCCAGAACTTGGGAAAGTATCTCGAACTTTAGCTTGCAGATCCCCTAATTGTCCTACCATCACTGCAGCTCCATCAATAGCTTTGAGCAACTAATTTTTTCTCTCCATTAATTTCTTTATTAACGTTATAAACTACGGTATATAATGCATCTGCTGTACGATTTTCGAACACAAAAATCCCAAAAATAACTAACCTAAAAATCGCTCTTGAATACTTCCGTCTATTTTAACGTAGCATATTACTATAGATAAGTGGCTAAAATTAGTGATATCAGTTGTTTCGTCCAGAACAATAGCGATGAACTGCGCCTCGCCAATCTCCTGCTTAATTTTTTTTAGAATAATTGTTGCAACAGCGGAAGTTAAATCACTCTGAATTCCATTCGACGTTCCGCGAAAAATGCTAGACTGCTCTAAATTATTTTTTAAGCAATCATCATATTTAGCCATTAAACTAACTAAATCTTGAAAATTTCCTCTATTTGAAGAAATCCTTGTTTCGTCATGACCTCTAAATCCCAATTGGTGCTGTCCGAGAAAACAAACAACATCGATAAGTCTTCTTAATATTTGCCTATTTTTATCGATTAGTTCATTGTGTTGGCGGTTACTAATTTCCAACTGTTTATTAAGGGCGTGTTCAATTCTAATTTTGCCGAAGACTTTTTCTTTTATGACGGCCTGCAAATGCGCTTTGGACATAATGTGTCTTTTTACAGCTTTATAGAAATTGTTTAAATCGGAAAAACCGGTTTTATTCCAGAGACCTTTTTCATTTTCAAAAAGTAAACATGGCCAACAAAATAATTTATTTATATTTTCACACCCCGTTAGCCATTTAAATTGTTCATATTGTTTTTCCGAAGAATGAATGTCTAATACAGTTTTTCATTTTTGTGGTTCCTTCCTTTAGAAATTATTTGAAGCTTATCAGCGAAGGTTAATGTTGAAAATCCCTTTATTATTAAGACACACCACACATTCACACACAATTTTATTACTAAATTCTCTAACATTTTTGACGTTAATGCCGACAGCCGAAGTTGACGGTATTTGCATATCCACGTCCGTATTATTGTCTTCCATATCGCACCATGCACGACGCGACGTACGTATCACACAACACACGGATAGCCGTTCAAACAAAGAATCTACTCCAACGATAGCTTCCGCCCTCACTTAAAGCACGCGACTGAAATGAAAAATTGCAAACAGCCGGTGGAAAGTTCAATAACCTCTTGCACGATTCACAGGAAATCATGCATACAGGACTTGGCTGCAGAGAAGCTAGCGGCCCGCATAGGTTATATTCGATTTTCTATTGAGGCCGGTCGGAGTCAAGGCCACATTTATTATGGGCTTGATAATTAAGATAATGTTTTAGCATTTTTATTATAAACTAAATTAATGATTCCTATTTCAATAATTACATTTTCGAAGATATTTTGTAATTTTTTTTTGGGGAAGCACTGCTTCCCTTGCTTCCATGGACTGCCACCAGGGATCGTCGAGCTAAAGATGATGAACTATACTTTCTATACGTCAAATATCTTAAAAAACTAAGTTTATGTTAACCTGCTTGCCCGTGTATTTTGTATAGGATGTGAGCAAACGTTGACACTTTGTATCTTAAAAACATATCAGAGGATTAGATTATGTCAATAAAACATTTGATCCGGACATCGAGAACTGCATCATTATTGCAAAAAATTAGAAAAATTCACCGAAAGTCATTTTCGATAAGAAGTGTGAGGAATTCTTTATATATTAAATTTATGCTTAAATTTTATTTTTTATTTCTTTGTTTACTTTATAAAAGTGTGGATTTTATTTTATTAAATAATAAATATTTTATATTTCTTAGTTCCGGAACCACTAAAATATTTTGCATTTTGAAAAACCCCCGATTTTTAGTCAAATCTGTACAAATGACTAAATTTGTCCGTAATGTTGGAACTGTGTTTTTAAATATTAATAAAAATGTATATTTGTATTCTGAAAACATCTAGATACCAATTTGCAGTCGAATCTACATAAATTACTAATCTCAACCGTTATGTTAGCACCCTCATTTAGAATTTTGAAATCTTTAGAAAGTAAAGTAACAAAAAATTTGACTTTTAAATACCCCCGCCATGTTGGCGCTGCCATTTTGAAATTTTAACAGAAAATTCACAACCTGCCCTCTCAAATTCCGCCAGTTACCGATTTTCAGTCGAGTCGGACCACAAATAAAGTGCCGATTTGTATTGTCGCGTGAAGTACGTAGGTTATGTGGAAATAAAAAATTAATTAATTAAAATAGTAAAAAATAAACATTTTCTTACCTTCCCACCATGCATGACACCGGCACTGAAAACCATTTCCTTTTTCTATGCAGGTGCCCCTGCTTTCGCAAGGATTGCCTTCGCAGGGCTTCCTTTTTTGTTCGCAGGTCGGCCCTACGTAGCCCGCCTTACAGTGACATTTGTAGCTGTTATCTGTGAGTTCGCAGGTTCCAAAAACGCACGGTTCCAAGTCGCATTGTGTTATGGCACAGAAAAGACCTAAACATGTTTTTATTATAATTATGTTTTGTTATTTAACTAAAGATGTACAGGGTGGAATGTTTAATTGGAATAAACTCTGACCTCCAAATTCATTAAAAAGGTTTAAGATCCAACTGTCACGACAATGTTAGTTCACTAGTTGTGTTATGTTTATGTGACTGTCATTTTGTAGTGTGACATTTACGACAAATTATAAGTTTAGTTATCACTTTAAACCTACAGCTTTCAAATTACACCTGGTCTAAATTTATATCTCTTTAGTGAATACGGGTGTTTATTTTTTACCCCTCGAATTTAATTCTTCTAATACGATATATCTTTTACTTTCCATTGATTACGGTGTATTGGCTTTGTTAGTATATATACAGGTTTGCAGTTTTTGCGAAGCTATGCTACTTTTTTGTGAAATTTACGACAAAATTTTTATAGCCCTCTTGGCTCGCCCCTTCGTTTGTAAGATACAGAGCGAAATTGAAAATATTGCATTGGGAGTCCCCCTGTTATCTCGATTATCGTTTTATTAATCAAGATAATAAAAACTGGCACTTATATAGTTTGTTTACGTAGAATCCAGTGGCGTAGTCACTTTTGTAATAAGACCTGTTATTTTTGATATATTCACAAAGGTATCTTTAAATGGAACACATTGTACAGGGTGTCCGGATTTGGTTGCAAAAGCAGGGTATCTCGCTTATTTTTAAAGATAGAACCTTGCGGTTTTCACGAATCTCAGCTAATTTTTTGTGAAACTCATGAAGCCCTTAACAAAATTTTCATAGCCTTCTTCGTTTATGAGATACAGGGCGAAATAGAAAATTTTGCATTTTGGGACCTCCCTCGTATCTCGGTTATTCTTTAACTTAACGCAAAGAGCAAAATTGCTGCTTATGCAGTTTTTTACGCTCATTTGAGTTGTTATTTTTTAGATATGACCCAAAGTTGTGTTTTTTAAAGCGGGACACCCTGTATATTTGTCCAGAAATTGATTTGTCCGTTTAAAAGCTTCTCAAAAATATACAATGGTATGGGTCTATTTTAATAAACAACAACAAAAATCCTAATTTTTATAATTACCATTCCAAATTTTGCAGTAGGCCATGCAAAACAATGCTGCCTTTTATTTAAAGTCGTTAACAATATCTACATCCTAACAATAAATCAAAATAAATATGTAATTAAATCTATTTATCAAAATATGTATTGATAATTTCGCACCAAAAAAGTACCACCTATCTAGATTTATGTAACACAAGAACAAAACAGTAATAAATTATTATGTAACAAGCCTTTCAGCAAAAATCAACTGCCGTATAAGAACTACAGTAACCAAGGAAATCAAAAGAACTCTTCAAACTGATTTCCATTTTGTTCTATGCATGCTTCGCACAATTTTCGTATTCGTTTTAGTGAATTAAGCAAAATGATGGGATGATTTTGTAAATAGCGAAAATTTTCTCTTATTGCATTTCCTAAATCTTGGACATTATCGTAGTGGTCTTTGTAAATACTATTTTCCAGATATCCCCACAGAAAAAAATCTAAAATCGACAAATCCGGGGACCTAGGGGGCCATCTTATAGGTCCATTTGTTCCAATCCATTGATTGGTAAAATTATTGTCCAGAAATAATCTCGTCATTCCAGAATTGTGTGCAGGAGCACCGTCCTGTTGAAAATAAATTTCGTTAATTTGCGCTAGAGGAACATCGTCAAGTAATTCAGGTATAGCTGCCTCTAAAATTTCTATATAGCGATTGGCTGTTAGATTTCCCTCAAATATATAAAATTTTATATGTGTTTCTAATATGAAGCAGGACACATTTAGACCAAACCTGTCCTGCTGTCTTCTGGGAAATATTTGGTGATGATTTTCCTGGGGACCAGAATCTACTATTGTACCTATTGAGTATACCAGAATTACTGAAATGTGCTTCGTCTGACCATATAACCTTCCTTTCAAAATCTCTAACCATATCGCACCTTTCTCGAAACTAATTGCAGAGGACTACCCGACGCTCTGCATCCCCTGCCTGTATTTGTGCTTTTTTAGAATTTCTTGAACTCTAGTTTTTGGAATCCCTATGCTCTTTTCACTAGCCCTACAAGAGTTTGTAGGGTAAGTTTCGTACGAGGTTTGATAAATGAATCGTGATTAAGTAAATTCTGTTTTATCCGATAAAAAGTGGATATATTAGGTTGCCTCCTTTCTGGATATCTAAATAAAAATTAAGCAATAGTATTTCAACATACCTAAAAATTAACTATTTACCTGTTAAAATACATCTCAGAAGCCGCTTCAACATTTTCATTACTTAATATAAAACATATAGCTAACATATCGTACTTTTCATAATGTTCGAAAGTTTGGTTTTCTTCTATATTTTATATACGCCTACAAAATTGGGAAATGTCATTTGCTTCCAAGAAAACAAAAGAAAACGGCATCGTTTTGCATGGCCTACTGCAAAATTTGGGATGATAATTATAAAAATTAGGATTTTTGTTGTTGTTTATTAAAATAGACCCATACTAATATATATTTTTGAGAAGCTTTTAAAGGGACAAATCAATTTCTGGACAAATATACAGGGTGTCCCATTAAAAAAAAACACAACTTTGGGTCATATCTAAAAAATAACAACTCAAATGAAAAATATGACTACGCCACTGGATCCATTGTAAAAAACTGCATAAGCAGTAATTTTTTCCCTTTGCGTTAAGTTAAAGGATAACCGAGATACGAGGGGGGTCCCAAAATGCAAAATTGTCTATTTCGCCCTGTATCTCATAAACGAAGAAGGCTATGAAAATTTTGTTTACGGCTTACCCTGCTTTTGCAACCAAATCCGGACACCCTGTACAATTTTGCTTATTTGCATTAGGCTTGTTTTTGCTTTCTCAAAAATATATATTTGTTGACATTTATGATATTAAAGGAGCATTTTATAATTTTAATAAATTCCTTTCATTTTCTTGTAGTGGATTATGACTATGTTGTTCTGTATTTGGATCATTATTTTTCATTACATATTTCTTTGTAAAAATTGGATTTAACTCATTTCATTACTTACTATTTTTGCAAATTTTAACATGAATTGAAAATGGTCAAAAAACATTGTAATATTTTAATATATTTTTCTACAAGCGTCTACTTTTCCGCACTTGTTGAAATACACTTACTGATTTTAAACATTTCAAAATATATTGATACGCTGATAGTCAGCAAAATTATTTAAGAACATAAACTTGCTAGAATCCTGCTATAATTTTCAACAAAATAGTAAAAAACTTGTAAAACTTATTTTAAAAAATTGTTAAATGGCTCTCATATTATACCTTATAAAATCAATGGTAAGCAATAATAAACACCTGCTTTTTTTATTCGGCAGCCATAGACACAAAGTAAAAATACGCGTGTCATTCATTGTCAATCAAAACCAATTTTGCTGTCGCTAATTTTTGTCATAGTAAAACCTGAGTAAAAGTGTTTTTAATGAATTATTCAGTCAAAGATTTGCCAGAGTCAGTGTTGGAAGCAGCTAGAACTGCAAACTTTAATCTGCTACCATCAAAATCCCGTCATATATATGAGAAAGAATAGGAAAGTCCAACAATCTGTCATGTTCTACGACAGCATAGTTTGGCAACCTAGGGTTTGGTTAAAAATTACACCTAATTGCACAACTTGCCTTCTTTCTGGATACTTGTATAGAAAATTGTAACCTGTGATATGCTTACGTTCAAACCTAATTAGGATAAAGTATACCAAGCTAAGCTATTGCCTTGTCTAGGGGTTCGCGAGATCACGAGACTAGTCTCGGTCTCGGTCTCGATCTCGAAACGAGACCGAGAACGATGCCGATACTTAAAAAAGTATTTCGAGACTGAGACCGGGACTTGGTGTTCGAGACCGAGACCGATACCGAACCTTACCTATCGAGACTCTCGGTCTCGATTTCAAAGTGAAGTAGCAAAATAACTAATGTTCGGAAATTATTTGTTTTGGCAAAATAATTCAAAAAATATATGTTTGGGGGCAAATTAATTGATGCAAAAAATAATTTTTCTATAATCAATGATATTATACTAGCATTGTATATGTTCTTATAACAATGAACACTTTATCACAACTATATATAGGATTCTGATATTGTGATCTTTATAAATTTATAATCGGTTTTTATGTTTAATTATTGAAAGTAACTAAAATTCAAAAATTTTTAGTTTTTTGGTTCAATAATTAATAACTAATAGACTGTAACAACTAAAAACATTGCAACATCATATTCTTATATAGTATAGATACGGTAAAGTCTCCAACAGACGAAGTAATTGTGGTGATTTTTGTTTAAGAATTTTCCGACTTAAACAAAAAATTGTTAAAAAAGATCAGTGAAAATTTTTCTTAACATTTTCGTCTTTAATCGCTTCGATGGCTTGCTAATTAAAGAAGGTACGTGTTTTATAGAACAATATTTTTGTATTGATTTTGTTTGTATTTGAAAATAATGGACGATATAAAATTTTTAACTATATGTGTATAATAAAAATATTACATATACATACGGACAAGATTTTTAACAAACAAAACACAAAGTAGAATTTGGCTTAGGATTTTAAATAGATGAACAATAAAGCTAATTCAACTATTAAGATAAAAAAACGAATTGTTCTAATAACAAAGTAAAAATTTACAATATGTAAACATACATTATAAGCATATTTTTTATTTCAACATATATAATAAACCTAAAAATATTACAGAAAATTTAAACTAATATTTTATAATTTCATTTTTCAAGTTACTTTTATACCATGAATGAATACATAATAAGCATTTGTTTGAAGTTTCATTTAACATGCTTCTTAGTTTTGTATTAATTAACCCTGCTTGTGAAAATAAACGCTCTACTGCTACAGAGGTCGCCTGTATAGACAAAAGATCTTTTGCCATTTTGGCTAAATTTGGAAATTGTTTATCGTGTGCTTTCCACCATTCTAAAATATCTGTACCCTTTGGAGCGCGCTTTAATTGCAAATATTCTATTATTTCTTTTCTCCAATTTTCGGAATCACTTTTTTTTTCAAATAGTGATGTATAATCGATGTCATAGTTATCATCTCTTGAGGAACTTGATATTATTGGTGATTCTCAAAAAAGGTTATAGATTGATCTTTCAGGCGAAAAATTGAACAGGTAGATATTTGTTTAATAAATAAATTTACTTTCAAAAACTACTCCACTTTTAAAATTTGTAGTTAATTTACCAAAGAACAAAAATAGTTGATTCACAAGTAGTATTATGAACCATAGCCGCCTTTGTGCAAGCACAACGTGCAGACCCCTAAGAACGGTCCTGGTTAAGAAAGTAAATACGCATCAAAGTAATAAAAGTTTTTAAATTTACAGAATACCTAAGGGTGCTTTACTTGGCCATCGATCGTTTTCTACCTATTGAATTATAACGTCGGTCGCTAGAATGCCCAACACGTTGCTTGCATGAGTTCGGCAGCATTATACAGTGTGTCTTTATTTTGTGTGTAATATATCTTATTCCATTTGTATATCTTTCGAAATGTCAAATAATTATTGTTCTGTGGATGGTTGTTTAAGTAACTCTAGTGATGTGTGATCTTTCTGTTGATGTCCAAAGAATAAGGGATATGTGATATTTATTTTGATACACCTACTATAGTCCGCATATCTTCATTTACTGATTCCAGCTGTTGGCAACATCATTTCGAATTATAGATTTTTGGAATAATTTTTTATATAAATATACGCTTTTTCTACTTTAATGAAATGTTCAAACATTGGTTTTTTTACATTAAATTTTTAAGATTGGAAAAACTCTGGGTTTCAAATGTGGGCTTCCATGTACTTTTGTCTAAATAACATCTCGGCGAACAATTATTATTTTTAAAATTTTGTTTTCGAGACCACCGAGACTTTCGAGACCGAAGAAAACTGACATTTCTAAATGGATTTGAAACAGCTTTTCGATTCTAAAAGCTTATTTGATGTAGAATCAGCGGCAGGGTAAGCTTTTCTTAAATTATTTTTTTGCGTTGTACAGGGTGGTATAGAAATTAATGTAAAAAATTTGAATTTTACACATTCGTTTACTGCCTTGTAACAAAAATAATCTTATTTTTTTCTGAAGATCAGCTGATTTTAGGTAAAAATGATGAAATGTGCAAATTTATTATTGGCTAATAACACATTTCTATTGTTAAAGGTGATAACTATTTTTAAACGGGGCTCTTTGTATAAGTATACAGGGTATCCCAAAATAGGGTTTGATCTAGGTAAGATCATATTTATATTAATGAGTTAGCTACATTAAATATTTTCGGTCGTTTCACCCTGTTTGGAGATGATACCACGCTAGTGTTGAACAGTCTTGATATGTCTCTCTTGACCCGATCCATCCACAATGATTTTTGCCTCATTAAGGAATGGTGCGACTCTAATTTGTTATGTTTTAATACGTCCAAAATAAGCTTAGTCTGTTTCAATTGCAATATTCTTAGTGTGAATCTACTGGGCCAAAACATCGAAAACAAAAAAAAAGTTAAGTTTCTTGGCTTATATGTTGACGAAAATCTGAAGTATTCAGAACATATAGGAAAGCTTTCGAAAAAAATATCGTGTGGCTGTTATGCAGTTAGAGTTGTTGTGAGTGAATTGAATGAGAGGTCTGCACGAATGGTATATTTTGCTTTGATCGAGTCTCATTTATCATAGGGTATAGCCTTCTGGGGTTATTAGAATAGACAAAACTTTCAAACATTATTTGTAATCCAGAATAGTCCATTCGATATATATGAGGAGTAGGAGCGAGGGAGCACCTCTTTTTATACACAAAAAAGTCTTACCTTTAATGTGCCTGTGCATCTTAGAATCTGTTTGTCTTATTCACAAAAATATTTTACTGAGTCCATCTACTGCAGTGCCTGTATATAATACAAGGAATTTAGGAAACTTCTCCTTACCAATCCCTAGAATGACACTGACTAAACGGTTAATAATATATGAGAGTAGAAAAATATATATTCACCTGCCTCAGATAGTTAAAAATAGTCAGTGTCTTAAGGTATTTAAGAATAAAGTCAAAGAACTATTATTATCTAAGGCCTCTAGAGTATCTAGATGAATATTATAAGGGTGTATTTTGATTTTACTTTTAACCTCTCTAATGCGCTATGTATCTTTCTACATTGTTTTTTTTTACTGCGGTTTTATCTTACACATATACTGTTTTAACTGTGCTTCAGTGATAGTTTTATTGTTTTATTTTAATAATTTTTGTGATGTTACTTACTTGTACTCATATACTATTTCAAGAAAACTTTGTCAATAAGATGAAAATCTTTGTACAACAAAGTATATTTTGAATTTGAATATATAAGAGTAAAACAATCAAATATTTGATTAATTTCATTAAAGGTTGTACTTTGAGATACATAGAGATGTTGCTATTAGATACAGAGTGTACCAAATTTTACTCTATGATTTACATAGAGTCATGAATAATATACTGTTTGACCAGTAAAATCTGTATTTTATCAATTTTTTTTTATTAATTGCCCTTAGTTAAAATTTGAGTTAACAGAAGGTTTTTGTTTGAAAACTAATGTAAAATGGCAATAAAAAAATTAGTCATGTGATTTATCTTAACTGTCGAATTGGACATTATTTTCTAAAAATGACAGTAAACTGCATTTTTTCCAAAATTTTTGAAAAATATTTAAAAAAGTTGCTAATTTTTTGATTTTTTAGCAATTCAGTATTAATTTTTGATGTCACATTGTTCTCATTTTTTATATTTTTGCAATGCTATTTCACGTAACGACATGTAAGTAAACCTGAATGAAAAGTCTATTTTTGACAAATTCATCGCCTACATGCGATTTCTTAATTAATTTATTTCTTCAAACGCCATTAGCCATATGTCATTTTGTTGGTGAAAACATAAATGGGATATTTCTATTAAAATATTGAAATTACCAAATTAAGTCTAAGTTATAAAGTAGCTATAGAAACAATTGAATAAATTCTTCACCAAACGATTTTATTAATAAAAGTGTAGTTTTGTTTCAGGTGTGTAGACGGTCCGTGCTAAAAAAAATAGAAAAATTTGAGGTTATCCGTTAGCTATACTGGCATATAGATATAAAATCAAAAATAAACGATTTTTCAAAAAGATTAAACAGAAAAAAAATTTTTTTTTCTGTTGACAGATATGCATATATATATATATATATATATATATATATATATATATATATATATATATATATATATATATATATATATATATATATATATATATATATATATATATATATATATATATATATATATATATATATATATATATATATATATATATATATATATATATATATATATATATATATATATATATATATATATATATATATATGATGCGATCATGATTTCTGGGCCTCTACCCTCATCAGGCAGGCTTGTACCCAGGGAGATCTGAAATAACAGATTGCTCGATATTACCACAAAATCGAAAACGAAACGTCAATCATACTGGAACAGTATTACATGCTAAGTGTAACACGTAGCGCCACCTATATATATATATATATATATATATATATATATATATATATATATATATATATATATATATATATATATATATATGTGTTGATTTTTACTCCTTCACGGATGGAAAAATACATAGTGTTTTCATTCCGGGTGTACATCCGTTCGCTAACGTCGTTCTGAAAAGAACAAGTTTGCTGACGTTTTGTTAAAATCACATTTGGCATTTTCAAAGCTTTCTTTCTCGCGTCCGAATAGAGACTGTCTCTATTCGGACGCGAGAAAGAATATATATGTATATATATTATATATATTATTAAAATATGTATCAATATATGGTTTTTATCTGACATATTATGGTAATTACTTTAGTATCTTTACTTTCTCTGAAATAGACTTAACGTTGGTAAAGGCCGTTTTACATGCTGCAATTCTTTTTTGCAATACGCAATAGTCTTGAACAAAGGCATGCGCAGTTTGACAAAAGGTACAAATGTCTTGCCACTGCGCATGCTTTTGTTCAAGACTAATGCAACTTGCAAGAAAAAATTGCAGCATGTAAAACGGCCTTTAGAAATAAATTTATAAAAGAAAATGTAGTGTATATTTTCTGTTTATGCTGTATGTACTATATTTTACATCACAAAGAAAGTTATGCTAAATTACATTTCGCAGTAACCTCAATGATAATATATTCTCTTCATTCTTCTGTAATAATGTTAACACTAACACCTGCTGTGCATTGAAAGCCGGGTATGAAATTACTGAAAGAAAACTATAGACGCTAACGAAGGCAACCTTGTACGTCAAAGGACTTACACAAAAGATATTCATTTCATTGGAAAACGCCTCGCCAAACCTTACGTTCTAATTGCACTTTGTAGCAGGGTTACTTTATTTCGAATAAAGTTGTTGACGAAGTTGTTCAGAAGTTTCTTGAATTTGTAATTTCTCTTTAATTTATGTTCCACTTTAACTCCCCAGTAGCATTTGCACTAAGAAACATGACGTAAAGAAAATGTGTATAAGAATATTTCAGTAGTCGAGAGGCTTGGTCATAATTTAATTAAAACTTGTTCGTTTTAGCAACTAAAATATTGCCTATGCGGGAATTTATAAATTCTTAATAATTAGCAAATTGGAAAACAATGTATCATGCATGTTTGCATTATAACTTTAAATAATTCACTAATCTTAATTGCTAAAAGTATTTAAAATATTGTAAAATTTAAAAAATAAGAAAAACTATATATGGAAAAATACAAATTTTATTAATTCATTTCCGGTTTTATTTTAGATTTCTTTAGGGCATGTTAGGTAATAATTAAAACCTTTATTAATATCTTATGTATAACATATTGTTTTAATTACTTTAGTATTTTTACTACTAATTTCCTGTAGCAAACTAAACAGCTGAATCGAAATAAATTTATAAAGAAAATGTGTATATTCTCCTTGTGCTGAATGTACAGGGTGAGCAAATAAGCGAGGTAAGCGCTGTATCTCGGACATCTCATTGTAGAAATTTGCGGTAAAAAATTGTATAACCAAAGTGGCCACGAGAAAATTCTCGAAATAATTTTTAAGGTTTCTAAGATGACCGCTGGGGGGTAATTAGTATCCTTAATTAAAAAAGCAGTGTTTCTCGAAATTTCGCCCTATTAAGATAACACAAAAATGTATGCATTTGCAAAAAAAACAGCTCTTCCTCGGAATTTCTACCTATATATATATATATATATATATATAATAATAATAATAATAATATAATAATAATAAATCGTTTATTTACATAAAAGGCCAATAAATGTATACATTTCGAAAATATATCTAAAAGTAAATAAACCAAAAAATCTGAAGGAGCAATAGCTGTGCGCAGACATTTAGCAATTAAACAATTTAACAACAGAAGAGAATGTACTATAACAATATTTACATTTACACTTAAAATATAGATTTCCGCAATTAGTGATTAAAACCTTTTTGTAATTTCAATTTTTAATATTTACTATTTTGTGTATTTCCGTTCTTTGGATTGATGTTAAAAACAATTTTGTTTTTTTTCTTAACAACCCTTTAGAGTTTGATCTCAAAACTAATTCCTTTAGATAATCAGGCAGATAGTTGTATGCTCTTAATATTAAATATGCGGGACTTCGTTGACCCACTGTCTTTTTTATAATTGGCGTTTTTGAGATATGATGTATTTTTTTTCTTCTTTCGTATTGATGGTCTACGTAAGTGATAAGTGTTTTATGTTTATTTAAATGTATAATCAAGCCGTAGAAAAACAGTTGTCTCAAATCTAGAATTTTTGTTTCCTCGAAAAGTAAATTCGTAAAGTACGATTTTTTTTGTAGATTATTTTTAGGAAAAGTTTCTGCAATATTGCCAAATTTTTAAGATGGTTGTCAAATACTCCCCCCCATCCAATGATGCCGTACTGAATTCTGGATTCTACCAAAGCATAATAAAGCATTCTTAAATGTTGTATATCCAAAAACGACGAAAAGATCGTGAATCTATAGATGAGAGATCTTAGAGTACCAACGACATTACCAACATGGCGATCCCATCTCAAATGTTGATCTATTTCAACACCCAAATATCTCATCGATTCTACTGAAGATATAGAAATTAATTTTCCCTTATAGGTTATATTGAGAGATCTTAAATCAGGTATTTTGCTTTTGTAGGAAGTAAAAGCTATAAATTTAGTTTTTTCAGAATTGATGCTAAGTTTTTTGTTAACAAACCAGTTGAAAATGGCCTTTAATGCTGTCTCAGATTTTTGTTTAAGTTGTTCCCAAGATTCTGCTCTTTGAAATAAGACAGTGTCATCGGCAAAACTTATGATGTCTCCATCAGTATTTAAAGCGAGTAATCGATTTATATATACAGAAAAAAGTGCAGGTCCCAGAACAGTCCCTTGAGGTATGCCACAGTTTGTTTCCATTTCTCCACTGTATTGGCCATTGACATTTACTATTTGTGGTCTTGTTTCCAGATAACTTTTGAAAAGTTGACCAGGAATCCCTCTTACTCCGATACTTTCCAATTCATCTAACAACAGCGAATGGTCTACCGTGTCGAAGGCCTTAGCCAGATCCAGAAATATACACAAACAGGGCTCATTTATATCAATGGACTTATAAACTTTACTTACTAAATGATAGATTGAATCCGTTGTACTCTTCCCCTCCTTAAATCCATATTGATTACTTGATAGTAATTTAAATTTATCAAGATAATTATTCAACCTATTTTTTATTACAGTCTCAAATACTTTTGTTAAAGATGTAATCAAGGAAATTGGACGGTAATTAACTAGTTGATTCCGATCGCCTTTTTTAAATAGGGGCTTAACTACTGACATTTTAAACTCACGCGGAACGTTACCACTTCTTATTATGTTATTAAGTAAATGAGATAAGGGTGCCGATACTTCAAATTTTATTTGCTTTAGTGTTTCTGAGGTTATTTGATCATGCCCGGGTGCTTTTCCAGGCTTTAAAGAATAAATTATATTTTCTATTTCGGTTTTATTTGTTTCGCTTATAAAAAAAGATCGTTCATTAATTCGTTCACTATTTAATGTAACTTCCGGTTCAGGAATATTCTTCCGCAACTTATTTCCTACATTAATAAAATAATCATTAAACGTATTAGCCATTTCGACATTCTCTGTTACAATCTTATCCTTATTATTTATAATTTCTCTAATTGCGCATGTGTTGCCACCTTTTGTGTTAGTTATTTGTTTTAAGGTATTCCAGAGGTGTTTAGAGTCGTTTTTGTTTTCGTTAATTTTATTTTGAAAGTATTTTATCTTTGTGTTTTTAATCAAGTTATGTAAGAAATTTTTGTACCTATTATATTCGCCTCTATGTAATACGGGGTTTTCTTTAAATTTATTGAAAAGTATTTGTTTTCTTTTTATAGAATTAATGATTCCTGTGGTAATCCAGGGTTTTCTAGGTAACTCTCCTTTTTTTTGTTTTAACATCTTGGTATTATTATTAATATAAAATGTAATAGTATTTGCAAAATATGTTGTAGAACTTTGTACATCCTCATTCTTAAAGAGTTCATCCCAGTTATGACTAATTAGATTTGTTTTTAAAGAATTTACATCAAGATATTTTTTATAAAGTTTTGATTCAGTTTTTTCTATTTCCAGATTAATGAACATGTTAGTAAAACTTGAACAGTTTATAACGGTTGTATAATGGTCAGTTATAGAAGTTTTAATTATAAATGGGGTTATTTTTTTATCTAGACTAGGTTTACCCTGAGCAATAAAATGATCCAAACAACTGCCGACATTATTTTGTACCCTTGTATTTTCATTAATTAGTGAGTCAAAGTTATATTCGCTCATAATGTTCAAGTAACTGTTAGTTATTTCATTTTCATTATCTTTAATGTTTATGTTAATATCCCCCATTAATATATGATTATCTAACCGAGGTTTATTTTTCCTTTGCTCGAGATATAAGGACAGGTATTCCAAAAATGATTCGGCATCGGTGGATGGGGGTCTATATAAAGCCGTAAATAGATTATACTTATTGTCTAGGGTAGGAATAGTGATTTCTATGGCCTTATATATATTTATATTAACGATATTGCAGTGAAAATTATACTGAATTTTGACATACACTATCACGCCGGCATTTTGATTAATATTTCCGTCATTGTAAATAATATTGTAACCCTGTATACCAAAAAAATCTAAATCCGTAACTTTCCAAGTTTCAGTCAGTATAATTATATCGAACTGTTCCCTGAACTCTTGGAGGCTGATACAAAATTCATCAAAGTTTTTTCTGATACTTCTAATATTCTGTTGCAATACTCTAAAATCGTTAGCATCTGAGGCATGTAAATTACAGGCATTAATATCGTCACATTGAAAGGTTTGAACAGGCAAAAAGTTGTAATCCCTAATATATGGATCCATAATAATTTTCTATTTACTTATATATTAGTAGTGCGAATACAAATACGATAATAATTTTTACCTTAGCATATTAACTATATCCATATATATACACAGTATTTATTCGTATTTAATTTTAAAAAATAGAGTTTTTTTGGGGATTTTACGGTTATTGTAAAGATAAAAAGAACACATTCAACAAACAACAGTAATTTTCGACAATGCAGTGGCAGTTTGTTTACATTATCAGTCCAATAAAATAAAACTGGGCGTGGACAATTTACACAACTTATTTTCTTCGCATATATATTAATAATATTGCAATGAGCAATGAACAATATTAGTTTATGCACTATTTCTTGGCAATAGATCGCGTAACTATTGTTGCGGGGTTTCCTGTTTTTTGTTTTTTCGACTCACTTGACGGAGTATTAGCCTTTTCTCTCTCCCTCCCTTTTGTATCTTCGCGGTTATTGAGTTTATTTGAAAATCCAGATGATAGCTGACAGGCCTTGACTACTGATTTAACCTCTTTCGCACTTGAAGAAATTGTTGGTAATGGAAATACACTATTTGTTTGCTGTTCTAACGATGGTGTGGATGGTTCACTAGGAGACTGCACAATTTCCGGTACTAGATCTTCTTTACGGTTTTGTTTTTCAAGTTGTTGAATAGTGTATATTTCACCGTTTACTAACAACTTGTTAAATTGTACTATCTTTACAGTGTATTTTTTTGATTTGGCTAATTTCAAATGATCAATGAGTATTTTTCTATCTTGCCGGTCTTGGTAGCATAGATCCTGAGCTATGAATATTTTAGTGCCTTTCAGTTTATAGCAATTACTTAAAATATATTTTTTCTTCAGGTATGAGATAAATTCTACTTTAACCGGGGTACCTGTTTCGGAAATATTATTGGCAAAACGATATATGTCATTAATGTCACTTTCTTTAATAGTCAGGTCAAGACTTTCTTTGAAAAAATTTAGCACAAATTTCAATAAGCGTTCACCATCTAGTTTACAGTCAAGACCAAAGGTAATAATAGTATTTTTTCGAATTTTTCTTTCCAACTCAAGCTGATTTTTTTCAATTTGAGAATATTTAGCCTCAAGAGATTGTATCTTAATTGAATGCTCGCCTAGTTTGGCTAAAATTTTTTGATTTTCGTTGGCAATATGTAATTTCAATTCATCAGTTACTTTAGTAGCAGAAGAATTAACTGCTAGCAGCATTTGAGAAAGCAGCTGCTCGTTTGTTATATCGTTCATTACTTATAGCTCTGTTTGTGTTGTTTGTCCTATCCCAATCAGAGATCTGAAGCAATTTACAGGTTTACTGTTTTTATTTTTTTTTAGGCCTTCTGGGCTGTACTATGTAATTGTAAAAATGCCGTTTCTATCCAAAAATTATTTACCTTTACATTGATATCACAACGGAAATTTTTACTTCACAATAACTAAAGATTTTTAACCAAAAGAACGGAGCTGACACTAACTCGACTACACAGTATAACCACACTATTGAATATATAATGATATATTGAAAAAAAAAATATATATATATATATATATATATATATATATATATATATATATATATATATATATATATATATGGAGTTTCTGGACCAATTGATTTATATTCTTAGGAGATTTTCTTGGGTTTTTGGTCTGAACTTATCTTTTTGAAAAATAAAACTTGTTTATTCTTCGGAAATCATTTTAATTTGTTTTTTTTTCTTTTATTTCCAAACGTTTCGGCAACATGCCTTCATCAGTGGATTTTAATACAGGTCACTAAAACTAACAAACAATGCTGTTTTGGATTCTTTCTTATAAACATGTCTACTTTTTTCTTTTTTTTGTTTTGTATAAGAGGATAAAAATGTTCTTTTATATACATATACATCCATACATAAGTACACCCCTGCACAGATATATACATATATACAGAAATTTAATAAACACGTATAACCTAATTAATATTACTTGTTTTTTTTTATTTTTAAAACAAAACGTTCAAATTGGATGTATAATTATACTATAACTCACCTAAGAAGGTAAATTTTTTTAATCCATTGGGTTAGGTTAGGTTGGGTTAAAAAACACCTTGTTTTTTAACCCAATAAAAACAATATATATGACGAGCAACAGCAGCAAAACGAATTTTAATTTCAGTCAGTCAGTAGTTTTAAGTATGTATATACTGTATTGTCACATATGTAGAACAAATTTTAAGTGTATATGTCCCATTTGTGAATGGATTAAAAAAATTTACCTTCTTAGGTGAGTTATAGTATAATTATACATCCAATTTGAACGTTTTGTTTTAAAAATAAAAAAAAAACAAGTAATATTAATTAGGTTATACGTGTTTATTAAATTTCTGTATATATGTATATATCTGTGCAGGGGTGTACTTATGTATGGATGTATATGTATATAAAAGAACATTTTTATCCTCTTACACAAAACAAAAAAAAAGAAAAAAGTAGACATGTTTATAAGTTAGAATCCAAAACAGCATTGTTTGTTAGTTTTAGTGACCTGTATTAAAATCCACTGATGAAGGCATGTTGCCGAAACGTTTGGGAATAAAAGAAAAAAAAACAAATTAAAATGATTTCCGAAGAATAAACAAGTTTTATTTTTCAAAAAGATAATTTCAGACCAAAAACCCAAGAAAATCTCCTAAGTATATATATATATATATATATATATATATATATATATATATAATATATATATATATATATATATATATATACAATATATAGACAAGCTTATTAACTGTTGAAACTATCTTTTATTTACTTACATACAATAAAACAGCAGCTGTTCAAAATAGTCTCAGACGTTGCTAAGAATATCTGGTGTAATTTGTTGTCTTTAATTGGTGATGCTGTTCCGTAAATTCTCTAAGGATTCAGGCTGGGTGACATACATTTTCGTTTAATTTGCCCCTATAGAAATAAATCAAGCGGAGATAAATCGGGTGACCTTGCGGGCCTTCAAATCCGTTTACTAGGAAATGTTTCCTAATGTAATGCGTAATGGGAAGAAGCCCCGTCTTTCTGAATGATAGGATTTTCCATAATTTCGATAATAGCTGGATAAATGACAATTTCCCATAGCTACAAGTCCGTATCTGTTATTACCAAAAATAGCTCAGACGTTTAACTTTGTAGAATGTTGAGTAAGAAACTAGTTGGAGATCCTTGGACCAATAACGATAGTTATATCGATTGACAGCACCATTTAGAAATAATAAGCATTAATCTCAAAAGCAAATTTTAAAAAAGAAGTTCTGTCAAAATTATAAACGATGCACATTATTATCTTTATTCAGTTCTTGGAGACGTTGAATTTTATACGGATGGCATTTGTTATGTCAATTTTTTTTGTATAATGGTACGCAAAACTCCAGTTACATTTTTCTGGTACTTGATATTAGAATTAAAGCAACTTGATCTGGAACAGCTATTTCTACTACTTCATTTTCACATTTGGAATATCGTTTTTTTTTATTTAACACTGAACCAATTTGCTGACAATGTGTCACTAATTCGATGATGTAGCCATGATTAACATGTTTAACTGCATGTCAGGCATTAAACAAAGCCGCAGTTAATCTTGCACATTTATTATTTTTAAAATCACTCTTTCCTAATAGAATAAGCGATCCTTATAACTAAAGAAAAAAAAACACACAGCAATGAAATGAAATATCCCGAGCAACTAATATACCGAATTATGGATATTATTATCTATTTTATGAACAATTTTTCGCACACAAACGGATTTCTAAGCATTTTCAGTCCGTTCCCCAAATTTAAAAAATGAAACATCATATAATAATAATAATAAGCCATTTATTTCCAAAGGAGTCACCCACTTACATGAAATACAAAACAATAATTATAGGTAAATTTAGTTTTACAAAAATGTTAAAGTAGAGAGGAAATTAATAAAAGTAAATTAATTACTAATTGAAATACGTGGAAGTAATGGATCTTAATTAGGAACAGTATTAAAACTATAACTAACTCAATCCAGAAAGTACCTGACCTAAAGAATCATTGAAGATATCCTTATCATTACAATATATATTAAAAAGATTACATATATAATATACGGGAGATCTTAGTAACATGTTTGGTCTTGGACGAGTACAGTAGAATGTTAAATTATTTCTTGCGTTTAACCTAGGTACAGGGTTTTTTTTTATATATTGCCACCCCCCTTATCTTTTTTATTTGACATTTTAGAAAAATGTGTCCCAAATAAAAGTTTAATGGTTTCAAATGAATTTTTATGAAAACATTTTTTTTCATATACAGGGTGTTACAGAAAGTCTGTGCGTGGTCCAAGTTTCTTATTTCAAATAGGTACCCCATTTTTTTATTGAATTTTCGGATTCTCCTGAGAATTTTACACATTTTTTATAAGGGATATTCTATACTTAAATCTAAAGCCTAAAGAGATATTGTTATTTTTTGAAAACTATTATGTAAAACAGGTAAACATTTTTCTGGTCGTAAACTGGTCATTGACGGTGATCTGTCGTTCTGTCAATTCATTGAAAAGATGCATTACACTGACGAAGAAAGATGTGATATTCTTCGCATTTTCTACAAGAATAATAATAATGCTTGCGCGGCAAGAAGAGAATATCAGCGGCTTTTCCCCATGCGAGCTATTCCATCTCGAAAAACTTTCAAAAATATTGAACTTGGCTTTCGAAATCGAATGACTGTTAAAAGAAAAAAACGTACTGCGGTTATTAATGAGGAGGAGGAATTAAATATTTTATTATTTTTTCAAGGTAGGTTAATAGAAATTACCCACAGGATATAAAGTAACTTACGCAAATATTATTTATTTTCAGAAAATCCAAATGCAGCCTTAAAAGACGCATCAATTTTTTTTAATAAATCTATTTTCAAAATTTATTCGACATTAAAAAAGCATGGATATTTCCCATACAAAATTTTACCCATCCAGAAACTAACTGAAGATCAGAAAAACCAACGAACCATGTTTTGCCAGGAAATGTTGCTGATGAAAGATGAAGATAACAATATTTTTCAAAAAGTTTTATGGTCAGATGAATGCGCCTTTAGTACTGCCGGGATTCACAACCGGAAAAATGTTAGATTTTGGGCAACGGAAAACCCTCGGGCCATGCGTGAAATTAAAACCCAAGGTCGGAAAACTTTAAATGTGTGGTGCGGGCTCCTTCACAACAAAATTATTGGACCGATTTTCATTGATGGATCTTTAAATGGAGAAAAATATCTAAATTTATTAAATAATGATCTGGAACCTATTTTGGATGACTTACCCCTCCTTCAATACAACCAAATTATTTGGCAACAAGATGGAGCCCCACCACACAATGTTTTTGCGGTCCTAAATTTTTTAAATCAAAATTTTGAAACGTGGATTGGTCGGACTGGACCGATTCGGTGGCCGCCCAATAGTCCCGACTTAACACCTCTTGACTCTTTTCTGTGGGGATTTTTGCAGAATAAAATATATGAAACTCCCACGGAAGATATAGAGGTGTTAAGAAGGAGAATAATTGAAGCCATTGAGGATTTAAACAATAATCATGCACAATTCATTATTAATGCGATTAATAAAATCGAAGCAGATTATACAAATTGTATTGAAATGAATGGTGGACATATTCAGCAATTATAATATTTATATTTCATTTCATTATTGAATTATTTGATAATATGTAGTTTTTTGTAATAAACACAGCGTCAAAAAACTTGGACCCCTTCATAAGACGCAATGCAAAAATGCTCTGTTTCAAGACCTTGTATCTTGAGTAATAAACGATCCAACCATGTGATTAAAAAAAGTGTATGTTAACGAATAGCAGGGCTGCCACTTTTAGCCACATGAAATATTCTATTGTAATTAGAACGCTCTACAGAGTGTTTAAAAGTTTGTCAACACAGGACCTAATGCAAATTAAATGGGAGGTCTGGCTAAAAAAAATTAAACTCTCCTTATTAGCTTGCTGATTACAATATCATGGCTCAGTTAACTAAAAGTGGTAGTCCCGCTATTCGTTGACATAATCATTTTTCAATCACTTCGTTGGTTCATTTATTACTCAAGATACGCGGTCTTGAGGAAAGCTTATTTGCATTGCGACTTATGAAGGGGTCCAAGTTTTTTGACGCTGTGTGTAGTTTTTAAAATATTCTTTTCTGTTTTCGTTAATATTATACATATATTTTTTAAAAACATGTGTTGCCTTAATTAGATTCATATGCATATTTCCAAAATTCGATGTTTTTGGAATACCCCGTAGAAGGAAAAAAATCCACGTCTGATATTTCAAAAAATGTTTGTTTAGATGGCGATTCGTTGGAAGATGGTGATTTCTGTTCTGGTTGCCTGTGTATTTTCGTTATTCTCATAAGCTATGCGAAGGTTGTCGGATTTTTCCTCATCGGAAATGTGACATTTTATCCAGAAATTGACAGAAAGTCTACCAAACAGTAAAACAGTCACCGTCAATGACCAGTTTACGACCAGAAAAATGTTTACCTGTTTTACATAATAGTTTTCAAAAAATAACAATATCTCTTTAGGTTTTAGATTTAAGTATAAAATATCCCTTATAAAAAATGTGTAAAATTCTCAGGAGAATCCGAAAATTCAATAAAAAAATGGGGTCCTATTTGGAATAAGAAACTTGGACCACGCCCAGACTTTCTGTAACACCCTGTATATGAAAAAAAATGTTTTCATAAAAACTCATTTGAAACCATTAAACTTTTATTTGGGACACATTTTTCTAAAATGTCAAATAAAAAAGATAAGGGGGGTGGCAATTATATATAGTCTATTTTGTTGTTCAACAATTTATATAAAAACGAGATAGCCAACATACGTCTTATTCTCTCTAGTGACATAATTTGAAATTTATTAAGTAACACATCATGATCCGCACCCCTTTCTGGATAAACACCATCACACTTGTACGATAGGTATTTGAGTAACCTACGTTGGACAGATTCAAGATCATTAATGTCAATTTGATATATTGGATGCCAGATCAGTGATCCGTATTCCAATTTAGACCTCACAACGCTAAAGTAGAGTAATTTAATTGTGTTTGGATCTTGAAAAGTTTTACAGTTACGAAAGATAAACCCTAAAGATTTAGATGCTGATAAAATTATGTTTCTTATGTGTGTCTTAAACTTAAAATTTTGATCAAATGTAATTCCAAGATCTTTCATTTCACTACATCTCAATAGACTAAAACAATCAATCTGATAATCAAACATGGTAAATACTTTTTTACGGCAGTAAGTAACTGTACAACATTTCGAAATATTTAAGTATAGTTATTATACTACACCAGTTGTTGACTGAATTTATTTGCTCTTGGAGGTCTTGACAATCTTGCAAGGTATTTATGCTCTTGTAAATTTTAAAGTCATCCACAAGGACAAGTTTATCAGTGTTGAGTATTTTGGCCAGATCGTTAATAAATAGTAGGAAGAATAGTGGTCCTAAATTAGATCCCTGGAGGACCTCCGAAGTGGCTGTATAGGTATTTGATTTAAAACCCTCAATTTCGACAAACTGTAGCCGCCTATTTAAGTAAGATCTAAATAAAGCCGTGAGGATAGTATGGAAACCCATAAGTTCTAGTTTGAACAAAAAAGTGTTTTGATCAAGTTGATCAAAAGCCTTCTGGAAATCTATATAGGCTACCCAATTGGTCCAACACTGCACTCATGAATTCAGATAAGCAGCAAAGATTTGTATTGCACGACCGATTCTGCATAAAGCCATGTTAGCTTAAGGCTATAATTCCCTGAACTTGGGGGTAAATTTGATTAAAAATGCAGGTTTAAAAGAGTTTTGAGAAGTTACATAATATAGAAATAGGTCTATAGTTACGCAGCTCACACGGATCGTCCTTTTTGAATATGGGAGATACACGCGCTATTTGCCAGCATTCGGGAAATATACCTGTTTTAATAAATTTATTAAATATGAATGTCAGCGGCTTAACCAAAGCGTATATGCAATCTTTGACATCGAAGCTAGGAATCGAATCAACACCTGACGTTAATTTATTTTTTAGTTTTTTAGAAGCTAAGATGATGTCTGACTTCTGAATTAAGTTGATATTAACATCCCACTCAGTAATATGCTCAGGATTCACTTCAATATTATCATTACTTTGAGCCCCGAACACACCCTGAAAAAAATTAGCAAATGCCTGGAACAATATCAGCTGGTGAAGAAAACTCGTTATTACCATCTCTTACCACGCCAAGTATTCAACAATAACCTTTTTTGGATTGTATAAAGGACCAAAATTGAGAACTATCATTCTGAATGTTGCTTTCAATTTTTTGAACATAGTTGCTATATGCCAGTTTGATTTCAGCTTTGAGAGTAGTCCTTGAATTTTTAAATATAGTATAGAAGTAGCCATTATTTTTATTTATTTATTTATTTATTGCTTTATTGTTACAGACTAGCATATAATAATTACAATGATATTATATTAAAATATAAAATGTTACCACTATCTATAACAAAGGCAGAGTTCGCACTCACCGCTTTCACGGAGAGCAGCGCTCTTCCACTCTCTTCCACACATTATGTGTCTTATAATTTTTACAAGCTAGCTCTTTTCTTTTGATCAATACAATTATTTTAGGTTTGTACCACTGAGGATACCTCCTTTTTCTGTCTTTTTTATAGGGTACAGCTAGAGCAAATATATTATTAAAGTATTATACAATTCATTACAGGATCGACCAACAGACTCCGAGTTATAAACTTCAAACAAAACAAACAAAAACAAAATTATGCTTTATTGCCGCAGAAAAATTTTACAATTTTATGGACAAAGCAAAATATGCTTAAAATAAGACATATCAAAACATTAATCGAGAAGAATTTCAATACGTCAATGCTTTTTAAAAATGTAAATTTTCAATTTACCAAATCGTAAAACACACGTTAGAATATAACATAACATTGCCGCAAAACAGTTAATGAATCCTAATAACCTTATAAAAGTAAACAAACACACATGTACGAGGTGAATAATTTGATGACATTGAAATCAAAATTGCAACTATGCGACCTTAAACTCTATGTTATTATAGTTATACAAATAATTGTGATGTTAAACAGAAGGTATAATGAACTAGTGTAGAATGTAGTATACAAAAAAGAATTAAATTTTGTTTTTAATCCAATACCTAACAAAAATAATTAAGTTTTAAGTGAATGTTCGACAGTTCTTTTCTCTATATGATGATTTTCAAAATTCTATGCTACGAGTTAGGACATGACTCACAAAAGATTTAAGTAAACAAGCGAATTTAGTGACAATTTAAAAAAACTTACTCGCTGTAAAAATCATTAATGTTGTAAAATGGTCTCTCAATGAGGTATGCTTTGGTGTTTTTTTTCGAAATTGTGCAAGCACAGGGGTAGATTTTTAAATGTACTGACAGATTGTTGTAAAGTTTTATGGCGTTGTAAATAATTGATTTTTTTATTAATTCTGAGGAAGAAATGGGAAGATATATATCATGCCTAGAGTTTCTGGTAGGGTATACATGTTGTGGCCTTTCTGGGAGGGTGTTTATGTTTTCTCAGCAAACACACCGTTTCCAAAATAAATAATGCAGGAAGTGTTAATATTTCATATTTTTTGAAATAGTATTGGCAGTGAGCTCTATTATTTAGACCAAACAAATAACGAATGGCTCTCTTTTGAAGCATAAAAATACTACGAAATTGCTCGGTGGTACAGCAGCCCCAAAAGGGAAGGCCATAGCGGAGGTGGGATTCAAATAAAGAGAAATAAGTAAGTCTGGCAGAAGGAACGTCTAGTTCTTTTGAAACTAATCGAATGGCGAAGAAGGCGGTAGAAAGTTTTTTAGTTAAGGTGTCAATATGATTAGACCATTTTAGGTTGTTATTTATATTTAAACCCAGGAATTTAACCGACTCTACGTATTCAATATTGCTGTTATGTACCTGAAGTGGTTGTAAAGTTCTCTTATAAGATAACGCCACCGTTTTATCGACATTAAAACAAAGCATATTGGAATCGGACCAAGCCTTAATTATAACCAAGTCTTTGGAGATACTAGAGTGTAAAGACGTTGTATCAAATCACTCCAAGTTATGCTTGTGTCGTCAGCAAAAAGGGAAATTCTTCCATTAATTTTAAGGTTCGTGATATCATTAATGTATAACAAAAAAAGAATAGGTCCCAAGACTGAACCTTGAGGGACTCCACTTGTAATCAACTTACAATCAGAATCGGAACCATTAGCCCTTACAAGTTGTTGCCTTTTCCCAAGATAAGATTTGAACCAATTTAAAGAAGTACCACGAATTCCATAAAAAATTAGTTTGTTTATCAGAATTTCATGACTAACACAATCAAAGGCTTTCGCATAGTCACAAAAAACTGAGGCAGTTGGGTGGTTTATATTGAGAGATAAGTAGACGCCTCTAAGCAACGTGAACATGGCGTCGCTGGTGCACTTGTTGGGTAGAAATCCGAACTGCTCCGGGGATATTATCTGATGTTTCAGGAGAAATGGCATAAGACGATTCTTCAGTAGCCTTTCGATGATTTTTGATAGCATTGGTAGTAGTGCAATTGGGCGATAATTGCAAGAGTTAGTTTTTTCGCCGCCTTTGTGAAGTGGAATAATTATAGCTGTTTTAAGGCAATCAGGGAATACAGCTTTTATAAAGGACTCATTTATTAATGTTGTAAGGGCCTCTATAACTGGGAGTGGCAAGTTCAGGAAGATTCTAATTGATAGGCCATCAGTGCTACACGAAGATTTACTTTTGATATTATTTATTACCTTCAATAGTTCAGTGTTGCTAACGGGACTTAAGAAAAAGCTATCAGCTAAATTTTTTGAAGGAGGGAGAAACGAAAGAGGGTCCAAACTTGGCGAGATACTAGAGGTAACATTTTTGCTTACATTAATAAAATAATCATTTAGATCATTAGCCCCTGGTAAGATCTGAGTCACAGGGTTTGATTTGTTTCTGAGGTTATTGATGATGGACCATTATTTGAGTTTGTTAGACGTTTTCGGTAGTGTAATTTTTTTGCTGACTTAATAAGACTAATGTAGATCCTCCTATAGTTAGAGATATAGTCGAGAATAAGAAAGGAGTCGGTGAATTTTTTTATATATGAGAGCGAGCGCATATTTTTAGCAGAAATTCGTATTCCTTTCGTGGTCCACGGTTTATGCCGCTTAGGTTTGATATTCTTAAGCGGAAAGGCCTTGTTAAAAGCACTTAAAGTTTTATTTAAAAAAGTTCTGAAGTTTGTGTTGACATTATCAGATTCAAAATTCCAATCGGTGTTAAAGCAAATATTATGAAAGAAGTTAGCTTTAAGGATTGATTCATACAGCATGGGAAGTTTGCTTTTCTAAAATTAAATGACTGCTTACCATTTTTACATACCTGGAATTGCTCGTAATGTGATGTTTTGCAATTTATAACAACTCTTAGAGGGGGATGGTGTTTATCAATTTTGGACAAGGCAGTCTCATCAATAGTAACAGAGCACGATGTGTTGGACAAAACTAAATCAAGAAGTCTATTGTTTTCGTTCTCGACATTTTTATACTGTTTTAGGTTTAGCATTTCTATGCAGTTCATAACAGAAACACTTTTACGGTCATTAACTGCCCGATAAGTACAGAATTTTGGCGCATTAAAGTGACCTAACAAAATTACATTTTTATTGTAAATGCTTGAATGCAATGCCAAAGCTTCCAAAAACTGTTCGTAATATTCAATACGAATAGAGGTAGATAAGTATATCACAATTACTGTTAAAAAGAAATAACCTATTTTTATTCTACAACCTACAATATCAACTAAAGCGAATTGTTCACATAAATTAGAAAAATATATAGGAACTGGATTAAGATCGTGTTTAATAGCGAGAAGCGCGCCACCACCCGTAGAGGCATCGCAGGCCAATAAGTCTCTATCTGAGCGAAAGACTAAATAGCATTCAGGAAAAAATTCGGAATTAGAGACTTCACCCTGTAACCAAGTTTCAGTTAATAAAATTTTTCAATTTCGTATTTTATTGCCGATAATTCAATACCCCTTAAAATGAAGTATCATTTTACCATATTCTTTGTTATTTGAAAACACAGGGTAGAGGTCAAAGTTGCAGCGTAAATGGAATAAAACGCGGGGTGCTATTGAATGGCCCGCAAGACCACCCGATTTATCTTTCCTTGATTTTTTCTGTCGGGACACCTTAAATCGAAAATTTAAGTCACCCAGTCTATATCCTTAGAAGATTTATGGAACCGCATCACCAATGAATGTCAACAAAGTACACAATATATTATTGGCACCGTTCAAGAACATTTTGAACAGCTGCTGTATTATTATATGGAAGTCAATGGCGGACATTTTTAACAGTTAGTAAGATAACAAGTAAGTATTTTTAACATTTAATTTCTCGGCAACCCATAACCTACATTGATGAAATCAAAAAAATGATAGGTCATATTGTAAAGAATTCAATATCCTTTAGAACGAAGTTTCACAACATACCCCTTGCCATTAAAAAAAAATAGTGTAACGTATGGGTGTTATAACGAGCATAACATTACTAGGCAAACCTCTTAATAATAGGGCCTAGGCACAACAGCTCCTTTTGCCGGCTCTGGTATGAGCTGTCCTTTTTGATAATTGAATGTATTCAGTATCCTTTGCGGAAGACACGTCTTATAACACGGAGTTTAAGTAAGATATTAAAAGGGTGCCATCCGCAATAAAAAAAGAAATAAATGTGCTGCCGTGTTATAAGTCGGACTTTGAAGAAAATCCTTCTTCTGAAATTATTGTCTGTACTTTAACCAAATAAAAAAAAACTACAAGATTTATTATGATCAACGACATGCATGCATTTATTCGCCAATGAAGTAAGCATTATTTGAGTGTGCGACAATATATATATATATATATATATATATATATATATATATATATATATATATCCAAAAAAAACCAAATAAACGATATCATTGAAATGAAAGAATTCATGCATCCTTAGCGTCAATTAAATACTGAAATATAGTGATATAATAACTAAAATATACACAATAATTATAATTATCATGTTTACGTACCGCATGCTTAACTGAATCTAGGAAATTTAATACGCGAAATATAGGTCTGTAAGTAATAAAATATTTAAATTATCAAATATTAAATATGTTTACTTGAAAAAAATATAGATTTATTATCATGATAAATTGTCTGACCGTAACGCACGACAGTACACCGTTACAATAGGTTAAAACCCACCTCCACTAAGTCCGAGCTTTTTTCAAAATATTCACATATAAATTCGTAAACCTTACTGGACTGTTTTCGGTTGGCTACACTGTCTAAAAGATCACAAAGAAAGTTATGCTAAATTAACCTCAATGACAATATATTCTGTTCATCCTAATGTAACAATGTTGAAAATAGGTTACTTGCTATTACGCGGTAACTGAAAACCGGGCAAGAAATTACGAAAAGAAAACTAAAGACGCTAACGAAGGCAACCTTGTACATCAAAGGAATTACACAAAGGATATTTATTCCATTGGAAAGTGCCTTACCGAATCTTCTATTCTAACTGCACTTTGTTGCAGGATTACTTTATTCCGAATAAAGGTTGTTCACTAAGTTGTTATTCAAACTAAGAAATATGGAGTAAATATATCTAAGATAGTAATAATAATAATTTAATTTCACCAATAAAACAGATGTGTATAATATACAGAGTGTCCCGAATTGCAGTGTCCAAACTTTAACAGCGCATTCTGCATTCAAAATAAGCCCTAATTTTCTATATAAACATATATCGGCAAATGCTTCGTTTTCGAAATACAGGGTGTTAAAGTTTTAAGAAAAAAATTGTTATTTAGTCATAACTTTTTTAGTACTTGAGATATTGTTATTAAATTTGGTAAACAGCATTTGAGTAACAAAAGGCATTTTTTGATTTGAAATATTTTTTAATTCTTTATCAGTGGCGTCCGTACAGGATTTTTTATTGAATATTCTTGAAGAAAAAATGGTACGCTACTGCTTTTTCTGAAAACAAAAATAATTCCTACACTCAGTTTGGAGCAAATTTGATCCCTTGCCTTTTTTTCGTGCGATGCAAGGATTTCGAGTTAAAAACTAAAAACTATTTTTATGTATGGCGTAGTTAAAATTTCCATTAGTGTTAATTATTTCAGTGGCAAAACCTTTAACATCTTGGTATGCCATGATTGCATTTTTGTGACAATTGAACAATTGCTAGTTTCGTCTTTAAAGTGTGACATTTGAGTTTTTAGAGTAAATAAATGTCAGGTACATTACAGTTTATACAAAAAGGTAATTATCAGTCTAACTAGTGATTTCAAAATGGTGTTATTCAGTAACTTTGAGTATGCTGATATTCATTTCGTTTATGGTTTCTGTAATGGAAATGCAAATGCAGCAGTACGAGAATACCAACGAAGATTTCCAAATAGAAGATTACGTTGCAAACAAGTTTTCATTAAAACGCATTTAATGTTTAGGAATTTTGGACTCAAAAAGAATCCGAGAAACGAAGGTATGAGAAATGAACAATATCGAAACGTAATTTTAAATAAGTTTGACAACGATAAGACATTAAGCCTACGAAGAGCAGCTCATAATTTACAAGGCAACGCAGTTTTTGTTTCTAAAAATAAGGTTCATCGCGTTTTGATGAAAGATCACAGGAAGCCATTTCAGATGCAGCCAGTTCAAAACTTACAACCTGGTGATGCCGAAAAATGTGTCAGTTTTTGCAACTGGTTTTTGCGCCAAATAGAGGAAGACGAGAACTTCTCAAAAAAAATTTTATGGACTGATGAAGCCACATTTACCCGAAGCGGCTCAGTAAATTTCCATAATTTACGAATCGGGAGCCATGACAATCCACGTGTTGTACGAACTAGAGCATTTCAGCAAGAATTTTCTGTTAATGTTTGGTGTGGTGTAATAAATGAAATTTTTTGCGAGCCCCATATTTTACCACCACGCCTAGATGGACAGTTATTTAATGATTTTCTGCAAAATGAGTTATTTCAATATCTAGAAAATATTCCTCTAAATCTTAGAAACGAATTCTGGATTCAAATGGACGGGACTCCCGCGCATTTTGCACTTGTAAATCGCGAGTGGTTAAATAATAATTATCCAGAACGGTGGATTGGACGATTAGAAGCTACAGCCTGGCCACCACGTTCCCCTGACCTCACACCTGTCGACTTCTTTGTGTGGGGTTATTTTAAAAATTTAGTTTATTCCAGACCAGTTCATAAAAGAGAAGAACTGATTCTAAGGATTCAAAATTGAATTAATTCTAATTACCGTTTTACAAAATGAATCGACGATTTTAGAATTATAAACTCATCTGTCATATTTTAAAGACAAACCTAGCAATTGTTCAATTATCACAAAAATGCAATCATGGCATACCAAGCGTCGACAATGAAGGAATGATGGTAAGTACCAAGGACATTAGATTTTAATAGGTTGCCTGCTAACTTCTGCGATGTCACCCTGATAACCCATACGTAATGCAAATCTCCATTACAACGGGTCGATGACGTCATCTCTCCTTAATTGTCAGACAAGCTTTTATTTTAGAAACCCTACATACGTTGTTCAGAAATTATGAACTCACCCGGAATGCATGAAATAAATAATAATCCTTACACCGCACGAAAAAAAGACAAGGGATCAAATTTGCTCCAAACTGAGTGGGGATTTTAGAAATGATTTTTGTTTTCAGAAAAAGCAGTAGAGTACCATTTTTTCTTCAAGAATATTCAATAAAAAATCCCGTACGGACGCCACTGATGAAAAATTAAAAATTATTTCAAATCAAAAAATGCCTTTTGTTACTCCAAGGTTGTTTACCAAATTTAATAACAATATCTCAAGTAATAAAAAAGTTATGACTAAAAAACAATTTTTTTTCTTAAAACTTTAACACCCCGTATTTCGAAAACGAAGCATTTGCCGATATATGTTTATATAGAAAATTAGGGCTTATTTTGAATGCAGAATGCGCTGTTAAAGTTTGGACACTGCAATTAGGGACACCCTGTACAATCAGTAATTTTAGAAAACGTCAGAGTAAATCAAGTATACCTACTTGCAAAAGTACATCGTCAAAAAACTTAATAGCTAAGTACAAAAATAATGAATAGATGGGAAAAATGCGATAAATAACTATATTAGATACGTACTTTGGAAAAAAATTAAAAAAAAAACTAAACTAAACAAAAAACTAAAAATTAACTTAAGAACTCTTTCACCGAATAAAAATGATCCTCCACAAGATATTGTTTTAATTTACGTTTAAAAGATTTAAGGTTATCAGCATCTTTAATATCATTACTTAATTTATTAAAACATCTACATACATTACATTTTTTTCTAAAGACGGATTTACGTGAATTAGGTAGCAGTAATGTTTTATTTCTAGTACTGTAGCTATGTGAAGCGCGATTGCCTTAAAGTTTTTTAATATTCTGATTAGCAAAAACGGACACTTTAAATACGTAGATTTCAGCCAAGGTCCTTGTTCCTTGTTTGTTTTATGACTTTGCTGCAAGGCAATTCGCCGGATTGCTCTTCGGCCGGGGCTTAGTCAGAGCTGGGGCAACTCTCACAGATGATTTACATCTTATTCCAGTTTGGAGCCGTTATCGGTAGGATATCCAGATGGCGAGCTCTACACTCCCGGATACCCTGAATCTTTAAAATACTTCTTGATTTTTCCTCTTTTAATTTCTGAAATGCATCTAGGTGCCCCTTGAGAGTACTACTAATATCACGAGATGACCCTTTCTTTCAAGCTATCCCCTTACCCTCCCACTCCCGCCACATAGCGGCCATTACGCTAATATTCTTTGTAGAACTTTCTAACGGGGTTGTTAGTTTCCACACTGAGCGATTGAGTCTCCCGCTCCCCCTCCGAAATAAAACAGCAAAACCGAACACGTGGAACCACTTATGTTAATAACACAGAGGTCTGCCTTCGACGAGACGAACCGGAAGACTGCCAGCCAAGGTCAATATTTTTAATTGCTTGAAATATTCCCGACATGAATCTGTACATGAAAGACCACACAAAATTCGGATCGCATACTTTTGAAGCAAAAAGACTCTTGTCACGTCCGAGCTTGAACCCCAATTTATGATGCCATAGGACAGGTGAGAGTATATATTAGAATAATATAATGACATCATAGCATTTTGACTACAATAACTTGACAATGATTTCAAACCATAACAATTTTTTCTTAACTTTCTACATAGATTTTCTATATGATTTCCCCATCTCAGGTTTTCATCAATTTCCAAGCCCAACATTACTGATTTGTATTGGAAGGTGTAATAGGACTAATGTCAGTTTCGTGAAGTAAAATATTATCATTCTTTTGTTTTTTATTTGAAAATACAACGAAAGTTGTTTTACTTTGATTTATAATCAAACAATTCTTTTTGGACCACAACATAATACCATCATAAACCAAATCTGCTGTTCTTTTCTACGATTACAATGTTTGTATCATCTACATATGATATGACAGAAATACCAGTGGAAATATTGTTTGCGTAGGAAGTAAGATCATTAGAATAAACAAGATATAGCAGCGGATCGAGGATTGAACCTTGAGGAATACCCTGATTTACTGGCAATGGTCGCTTCCCTTCCCATTCGCCATAACACACTGTTGACTTCCACTTAAATAAGACTCCATGAGCTTCCACGCCTGTCCTTTAATGCCATAATACTGCGCTGAGAGATTTATCAAGTACGTTAAAACATCACACAAAGAAAAACACATTTTTTCAACAATTTATTGGATATGCCATCATGTCCTGTGGCATTTGAGTTCTTAAAGTTTACAATAAATGATAAAACATCTTGTTTACATATGGGTGACAGAGAGAATGTATTTATACAAGGTGGTACACGAATATTTTGAGCAGTTTACCGGCTGTCAATAATCTAGTTTAAAGTTTTTCTAGTTAGCAACTAAAATAGGCTATTGTATCCTTTCATATTTATCTATGCAAGAAATTATACAATTTTGGTCACTTAATTAAGAATTTCAAGGATAAATATTGACCTGAGTAAAGAAGTTATTTCAACGTATCAACTTGGTGGAATAATAAAAGATCAAATAGATAATATCAAGACCTTTGCAATAATTAATTTAGGAAAATATAACACAAATATTAGAATGAACAAATTTCAACCGGAAACGACTATAAGAGAAAAAATACAAGTGTACTAGAAAAAATACTAGTGTACTAGCCCATTTGTTTTTTTTTTGTATCAACAATCGTCAATATTTTCAGATCCAAAAGAAGTATCCTAACAGGAAATAGACGAACATATTGCCTAACTTGATGGATTGTTTTGGTAGTATTTTAATACAACTCAACTGACGTTTGTCTTTAAAAAATATATTAGCCCTATTTTAATAAGTCTTTCAATTAACTTGGAAAATAAACAAATCCTTAATCGTAAGTGGGAGTTATTTTTCCTATTTTTAAATATTGGGAAATATACTTATTTTATGGTATTTTTAATATAAGAACAAGTCACGTCCTATTGTTAATTATTATAAAAATCATCTTAATTAAGCCTGGCTTTGAAACTAATAGGCGTGCCGCTCACCGTTGTAAAGCATTCAAAATCATAAATAACATTTTTTCGGAACCGCAACAATACTTAATAAATCGCTTTGACATTACGAAAAAATAATTAAGTAAAAAATTCGCTTGGAATATTTAAATAAATCGATATTCAACAAAAAAAACCTAAAAATAGATATCTTATTTCTCTTGACAACAATAAACCATCGAGAAAAATATTGAATATTTATTTAATTATTTATTTTTATTTATATTCCGTATTCTATAGAGATATCTTTCCAAATTATTTCCTAAAGGCTACAATAAAAATAATAGTAGGATCTATCAATAAGTAATCACACATTTACAATTTAAAATATAAAAAACTTTAAAATATTGCTTTTAAATGATTGTAGAGAATTATCAAAAATGTCATGATTACAAAAATTATTGATGTAATTTTTCATTAATCGTCCAATAAAATTTTGATACCCATAGTTAACTCTGTGTGGTGTTTCCTGGAATAAGAACATTTTTCTTGTTTGTCTCTGGGGGATTAGGGAATTAATGTTAAAAAGCAACTCTGAATAATCAATATTATCATTGACAACTTTGTGGAGAAAGATCATGGCATTTTTTCGACGTTTTTTAGGCTGCCCAGTCCAACCAACTAAATCCTAGTGCTATATGGTATATTTTTGTAATACCATCTGTGTTTGAATAATAAAAATTTGGCAAACCTATTTTGGATTGCTTCGAGTCAATTTTCATGACACAAGTATGGTCATGGAGACCAAATTATACTGTTGTATTCCATTGTTTTTTTTTGAAGCCCTTGATGTTCTTTGGTAAATGAATCTCCCACGTATTTGGATAAGTAATACAGTAATTTCTACTATTTGCACAAATTAGAAAAACACTATTTTTGTCTCACTATATTTAAAGGGTTTGTCAAAAATCATACGCTGTCGTTCAATGGAAAATTCCTTGGCATAAAATAAAGCAACAAAGTAATATACATGCAGGTTTAAAACAGCTTTGTTTTCAGAATAAAGGGTACTAAAGAAAATATTTTTATTTAGTTTTTTCCCTGTATCTTCAAACCGGATTATTTAACTGGAGTGAAAGTCGTTGTAGTAAAAATTGTACAAAAATACATATTTTTATAAAATATTCTTGTCAGTATTTCCGACCAGTCGCGTACAAACAAGTGCGATTATGGATTTTTTAACTATTTTTTTTCACTATTATTTGGTCATACAATTTAGTGTGTTAAACTTATTCTTCTCTGATTAATTTTGCACAAAAAAAGTACTCTTAGCTTAAGCCGATAAATCCAATGTCCGAGATATTTTATATTTTAATAATGTCAAACATCATTAAAATCAATTAATTCAATGTAGCAGGGTTATCGAGCGGTTATTTATTATATTTAAAATTATTTATTTATTTTATTTATTTATTTGAGGCTTAGCGGGCAACCCTGTCACGATACTGAAATTAACTAAGATATTATAAATAAAATCAAAGGTACTCTGTAGGCTTCTTCGTGTATGACAATTTATAATGTTACCAGATATAATTGTTTGTACAAATTGAATTAAACATCTTTTCTCACCAATTCTGCGGGTATATAAACTCGAACAACAGCAAACTGCAACAACAATGGTACCTTCTTCTTGAATATATATTTATTTTAACTAGCAGGTGGTTTATTTAAATAAAAGATTTGGTTTTTAAAAACAACTTAAAAATCTATTAACAAAAGTAAAGGAAGTGAAATACTGTACAAAAATAATACTTAAACCTAATAACAAAAAAAAGTATTTAAATCTAGAAAATGAGGGAATTATCTTAAAATCCCCAACCTTAGTACAAAAGAAAAGAAAAGAAAAATATTTAAATAAAACGTAAATATAACTCTTGAAAACCAGTTACTCTCCAGATAAATCATAGAACAAAAATAAAATATCTTTGAAAATCCCTCAACTTTAATTTACTTTAATTTACTTAGATCTAGATTACTAGATCCACCCCTTAGACCAATCCCCTCTTTGATTTTATTAGTCAGGACGAAACGAATAAAGCTCTATACTTTAAGTTCGGAACTTCGTCTTAGAGACACGAGGTGTCACCCATGATAACAAAAAGTGAATAAATCGATTAAAATAATATTCCTTTCAATTCTTAGTCCTAATATTATGTATATAATTTAATATATATATGCCTATACTAACTTATCCACATTATGGGTCCGAAAAGTCATGGCGAAGAACAGGCACAGAAAAACCCTTTCAGTTTATCTTTTCTGTACGGAAAATTATGCTCCAAAAACGTGGCTGTTCGGTAATGTTCCTATTACAAAGTACTCTATTGTATTTTAAACATAGCAAATTGACCATTGATCATCATTGCATCGAAAGAAATAAAATGTTTCAATTAATATTCGCATTAAGTTAAATTAAACGGGCCAAAGAATGAGATAGGGGTCATATGGGACCATAAACTCTCAAAAGGGAGGTATAAATTGTACCACTTAAGAAAGTTTATCTATATATAAATCCGTCTATACAGACTAGAAGATAGCGTTTGAGATATATGATATTTATTATGGTTTAGGTTTAAAAATTCTCGAAACTAATATTAGACAAATCCACTTATAATTCCTTTGAAATAATCGAGCCTGTTTAAGCGTTAACGTGAGAACCAACAGTTTTAGTAAAATATTGTTTGAATTATGTTTAGATATATAAAAATATATACTCTATACCGTTGTTATAGTCTATTCTGTTACATCAAAACTCAAGTAACACATTTTATTCTTAGTTAAAGTATTAGGAATGCATTGGCATAATAAAAATCAATAGCAAGTTTAATTGCCTCTGATTACTCATGTTAACTAACTATTATATTTGAAAGCTGGATGAAACTGAATTGATTTTGATAATGTTTCGCATTATTTAAATTTATCCCACATTATTGGATTAGTCGATTTGAACTAAGAGGAGCTTCTTAATTGCATAATTTTTCTCGTTTGTACGCCACTGGTCGGTAATAATAACGGTGTATTAACAACATGTTTAGAAATACATACAATCAAGCTTTAGTACTGATTTTTTAATATTGAAATGCATTGCTAATACTTTTAATAAGAATAAAATGTATTGCTTTAATTTTGAATTGATTTTAATCATGTTCGACATTATTTAAATTTAAAATATCTCGAATACGGATGAATTTATCGACTCGAACTAAGAGTACCTTTTTGGTGTAAAATTATTCACATATTAAGCTCAATACATCAAGTTATCAATAGTGCTAATACTAAAAATGTTATGGTGAATATTTAAAAAAAATGTATTTTTTATATATTTTTAATGCACCGAGTTTTATTCCAGCCTAATAATCCGGTTTGAATACGTAGGAAAAAAAACAAATAAAAATATTTTCTTTAACACATTGTATCTTGAAAACAAAGCCTTTTTAGACCTGTGTATATTATAGTTTTGTCTAATTTTCTGCTAAGGAAACTCCCATTAGGAAATGGAGTATTTTTTTTAAAACACTTTTTATTTTTAAGTCACACTATATATGTACATATAATTCCCTATATAAAGTCTTTGATGACCTTTGGTTAATGACTGAATTTGACATTTTGATTTTAAAAAGTTAATATGATTTGTACTTTAATAAATAATATATCACTTTAGGGACGCTAAAACGTAAAGATATGTATAACCTGAAACTTTTTTCAGGATTACAAACATTTCATTTAGTCGCCATCTTGAATTCGGATCTCAGTTTTACCAATTCACCGCTAACCACCATTAATCTTTGCAAAAGATTTGAAATCAATCTATTAACTAGTTTTTTCAAGCTGAATTATCAAATATTTTATTAAGTCGTCATTTTGTTTCGTCATCTTTGATCCGTACCAAATTAGTTATAAGTCAAAAGCATTGTTATCGTGCGGGTCATACGATTTATCAACGACAAACTTTTTAAGTTTTTATTACGTATAATCATATCCTCCGCATAAAATCCGGAAGATGAATTAGATAGACCTATGATATTTTCATATGAAAAAAGAGGATAAACATATAAATACCAGCAGTTGCAAAAATCTTTGAGCAATGTCACTTCAAAGTCAGTGACAAAATGAGTAATAGAAAATAATTTTCGGGTTTTTTTGCGTCCACAAGCGAAAAAAATGGTATTAAATCTAATAAAATATTACGAAAATGAAAATTCACCGGCCAATATCCACAAGACAGTAGCAAAAGCTCTGGGAATCGGTATAAGGACTGTGCAGAAAATTATGTATGAAAAAAAGCATAGTTTACTACCGAAGAAGATTAAGAAATGTACACGAAAAAAGCCAAGGACAGAAGACTTAAGTGACAATGTAAAAATGGAGGTTCGTAATACAATTTACTATTTATACACATCAAAAACTAATATAGCCTTTCAAGTTTTAAAAGAAGCTTTCGAGGCATATTGGAAATTGGACTAAAATCGTTGCCAAAATTAATAAAAATGTTGGGTTTTCGATATAAAAAAGACTGTAATCGAGGTTTTTTATGCGAGTTGCCACATATAGCAAGTCAGCGTATCCAGTTTTTAAGGAAATACACGGAAAATGTTAATTGAAAATTTAGAAAAGAGGTATTTTTAGACCAGACTTGGATATTTTCTAATGGAAGTGGTTCGAAATCTTGGCAGGACGAGTCTGTAAAAAGTGTCAAGAGAAAAAAGGGATGTGGGACGGGAAAACGGTTCATCATTTTGCATGCAGGTTCTTCAACAGGATTTCTTCCAGGTGCAAGTTTACTGTTTTCTTCAACATTCATATGTTGGAAAATGGACATGAGGTTTTACGACTGCCGCCATACCATTGCCAGTTCAACGCAATAGAATTAATATAGGCTAGGGCAAAACCATATTACGAAAAACACGTGAACAATGGCCTTACATCAGATGAAGTGCAAATTGTTTGGCAAGATTCATTAAATTATATTACGCCGGAGTACTGGAAGAAATCTGTGGAATATAAGGAGAAATTAATATAGGATTGGTGGAATCGAGAACGAGTTCTAGATGTCGAAATAGCATCAATGATCATTGCGCCATTTGAGGACGACTCAGAAGATGAGACTTTTTAAGTGATGATGATATTTTTTAGTCTATAATATTAAAAAGTTTTTGAAGGATTATATTAGTCTTTGACGTGTATAAATCATAAATTGCATTATGAATATCCATTTTTGCATTGTAACTTAAATCTTTTGCCTTTGGATTTTTTTTGCGTACATTTCTTAATCTTCTTCGGAAGTAAATTATTTTTTTTTTCATGCACAAGTTTCTGTACATTCCTTATACCGATTCTCAGAGCTTTTGCCACTGGCTCCTGGATATTAGCCAGTGAATTTTAATTTAAAACTTTTTTTTATTACATTTGACACCATTCTTTTGCTTACTTTTGTAGTACATTTGTAATTTTGTAGGTAATAAATAAATAATTATAGAATACTTGTTCCAATTTTAAGGCGTGTCTAAAATAAGTAAATTTAATTTATATTATTATAGTATTATTAATTATAAGACAAAATTTGATATATAAAAATCGGTAAAATCGCTTTACCAGAAACTCGGGGCTAACGAAAAATACAGGCTATATATATATATATATATATATATATATATATATATATATATATATGACGGTTAATTTGAAGAAATTGGATAAGTAGTTTTTTAGCTATGCCGCGAACAGACAGACTGACGGACAGACATACCCACAGACAGGCGGAATTGAGAAAACATGTTTTCCGGTATCTAGGGACCCTTAAACGTAAAGATCCGAAAAAATCTCACGAGGGAAGTGATAACTAATCTTGTGTTTTTAACAAAAGTGTATAATATTTTTGCACAATATTTGTTTGTTATCACAATACAAAAAAAAACAAGTTTTGTTTGCACGCATTTAAATAAATGACACTGTATAAGTGGTGACATTTTTAGGTCAAGCGGGGCTCATAATTTTTGGTGATAAAAAATCTCACTTTCATTAAGTGGCTGTATAAACAGAACATATCCTGTTTGTGCAAAATTTGTGGTAAATTGAGTGGCTTTTTAGTAATAATTTTTTTAACATTTCACTAGACCGCCATTTTGTTTTGTTATACTGGATGCTTGCTAAAATGTTACCTTTAATTTTTGACCAAAATTTGAAATCAATCGGGTAAGTAGTTTTTTAGCTATGCGGCTAACAGACAAACTGACCTTTTTGGGTACGGTTTCGAGAAAATTTTGGGTTTGGATACAAAAATAATGAGCAGCACATTTATAAAAAAGTACGTCGAAAATAATTCTGTCAAAGTTTGTAAGGACAGTTGTCATACTGACGTTCTATATCAACATGGAAACAAGTTACTAGTAATAAAAGAAATTCGAATGTTTACTTTGGCTATTAATACCATAACAAAAACTAAATAATTAATTGTTTTTCTTCTTCTTGAATGCATAAGCTTACGCGACTCTTAATGCTGTTAAAACCATTTCGAAGAATCTCTGGTGTTATAGTTGAACATTCTACCACAATTCTTTGATGCAATTCTAGCAAATAGTTTAAAGAAGTTCTAAATATTTTAATCTTTATATAAGAAAAAAATAGCCCATGATAGTTAAACAAGGTGATATCGGAGGAAACTCAACTTCTGTGTGTAAACTTATTTATCGGTCATCAAAAAATTCGAGAAGAAAATCTACAGTTTCCTGTGTCGTATGGGTGGTTGCCCCATCCTGTTGAAAGTAGCGTTTTTGAAGTTCATCATGTAGTTGTTGCACAAATGCTCATATTTTGAGAATTCATGTAATTCGAAAGATGAAATTACACTTCATCAGAAGAAAAATGTTAAACTTCATTAAATTATTGACAAACCATTGGCAGTACGCAAGACGTCTGGGGTGATCTACCTGCAAAAGGATTTGATATGATTCTATCTTATATAGGTGCATATTCAAGTTTTTTTTTGAAAATTGTATGACATGTTCCATTTGAAAGTCCAAACGTTTCAAGGATTTTATAAGCTCTTGCTTCATTCGTTATCGAACATCATTAACAATCTCTTCTGTACGAACTGCAGGCCTACCAGCACCTTTTTTTCTAAGTGACTGAACCAGTGTCTCAAAATAAATACAGCACAATTTGTAAGGCACGAAGTGAGTTCTTTAGTCTCATAGCCACGTTTGATCAACATAACTTTTGATGTCTAGGTATTTATTTTCAGTTTGCTAAGCCGGGCGTTTAGGAATCGTATCACAACGGCAGAAACGGAAACTTTTTAATTTACATTTCCTTCTATAAACAGGCGCATTCATAATTCTATAAAGCAACATAAAACGCTGAAGTACCTACTGACCGAGGTTTTAGATCTACCTAACACGTGCCACTACTAAATAAGCATTGCAAATCGAACCTTATTTTTTGTGTGGAAATTTACATGTATTTGTATTATAAACTTATTTTAAAATGTAATATTTAAGAAAAGTTTGACGTCCGATATTTTTCTAACCTCTCTAACGATTTCGATGATCTTTTTTTTTTATATGGTAGGCTAATATGTCAGAAATCATATTAAGATTTTAAATTTTTTTTGCGACAGTGTTTCGCTGATATACAGGGTGTTGTAAGTACTTGTGATTTTTGTGCTAGGATTTAAAACACCCTGTAGAGAGAACTGGTACGTTCAGTAGTTCCGCGTGAAACTCACGTTGTAGTTCCATCCTTTATCGGTATTTTCTTTTTTTATTTATCCATTTATCTTATTATTTTTAAAGGAAATATAAGGTTCTTTTTTCCATGTATGTTTTTATTGTGTTTCCCTGTTCACACATTTGAAAAAGTATCATTCATCTAGTGTGCTTGGCATGCAAGAAAAACATCCGTATGTCAAACGTGACAAATTATCAATCAGAAGTTAGTTTGTGTTAAATTTTATTTTTTGTCAATGTTTTATATTCTTGTAATAATGAACCCATTCCCAAGAAGAAATCGCAGTCTATCGGAAGCTGAATGTGCTGTAGTGGTTGCCCGTTCCCAAGAAGGTTTTAATCAAACTGAGTTGGGCCAGAAGTTTGGAGTATCTCAGGCAAACATTTCTCGAGTGCTACAACGTTATAACGAAACTGGGAGGAAAATTAGAAGAAAGAGGCAGGGTCGTCATCGAGTAACAACCCCAGACAGGACTGTTATATTCGTCTCGAAGTTTTAAGAAGATTTACAAACAGTGCCTTGATTCGTCTCGAGTTTTTAGATCGCTACAATTTTCCAATTAGTCAAAGCACTATTACAAGAAGACTGGCTGAAAATCAATTGAGGCCTCATAAGGCTGCTAATGGACCTCTACTTACAAGGGAGTACAGAACGTTTGGGATTCGCTCATGAACACCTAAATTGGCAAGTTAGAGACTGGGCCAACAATTTTTTATTTTGGAAATAATTTTTCAGAAATTAGATACTACGTTGCAGAAGATTTAACAATTTAATCCAATTGGCTACAATCTCATAAACTAACTTTAAATTTTGAAAAATCTTCTTTTATGTTTATAAGCAAATATCATATAAGTAATCAAATGGAACCAATTAAATTCAAACAACAAAATATTAATTATAGTAAATGCATTCAATTTTTAGGACTATACATGGATGAAAATTTAAGTTGACGGAATCATATAGAATACCTTAGAAAAACATATCTCCTCTAGTAGGAATTCTATACAAAATTCGTTGTAATATACCATTAAAATTTATGAAAAATATTTATTTTGCATTAATATATTCAAAATTGCAATATTTGATTTCAGTTTGGGGATCTGCTAATTTAAAAACATTGAAACCTTTATGTTGTTTACAAAATAAAATTATTAAATGTATACATAAACTTCCTTTCCTAGAACCAACAATAAATTTATATACAAAATTTGGCTATTTAGATACTAACCATATTTATAAGTTAAGAACGTGCATTTTCATCCATTCAATACTTACAAAAGATAAATTATCCAATATAGATTTAGAAAAAAGACATACTTTACATAATCATGACACACGACAAACAGATTTATTAAATACAACTGATATTCGAAACAACTTTGCAAAAAAATCTTTATTATATGGTGGTATATTGATATATAATCAATTACCAACACATTTACGCAGAATAAAAACTTTAATAAAATTAAAAAAGGAAGTTAAAAAACATTTTTTATCGAAACGTGATTTATGGAAAAAATAATTTTGACTGTGTTATTATTATTTATTTTGTTCTTTAATTATTATTTATTTTGTTATTTAATATTATTCTTAATTGTTAGTTTTTTATAATATTATTATTGTTAGAATTCCCTGTAATGAACTTATACAGTTGGTTGGGAATGTTGAAAATAATTTTTTTTTTTTCTGGTGGACTGGCCTTACATGCTAAGTGTTTTGACCACGGAATCTTAATATCGGTACGAGAGAAGCTATTATCATTACAAATTTCGTTATTATTATTATATTTTTCTTCAAACTTAAAATTATTATTTACACCTAAACACTTAAAGGACGGGGACACACGCTTCACGCCCAGGGGCCCGTCAAGGCGACTTTTTATTCACAAACAAGAAGGCCACTAAAAAAGATAATTCACATTTAAGGTAAGTATTAGGATAATAAAATGTTATTTTGTTCTTACTACTAAATTAATGACCATTAAATACCAAGTTTAATTTCACTTAGAAAATCAAAAATTGCACTGAAAACTTCTAATTTATTGCAACTTAAAATCTCTGGCAGCCACATTGGTAATGTAATTTTATATGTTAAGAGTTTTCTAATTAGTTTGGTGGACTAACCTGCAGCCGAATAGTATATGATTCATGTCTCCATATTCTCCACATGCACATAAGGGGTTATCATAAACTCCAATTTTATGGAGATGACTAGGAAATCTTCCATGATTAAGTTTAATACGGCTTATAGTAGCTATAATTTTTCTTGAAGACTTATATTACCAGTACCAGTAATTATAATACCAATGTATTTTAGGGATTTGTGGATGAATTTTGAAATAGAAAGTATTACTTTGATGTCCATATATGCTCCATTTTTCGCTCCATGTATTATACATCTTTTCCCTAATAAAGAGGAAATAATCTGATATTATTAAAGTGGGTTCGTGATAACTATTTAATTGTTTTTTGGCGATGTTGTCCGCAACTTCATTTCCTGTAATCCCTGAGTGTGCTTTAGTCCACAAAAATTTTATTTCAATATTATTTGCTGCGTTTAATATTTTCATGATGTTGGTAATAAAAGTATTCGGATATTGATTTTTATTTAAATGAAAGTATTTTAGGTTATTAAGAACAGACTGCGAATCGGAGCATATAAGTATATTTTGATGTCGAGTCTTAATTGCCCATTTTAAGGCATGGCAAATTGCTGCCGCTTCAGCCGAGAAAATACTTAAATTTTTATTTAGGGTAAAGGACTGTTGGTAGGTTTTTTGTGGACAAAAAAATGCCGCACTAAGTTGGTTCTCCCTCTTGGATCCATCTGTGTATATGACAAGAAAATTGCGGTACATATTTGCTAGATATCCTTTGAATATCTGTTTTATTAATATAATATTTTCAGGATAATGAGGAATATTAATTTCAGGCTGCGTAAATAATATATTATAATCAAGATGATAAATACTTGTGGGATATGAATCACTATTGTTTTGAAAACCAAGGTTATGATATTCCATGTAAGCTCTAGCTAAAGGTGGAGAATTCTTTTTTGCCCAATAGGCTTCAGAAAGATTATATAGGAATACTTTATAAATTTTTGTTAAAAGAAGGTGTTTTTTTTATATGGAGTTTTAGAACAAATTTTTGGGCTAAGTAATCTCTTCTCAGGTGCAGTGGTGGTTCGAGTGCTTCGACTAGTATTGCCTCGGTGGGGGAAGATTTCATAAGTCCCAAACATATTCTTATAGACTTATATTGAAGCTTGTCTATTTTTTTGAGGTGACAGTTACTTGCTGAACCATAAAACAGACAACTGTAATCGATAATCGACCTTATGTAAGCTTTATAAAAAAGTATTGCGTTTAATTGGTGTGCTCCCCAGGAAAAGGAACATATTTGTTTTAGGAGGTTTATGCTTTTCTCGGTTTTTTTAATTATGTTATTTATTTCATGATTCCAAAGTAATTTTGAATCCAGCATTACCCCCAGATACTTATAATATCTTGCAACTGGAAATGTGGTTCCGTTTAATTTAATGTTGTTTGGAACAGATATGCGTTTACGACAAAAAAAAACTACTGTTGTTTTGTTTGTTGAAATGGTGAAACCGCTCTCATTAACCCAGTTGTTCAAAATATAAGCAATGCGATTAAGCCGTGTTATGCTTTTTTCCTTGTCATTCTCGATACTGTAAAGTGCTATATCATCCGCATACTGAATACATGTTACATTATTATCCCAGAACTCGTGTAAGTCCATGGTATATAAATTAAATAGAAGGGGTGATAAAACTGATCCTTGAGGTATGCCTAGGCTAGTTCGTCTAGGGTTGAGAGTTACATTGTTTTTAAGTCTAATGGATATAGATCCTTGTGTAAATATGTTAATTATTGAATTTATTACTGTTTCTGGAATTTTAAGGATTTTCATTTTTTGTGCTAAAATTTTTAAGTTTACAGCTTCGTAAGCGTTTTTAATATCTACAAAAATAGCACTGACGCATTTATTTTCCGTGAGACCTATTTGTATATCACATAGTAGATGAGTAATAGCTTCCCTTGTGCCGAATCCTGGTTTAAAACCATACTGGTTATTGGGTAATACATTATTATGTAAAAACCAAAACTCTAGCCTAAATTTTATTAATCTTTCGTAAGTTTTAGTAATACAGGACATTAGGGTTATGGGTCTGTATGATTCTGTTAATGATTGATCTTTTTTATGTTTTAGAAAGACTACCACAGTACTGTGTTTAAGTTGGTTTGGTACATGTCAATACCGCCACATTTCGTTAAATATATTTAGCAGAAATTTTTTTGCGTAAACACCCATATTTTGTAACATAGGGTAGCATATGTGATCTGGGCCAGGTGAAGTGTTTTCTCTATTTTTAATAGCTCTCTCAAGCTCTACAAATGTGAAGTTATTATTTAAAAAATGACTATTATTATTATTATTATTAGTATTTCTAGACTGAATTATTGTTTTAGCATCTACAGAAGGTGGGCATAACTTTATTTGAATTTCTTCCGCTAATTTATTATTAATATATGGTATGTTTGTTTTATTTCTTTTAAAAGTTTTAACCTTTTTTCATATATTTCCGATCGGTGTGTCTTTGTTAAGGGATGAGCAATAATTTTGCCAGTGTATCCTAGCTTTTTCTTTAAATTTTCTTTTGGCCAGAGCCATTACTTTTTTACATTCAATAAAGTTTAGTTCTATGGGAAAGTTTTTATATTTTTGTAGTGTAGATTTTCTGGTTTGTATCATCTGCGAGCACTCATAATCCCACCATACTGGTTTATCTCTATTTTTTAGCAAAAATGGTTTATTTTCTTTCATTGCGAGGGACGAAGATTTGTTTATACTTTCAATTAGGTAAACCAGCTTTTCATCGACATTACTTAGAGTTGGAGCATTTAATAAACGATTTTCTAAATTTTGTTAATAAAGTTCCCAGTTTGCAGAGCTAATGCGCAATTTTCTTATGGGGTATACATTTTTATCGAGGTTATAACCAATGTGAAAATCCATTATAATTGGAAAGTGATCGGAACCTAGTGTGTCCGGATGGACGTTCCATTGTATTGAGTGAGCTACATTTGGTGAGGCTAGACTTATATCGACACATGAATTAAGTTGTTTATTTGTAGTTAGTAGAGTTGATTGTCCCTTATTCAATATTACCAGGTTTGAGTCTTCGATTGCTTCAAGTAAGTTTTTGCCCGCTGTATTTTGCAAGTTAGAGCGCTATGATGAGCATTCAAGTCTCCACAAATAAGTGCATTTCTATCTAAATTTAATAAGTTTGAGTATTTACTTTTAGGTTAGGTGGTCTATATAATGACAGAATAAAATAGTATTTATTTTCTATAAAAAGTTTTATACCACATAGTTCAATGGGTATATTTTTATTACTAAAATCAACAGCTTCATAATTTAAATGTTTTGCGATAATTATTGCTACGCCACCTTTACCGTTAGGTCGATCAGTTCGAACAACATTATAGCCCTGAAATGAGAAATTTATTTCGGATTTTAACCAAGTTTCAGAAATTAGTGCAATGTCTATCATATTAGAAAGCAAAAAATTTGTTAAACTGTGTTTATTTGAAACGAGAGATCTTGCATTCCACTGGAGAATACAGATATTTTGTTGTACCCCTGAGGCCATTTTATGTATTGTAAAGAGGTATATCACTAATGAGGGTAGAGATTGAATCTTTGATATCGTTGTCGTTAATGGCTAGATCTACTAAATTATTATTTTTTAAAATATTTTCAATTAAATTTTTTGTATATTTGAAAATTTGCTATGTTAATTGTTCTTTGTATTTATGTATGTCATCCCTGTGAGGATTGGGTAAAATAGAAGATGTGGCTGAATTTCTTCTTAAGAGAGGAGAATTGCTTGTAGGTATCGGGTCTCCTTTACGTTGCATTTTTGGTTTTGTTATAAATGTTTTGGTATTTGTAGGGTTGGGGAGTGGCGGGTATTCTTCGTAACTATCTAATATCTGGTATTTATTTTGTGTTGTAATATTAGCGTAAGAAGGGTTGTTATGCATTTTTTTTTGCTTCCAGAAATGTGAGGTTATAGTTTGACATGAGAGTTTTTATGCTTTTTTGATTTTCATATTCGGGGCATTTTTTGGATAACGCCTCATGGTCAGTGGAGTTGCAATATAAACATTTAGTTAAACATATACTTTCATCGGTATGCGTAACACCACATTTGGGGCATCTTTGTTTACCTTTGCAATTTCTTGCAACATGTCCGTATCTTAAACACTGTTCACTTTATATACATAGGGTTCTATCTCAAACTCGACCGAATTAATATGAATGCGTTGTGGTAATGTAGTACCCTTAAATGACACGCTTATCATTTGCCTCGGAACTATTTTAGCCTCACCGGCGCCGGCGCCGTTGTGTGTATCCTGAGAAATTTGGCGAGTGTACCGATAAACTGAAAGTATGTTGGGGTACTCTAACTTGATTTCGTTTAATTTGTATTCTTCTGAGAAGAAAGTATCAACACCTCTGATTACTCCCTCTTTTAAAACATAATATCTGGGTATATAGGCTATAAAGTTATTATCAATAATACACGATTTGTGATTAATTAGTTTATTGGCGGCTTCGAAACTGTTAAATTCAATTTTAATTTTATTTCGACCTACTGGTCTTATATTGGTTTTATTATTGTAAATAAATGGGTCTATTTTTAAATAATGTCCGACTCGGATGGCGTGTAATTTGCCAACATTTTTTGTTTTGGATTCAACGTACACATAGTACGGACCTTTGTCAGTGGCGCTATATCGTATATTTAGATCGATATAATGAGGGATTGTGTAATTATTTTCCTCTAAAGAGTTATTTTGAATTTTATCTTGATTTTGTAGGTTTTTATTTAATTCATGATCGGTTACCGCTTTTTGTAAATTTCTAATAATTCTATTTGATGTTTGAAAAAATGGATTGATCTCACCAGATTGTAAAGTTTGTATATTATTTATGTCCTCAGACCCCGGGGGTTGCCCCCCTTCACCGTATGTGCCACTTTCCATTATTATAGATCACAGAGTCTATTAATAATATTTAATTTATCCGTCTTAACACTTCAATAATCCTAAGAATGTGGTAGCGAGCGAACAACAGAGAGAAAAAAAAACAGTTTTTGCGATAAGGCTCCGATATCTCGACCGTACGTGTTTACAATCTCGACGGAACTGGTTGAAAATAAATAAAAATATTGTTCTCAAACGAATCTAGGTTTTGTCTTTTTACCAACGTCAGGCGAAATATGATTTACAGAAGTCCAAGTAAAAGATACGCCCAGTGCAACTTTGTACCCACTGTGAGTTATGGTGGTGGGTCGGTTATGGTTTGGGGTGGAATATCTTTTGAGGACCGAACGCAGTTAGTGGTATTGAATGGTGGAAGATTAACAGCTCAAAGATACATTACAGATATTCTGGATCCACAAGTTGTGCCATATGCGGTATTTTTAGGGGGACAATTCATGCTTATGCATGATAACGCACGCCCTCACGTAACTAGGGTTGTGCAAGATCATCTTCAAGAGATAGGCATTGACACCATGGATTGGCCGCTTCGGAGCTCTGACCTTAACCCCATTGAACAGTTATGGGATACGATAGGAAGAAGAGTAAGAGCACTGCAACCCCAACCTAGAAAACTAGACCAGCTGGCAGAAAGGCTTAGCGAAATTTGGCGACAGAATGAACAAGACGTGATCCAACGGCTAATTTTAAGCATGCCACGACGCACTGTGGTTCATACGACCGCTTTAGCGCGAATAAAATATTTGGGCTGCTGTAAGTGGTTGATAGGAGCTGCTTGATTCGCATTTGGCCGTGCTGCAAATTTGAAAACCTGAGCATCACTTTTTGGAACCTAAATAGTTGCTGGCTTACATTTTTTTTAATATCCACTGGCACAAAAACATGGGTACAGTTTTTTTGCAATACTGCAGGTAGGTATAGAATAATAATAACCGTCAAAACAGTTTCACTTTATTTAAATATAGCGTATTTAAAAGACGTATACTATGGATAGAGAAACTGTAAGAGAGCACATGATGGGCCTTTTCGATGTTCATTTTAGGCCCGCTTTACAACGGTTAAGTCTGGACTCCTTAGCATACCTTATTTTTGGGCGAAATGCACTTACGGATGAAATGAACAGGGAGCAGATACATCAAGAAATTACAAGATTCCTTGAAGATATCGCGGATTCAGGACAAGGAGTTGGGATCCTTAACCAAGGACCACAGGAAAGAATACCGAGACGAAATGTAGAGGAATAATTTTCAAAAATTTATATTGAAATAATAAATAGAAGTTAAAATAAATCTGTTTGTAAAAAAGAAAAGAAATTATTTATTTTAATATATATGAAAAAAATATTCCAAGAAACCTATTAAAAATTACGTATTTTCAAAAGTTCAGTAATGATAACTAATACGAATTGAATAGGAAAATGCACAAAAAAGAAAAAAACAGTTTTTGAAATACCAAACAATTTGGAAAATATATTTTACAATATTCTTTAATAAAAAAATACAACATATATTTTCTAGTGAAATATTACAAAAACAATAATACATTTATATTGGGTTAATCCACCACATATCAATTTTTTATTTGAAGTAGGTACCTAGTTTTTGAAAAAACAAAGTTGTTTACTTTTGAAAGACACTCTAATGCTTTTTATTCACTTTCTGAATCAGATGTAGCAGAAGGCACATCAACATTGCAACTTTTAATTAAGTTAAGCGTTATCAAATTTAAGTTTGCTATTATTTTTCTGTTTTAAAGATAGTGTTGAAATAATTGGATCAGATGAAAGCAAAAAGTAATTAAATAAATCCTGATTGGTACTTTCAGCAGAATGTTTTCGTGTTCCATGTTCCCTAATAAATTTAAAATCTTTGTTCTTTGCTTCTTGTGCTTCCTCACCTAGCTGACCAATAGGAAGTATGGCATTTGCTGAAATGTCTGCTCCATGAATCAGTATTTTATGAACACTTGGCGGCATAAAATACCATGAATACAAAGATACATAAAGTTTAGCTGTATCCATAGTATATTGCTGATATTTAATAAAAAACATGTATGTTACTTTTAAATGATAGGAAGCAAATACCGAATTCGACGGTTTGAAATAAACATACAGCCCCTTATCTCTTTCATTTAATACTATTTTTACGTATATTCAAATTCCACATATACTTATAAACAAATTTGAGGTCTGTTTAGAATAAAAATAATTCATTAGAATTTTGGTATTAAATCGCGCAAATGTTTCTGCTTGAACCATAGTGCGACGCTGTCAAGCTGTGATCACCGCAAGAGGTGGGAATACTCGTTATTGAGTGAAAGTTGTTTATTTTGTTCATATTTATTGTAAATTTGTTAATTTAAAATTAAATTGAATTAAAATGAAGTCTTGGAATTTTTGTTAGTTAAAAAACATACAGGGATAAAAACCGTATGTTTCCACTAAAAATAAAACATACAAAGATGAACAAACAAAGAGAATACCGATAAACGATGGTGTTATAACGTGACTGTTGCGGCGAACTACTGAACATACCAGGTCTCTCTACAGGGTGTTTTGAATCCTTGGACAAAAATCACAAATACCTATAACACTCTGTATATCGGGGAAACACTGTTACAAAAAGAACTTAAATATCATACTATGATTTCTGAAATATTGGCCTATCATATAAAAAAGACCACCGAAATAGGTAGAGCGGTTAAAAAAATATTGATCAAACTTTTCTTAAATATTACATTATTCGCTAATTTTGACGAGAAGTGTATATTTATACTGTTTCCCTTAGAGCAGTGATTCCCAACCGGTGGTCCGCGGACCACAGGTGGTCCGCGAGAACCAATAAAGTGGTCCATGAAGCCATACAAAATCTACCCAACGGTAATCGAAATAACACAAATCAAATTAGAAATGGAAAACTTTTATATTGTTTTTTGATAATCTCGGTATAAAATAATTTTGATCGAACCCCGTATAACCTTCCGCTCCGCTAATTTACTTATAACTTTGGCAACGCTTGTCTTGTAACCAGCGCGTCACGCTTTCGTTGGTAATGCAGATTTAGATTTGTTGTCAGTTTATCATAGTCGATATAATAATCGGTAAAGTTTAGCATTGTAGTCTAGTCTAGTATATTCCTACTCGTTTTTACATATAATTTAAAAATTAAGAAGGTAGGTACATTATTCAAAAACCTAATATATATACAAGATTACTGAAAGTGTCTGTCGGTATTTATGTTATGACCACGATACTGTAATGTTTTTGTTTAATTTCTTTTAGGAAAAAAATGGCACCAAAGAGAAAATATGACAGTGGTTACATCAAGTTTGGATTTACCTCAATTGAAATTAAAGGGGAAATAAGACCTCAGTGTGTAATATGTGATAGTGTTCTTTGCAATGATGCGTTAAAACCAGCAAAATTGGAACGTCATTTAAAAACTGTTCATCCTAACTTGAGCGATAGACCGCCAGAATTCTTCGCAGGAAAATTAGAGACCTTGAAGAAAATGAAGCTTGGACCAAGTGGATCAAGATTTGCAACAACTGAAAAGGCATTGTCGGCATCATTTGCGATTTCGCAGCTGATCGCAAAATCCAAGAAGTCACATATGATCGGTGAAAAATTAATAAAGCCTTGCTTACTCAAAGCTGTTGAAGAAGTTTTAGGTGTGGAAGCCAAAAACAAAATTCAAGAGATTTCTCTTTCCAACAATACTGTGAAAACAAGAATTGAAAAAATGTCGCGTGATATTGAAGAGCAACTTCTTGATAAAATTAAAAAGTCGCCTTATTTTGCGTTACAATGCGATGAAACGACGGACATCGGACAGTGTTGCCAGTTACTTGTTTTTATCCGATTTTTAGACGAGGAGAATATAATTAAGGAAGAACTGTTATTGTCGCGGGAACTAGAAACTACGTCAAAAGGTGCATGAATATCATTAGCGATTATTTCGAAAAACATAGCATTATGTGGGAAAAACTTGCCGGTTTTTGCACAGATGGAGCTCCCTCGATGTTAGGGTCGCGTTCGGGTTTAGCAACATTGATAAAAGGTAAAAACTATTCTACAATCATGACTCACTGCATTATTCATCGTCAAGCGTTAACTTCCAAAACTTTGCCAGAAGACTTAGCTTGTGCCATGAAGTTGTCCATAAAGTTAGTAAACATTGTCAAAAGCAGTGCGCTTAATACGCGTGTTTTTAAAAAACTTTGCTTAAACTTGGATTCTGAGCACGAATCTCTATTATTTCATACCGAAGTTCGTTGGCTGTCGAAGGGAAACATGCTGGGGCGATTGTATGAACTACGGGAAGAGCTGAAGTTGTTTTTAATCGAGAAAAATATGAATGATCTCTTGGAGCAATTTTGTAATCCGAAATTTGAGATGCGACTGGCGTACCTCGTGGATATTTTCACACATTTAAACAAACTAAATTTACAACTACAGGGTTCCGGAAATGAAAAACTGGAAGGCAATGCCAACATTTTCACATTTGATGATAAACTTCGAGCCTTTATTTGCAAGATCGACCTGTGGTTAGAGAAAATTAAAGCTAAAAATTATTTGACATTTTCGACGCTAAAAAGTCTTGTTGATGACGTACAATACGTTAACATCATAGAAGAAGTTGGGCAAAACGTTTGCAAGCATTTGCATTGATTCGCAATCCTTTCAGTGTAAACGTGTCAGAGCTACCAGAAGATATCCAGGAAGAAGCAATTGAATTGCAAAATGACATTAATTGTAAAGATGCGTTTAGTTGTGGAGTAACCCTTGAAGAGTTTTGGTGCAAAAATGCAGTTTGTTATAACAAGCTTCGAAATATTTCTTTGAGGTATCTTGTTTTATTTTCTACAACATATTTATGCGAGCAAGGGTTTTCAAGCTTGTTGTTGATAAAAAATAAGCAGAGAAATAGATTGGAGGCAAGCAGTGATATGCGTGTAGCTTTGAGCAGAAGCATCAGCCCAAGAATTGCTCAGTTAGTGAAGCAAATGCAGGCGCAAAAATCACATTAATATATTTTAAGTAATGTTTGTAAGGTTTCTTTCTTGTTATCATGAATAAAAAAACAAATTTCTACAAACAGGTATTTTTATTTAATATTCTGCATTTTTATCTGTTTTGAGTAAAAGGATAATGAGTAAAGGATAGTTGGGCGTGGTCCGCGACAAATCCATTTTCCGCGTAGGTGGTCCGCGCCTCTCCAAAGGTTGGGAACCTCTGCCTTAGAGGGAAATATAAATAAACGAATAAAAGCTATAATATTATCTTACCAGTGAAGTGTCCTGTACAACGACAAATCTTCTTGGACTGTTTATTCGTGCACTTGCCGCCATTCTGACAAGGGTTGGGTTTGCACGCTTCCACATCCCTATAACTGTAATTTATGAGTTTTTTCTTGTATCCTTCGTCGGGTAAAACCCTAAGCGATCCATTTAAAGGGTTTCCTAGGATTCCGGTTTTTTGACGGAGTTGGATCGAGTTTAGAAAGGATTTTATGTATATGACCGGGCTCGAAAACAGTGCTTCGTCTTCTGTAATAAAAAATAGATACAATAAAACAGACTTTCAGAAGTTGGGTACATTTTCATATATTGTGGGTTTCTATACACATTTTGTTTAACTTGATATATGAGGTGAGTTGTCTATTCTATTTTAGATAAAAATAGCTAGACATACAGTTTCTCCTAAAAAAGAGAGACATGCTATTTTTATTTTTTAAATTAAAATATACGGATTTTTTCCTTAATATTCTAGTGTAGTCAGTCTTCATGTACCATGCCTCATACTTAAGTTTTAAGTAAACTTCTGGCCACTTGAAACAGTTCACCCGCATTTTTTTGGTAAAATTTACATTTTATTACATATAACCGATGTTAGACGTAAAACTTACCTAAGCTAAACAGTTTTTTATACAGGGAGTTAAACAAGGCTCTGCAAATTTTTCAATTTTTTATTTCTTCCGAAAATCTAGAAAAACAATTTCTTACTTCTAATCCTTGGAGAAATTGTAAAAAACAATTTCAAACTTTTTTTTTAATTTTTAATATTTTTTGAGACATGATTTTTCTTTGTCAAAGAATTTAACTTTTGTACAGGGTGTCCGGATTTGGTTGCAAAAGCAGGGTATCTCGCTTATTTTTAAAAATAGAACCTTGCGGTTTTCACGAACCCGAGCTAATTTTTTGTGAAACTCATGAAGCCGTAAACAAAATTTTCATAGCCTTCTTCGTTTATGAAATACAGGGCGAAATAGAAAATTTTGCATTTTGAGACCCCCCTCGTATCTCGGTTATCGTAGCGTAGTCATATTTTTCATTTGAGTTGTTATTTTTTAGATATGTCCCAAAGTTGTATTTTTTTTAAATGGGACACCCTGTATATTTGTACAGAAATTGATTTGTCCTTTTAAAAGATTCTCAAAAATAAATAATAGTATGGATCTATTTTAATAGACAACAACAAAAATCCTAATTTTTATAAATATCATCCCAAATTTTGCAGTAGGCCATGCACAACAATGCTGCCTTTTATTTAAAGTCGTCAACAATATCTACATCCTAAGAATAAATCAAAATAAATATGTAACTAAATCTATTTATCAAAATATGTATTTATAATTTCGCACCAAAAAAGTACCACCTACCTAGATTTATGTAACACAAGAACAAAACAGTAATAAATTATTATGTAACAAGCCTTTCAGCAAAAATCAACTGTCGTATAAGAACTACAGTAAAGTTCAAACTGATTTTCATTTTGTTCTATGCATGCTTCGCACAATTTTCGTATTCATTTTAGGGAATTAAGCAAAATAATGGGATGATTTTGTAAATAGCGAAAAATTTCTCTTATTGCATTTCCTAAATCTTGGACATTATCATAGTGGTTTTTGTAAATTCTATTTTCCAGATATCCCCATAGAAAGAAATCTAAAATCGACAAATCTGGGGACCTAGGTGGCCATCTTATAGGTCCATTTGTTCCGATCCATTGATTGGTAAAATTATTGTCCAGAAATAATCTCGTCATTCCAGAATTGTGTGCAGGAGCACCGTCCTGTTGAAAATAAATTTCGTTAATTTGCGCTAGAGGAACATCGTCAAGTAATTCAGTTATAGCTGCCTCTAAAATTTCTATATAGCGATTGACTGTTAGATTTCCCTCAAATATATAAAATTTTATATGTGTTCCTAATATGAAGCAGGACACATTTAGACTAAACCTGCGCTGCGGTCTTCTGGGAAATATTTGGTGTTGATTTTCCTGGGACCAGAATCAACTACTGTGCCTATTGAGTATACCAGAATTACTGAAATGTGCTTCGTCTGACCATATAGCCTTACTTTCAAAATCTCTAACCATATCGCATCTTTTTCAAAACCAATTGCAGAAGACTACACGACGCTCTGCATCCCCTGGCTGTAAGTGCTGCACGAGCCTAAATTTGTATGGGTGGTATTTGTGCTTTTTTAGAATTTCTTGGACTCTAGTTTTTGGAATCCCTATGCTCTTTTCACTGGCCCTACAAGAGTTTGTAGGCTAAGTTTCTGCATTAGCCAAAACCGTAATTTCCTCAGCCTCCCGATTTTCTGTATTATATGTTTTCGTACGAGGTATGATAAATGATCCGTGATTAAGTAAATTCTTTTTTATCCGATAAAAAGTGGATATATCATGTTGCCTAATAATGTTGGAAAGTTTGGTTTTCTTCCATAATAATACAAATATATTTTTACACAATAAATACAAAAAAACTAGCGCTATATTTTATATACGCGTACAAAATTGGGAAATGTCATTTGCTTCCAAGAAAACAAAAGAAAACGGCATCGTTTTGCATGGCCTACTGCAAAATTGGGATGATAATTATAAAAATTAGGATTTTTGTTGTTGTTTATTAAAATAGACCCATACTATTATATATTTTTGAGAAGCTTTTAAAAGGACAAATCAATTTCTGGACAAATATACAGGGTGTCCCATTTAAAAAAACACAACTTTGGGTCATATCTAAAAAATAACAACTCAAATGAAAAAATATAAATATCGCCACTGGATCCAGCGTAAAAAACTGCATAAGCAGCAATTTTTCCCTTTGCGTTAAGTTAAAGGATAACCGAGATACGAGGGGGGTCCCAAAATACAAAATTTTCTATTTCGCCCTATATCTCATAAACGAAGAAGGCTATGAAAATTTTGTTTACGGCTTCATGAGTTTTACAAAAAATTAGCTCAGGTTCGTGATGTAAGGTTTTCTTGCTAGAGGGCCCTTAAGTCATATTCTTTTTATAATGGGCACGGTCTGCACTACGCAGGACATATACAGGTGAAAAAATGTGACAAGGTTAGTTAAAAACCTAGCAATCTTAAAGATCATGTACGTATATTTCGACACCCTGTAGCATAAAAAAGAATTCGAATTTAAAAGTTTTTACTTAAGTTTTAATTGGTAGTGAATATTTTCTCCAAACGGTTTTTTAATTTTCTCTCTAACTTTATGATTTTCACAAATACAGGTGTTGATTTTACAGCCAAATTTACCAACATCGGGTATTACAGGAGACATGTAACGTAAAAGGCTGCCACCTTTTTACTTTTAAAAATTTTTAGATAGAAAATTAAAAAACCGTTTTGAGAAAATACTCGGTACTCCTTAAAACTTAAGTAAAAACTTTTAAATTTAAATTCTTTGTTATGCTAGAGGTTGTTGAAATATACGTACATGATATTTAGGATTTCTAAGTTTTTAACTAACCTTGCCACATTTTTTTCACACCCTGTATATTTTCTGGGTAGTGCAGACCGAGCACATTATAAAAAAAATATGACTTCAGAGCCCTCTAGCAAGACAATTTTACATCAAATGGCTATTAAAAAGTTACAGCTTATTATGTAGAAAAATTAAATTTTTTGGCAAAAAAAATGATATCTCAAAAATATTAAACATTTTAAAAAAAGGTTTCAAACCGTTTTTTACAATTTTACCAAGGATTACGCTAATCTAACAATTAGAACAAAAATTTGTTTTCTGTAGGTTTTCAGAACAAATAAAAAATTGAAAAATTTGCAGAATCTTGTTTAATACCCCGTATAAATAACTTATAAGCTTCGAGAAGTTTTACGCCTAACATCGATTATATGTAATTAAATTTGCAAGATACAGCTAAAAACCGCACCTCAGTATCTCGTCTCCTTTAAAAATATTCGAACATAAATTTTACCAAAAAATGCAGGTGAACAAGTGGCCAGCAGTTTATTTTCAAATATCGACAATTTTAGATTTTGTATAAGTGGTTTCAGTTTTGAGGAGCGGATTTTGCATTTGAATATTAGGTTCTTTAAACTTTTTTCTATAAATGGATGGAACTAGGTATTTAATATGCAATATAAATAAAAATAGTTCTACAGAAAGAAGAACATGTCAAGGAGTCCCAGAGTTTCTTTAAAAATTTGAAAAATTGAAAAATGAAATTGTTTAAAATTTCACGCTTTAGCCTTTCTCTTAACTAATATTTATTTAATACAAATACTTCCTTTTAATAAAAGAACTAGGCTGAAAGCGCTGCAGGTAGAAATAAAGTACATCTCAGAGTATAAGCTCTAACCCTTTTGTCTTTTCAATAGTACAGTTAATACCCCATTAGAATTTTGTACATAGTTGCCAGGTGTTACAGTAAAAACATTTTACATTCTATGTTAATACCTTTATATTTTCCACCTGGTAACCTTGTTTGGAATCCATTTAAAGTTTTATAACATAGGCCTGCTGAGCACAGGTCCGAATTAGTTTCGAAATACAGTTTTAAGTGCTTACAATGCATGCGTTCGTGGGAAAATCGCCATTTTTTCTTAGAAATGGTTTTGACCTAAGATTAAAATGAACGAACTATTACGTGTTAAAATTGTTGTAGTCATTAAACTTTTCCCCTGTATATAAATTTATTCGAGCTAAATGTTTTGTTCTGATATTAGTTTTCAATGTCATTCCAATTCATTAATATCCGATTAACAAAATGTTTTATTCTAATAAAAGACATATATTTTTGTAAAATACCAGAAAATATATTTTATCAGATTTTTTACCTCGCTGGTCATCTACAGACTGATGACACAACTTCCATAGGGTGCCGTTGGTGTCTGAATACCTGTCGAACACCTCAATCATGCCGTTTTCATTATTGCACTCTGCGTGACTAAGTTTCACGGAATATAGTTCCAAAGATATGACGTAGCCTGGAGGCGCAATTAAACGTTGTAGAAAGTTCAAGTTCGGTGGAGACTGCTGAGGATAGTTAAGATGAAGTAAGACACCTAAGAAAAACGATAATAATTAATTTAAATTACAAGAATTAATTTTTAGTATACCTTGAAGAAATTAAATCATTAATTACGTTGAAATTGTCATTACTGCTTAATGCTAAACTTAACTTATAGATTTAGATTTTTATTTTGGATGCCTAAAACCAAATATTACTTTTGGTTTTATTTTCATATTTTTTATATTTTTTACATTACAATAATAATAATTTTATTTCACCAATAAAACAGATGTACATAATATGCAATCAGCAATTGGAGAAAACGTCACAAAGAGGAAATCTAGTATACCTACTTATAAAAGTATATCGTCATAAAAGTTACAGGTAAGTACATAAATAATCACTAAAAAAGGAACAATACAAATACTACATTAGACGCGTGCATTTTTAAAAACAACAAAAAAAAAACTAAACTAAAAACTAATTTAAGAACTCTTGCACAGTATAAAAATTACCCTCCACCAGATATTTTTTTAATTTACGTTTGAAGGATTTAAGATTATCAGCATCTTTAATATCATTATTTAATTTATTAAAAAACCTACATGCTTTATATATCACATTTTTTTGAAAAAATGTGGAATTATGTAAATTATGTAGAAATAATGTTTTATTTCTAGTACTGTAACCATGTGAAGCGCGATTGCTTTGAAGTTTTTTAATATTCTGATATGCAAAAACGGAAACTTTAAATATGTAAATTCCAGCCAAGGTCAATATTTTTAATTGCTTGAAATAGTCTCGACACGAATCTGTACATGAAAGACCACACAAAATTCGTATAGCATATTTTTGAAGCAAAAAGATTCTTGTCACGTCCGAGCTTGAGTTCCAATTTATGATGCCATAGGACAGGTGAGAGTGGATATTAGAATAATATACCGACATCATAGCATTTTGACTACAGTAATTTGACAATGATTTCAAACTATAATAATGTTTTCTTAACCGTATGCATAGACTTTCTATATTATTTCCCCATCTTAGGTTTTCATCAATTTCCAAGCCCAACATTACTGAGGACTTGGAAGGTGTAATAAGACCAAGGCTAGATCCATGAAGTAAAAAATTGTAATTTTTTTGTTTTTTATTTGAAAATACGACGAAATTTGTTTTACTTTGATTTATAACCAAACCATTTTTTTTTGGACTACAACATAATACCATCATAAACCAAATCTGCTGTTCTTTTGAGAGATAGTGCACTCTTTTCCACGATCACAATGTTTGTATCATCTGCATATGATATGACAGAAATACCAGTGGACATATTCATAAAGTAGGAAGTGAGATCATTAGAATAAATAAGATATAGTAGTGGACCAAGGACTGAACCCTTGGGAACACCCTGATTTACTGGCAATGAGTCGCTTCCCATCCCATTCACCACAACACATTGTTGACGTCCACCCATATAAGACTCCATGAGCTTCCATGCCTGTCCTCTAATGCCATATCGATGCAACTTTATTAATAATAGTTCATGGCTAACCATATAACATGCTCGGGACAAATCCAAAAATAAACCGAATACATGAAGATGTTTATCAACTGCATCGACAACTGTCGATTGGAAATCACAAAGGGCACTTTCTGTACTGCGTGATTCCGTAAAACCATGTTGAGAAACGCTAATAATGTTATTTTTATTAAAAAAAAAAATGAAATAATTGATGTTTCAAATTCAACTCAAAAATTTTAGAAATGCTTGTTAATAGATTTATGCCTCTATAATTTGAATAATCATTAGAATCCCTCTTTTTATAAAGTGGAATGACAGTTGCAAACTTCAATTGCTCAGGAAATATTGCATACTGCGCTGAGAGATTTATCAAGTATGTTAAAACATCACAAAAAGCAAAACCACACTTTTTCAACAAATTATTGGATAAGCCATCATGTCCTGTGGCATTTGAGTTCTTAAGGTTTACAATAAATGATAAAACATCTTGTTTACAAATGGGAGAAAGAAAACATGTATTTACACAAGGCGGTACGCAGTTATCAAGAAATGTCCTGTCGATATTATTATTACTAAGAGGTAAATTAGTAAATTGATAATTAAAATTACTTGCAACTAAATTATCCGAAACTATTTCGCCATTTTCAATTATTTTCAGTGCCGTATAAGAATTGTTTTTATTTTGTAACGTTTTTATAATTTGCCACATTGCCTTTGATTTATTGCTTGAGTTTTGAATTATTTTATCATTTTGTTGTGTAAAAAAGAGTTTAAATTTTTCTCTATAAATACTATTAATATGTTTGCTAATACATTTGTACCTTATATCTTTTTTTTGATAGGTCAGTGAATAAAGTAATCTTATCTTTTAGGCAAAATAGCTCCGGCGATAGAACTACATTTTTTTGTTTATTTTGAGTGCTGTTACTTATTTTAATTAATGGAAATGGCAATTCATAATAATAAAATAATTGCCTGGCAAAGACTTCAAAAGCAAGATTGAGACACTCACGAGAATAAACTTCATTCCACTCCTCGGTGTTTAAAAAGTCTAGAAAACGTGTTACATTTTTATTTGAAAAGTCGTGTCGCATAACATACCTTGCCGTGGTATCCTTCTTATCAGTTCTGACCAGCCCAGATTAACAACAGATGCTGAAAACTGTGTGTTTGAACTTATTAAAAAATTATCAATGCATGTGCTTGAATTTGTAGCTACTCTCGTGGGTCCCCTAATAGTTAGTATGTATAAAATTAAAAGTAGCTAATAAATCTAGAAAAATCGACAGTTGTATACTATGCTCTAAAAAGTTTAAATTAAAATCGCCCCCAATAACAAGGGTAGTAAGTGGATTAAATTGATTTTCGAGTAGCGAATTAAAACATGTTAAAAAAACCTTAAAATCTCCTTTAGGTGGCCTATATACAACAATTAACTTTAATTTCAAACTGCTTATAATTACAGAAGCACATTCAAACACGCCTTCAACACAAAAGTCAGCAACATCACACACTGTAGCACTATATGTGAAACAATTATTTTTAAAAATAGCTACACCTCCATTCTTTATAGAAGCACGGGAGAAAGACGAACATAGATTATAATTACGTAAAATTATTTGGTTCAATTGCTCATCACTCTGCCACTGCTCAGTGTGCAACAGAAAGTCACAATTCACATTCTGTATACCTGCAATAAGTGGGAGTATCTTGTTAGATAAACATTGAATGTTTTGATGACAGAAAATAACAGAATTTGATGCTTTTTGCTTAGGCAATTAATTATTTAAAAGCATTTGTTCAATAAATGTATTACTCAAAGTTCCTGTAGTCACCACTGGGACAGACGGGGATATAAAAAATTACTATCGGAAGATGATTTATCTTTTTCTATGACATTTTTCTCCACCGTGCACACATTACTTACCACATCAATCACATTATTAATCAGTTCTTTTATTTCAGTATCTACTTTACTACATTCGCTCGAGTTACAAAGATTTATCCTATTTATACTATTATTTAAATTACAGGCCGACAATATATGATTCTTATAGACCTGTTAAATCTCAACCTATTACTAATACAAATATTAGACAATTGTAGAAAATTATTGTAGATACTATAATGGCTTTTTACGTCACAATCAGGTATAAATTTAAATTAAATAACAAATTTTATTCCTATTTAGTGCTTATGTTGTAAAATAATTGTTGAGTTGAGTTTTGTAGCTCATTTTTAATTTTTGTTCCTAAGCAAAACCGATGTTCATGTTTTTGGTACCAAAATCTATCAAAACACAAATAAACTTAGGTCTTTTTGTTTGATGTAAACATAAGTCTGGTAACCTAAAGGAAACTTCTGCCTCTGTTTTGGGACTTACAAAGACAACAATTTTTTTATTTTAATGTTTTTTTTTTAAATTTTGGTATTTAAATACTTATTAATAAAATGAAAATAGTTTTATCTTCCACTTTTGCACTGAATATTTAGCGAAACGTCATCATCTTTGTAAGGTATCTGAATAAATATATTAGTAAATCTATAAAAAAAAATTAGTGCGCGTTATTCAATCTGATGCAGGATAGGAGTTTTAAAACTATTACAAATAAAAAAGTTAATTCTAAGTTGTACTACTATAGAATTACCAGTTTTTAATATTTTTATTACCAGCAGAATTGTTTTTCAAAACAATTATCTTTTCTTCCGTGGAAGCAGCATCGTAAGTTCTATAAAACGCTTGAAATCCTCTGCCTTTTGGATGATTTCGAGTTTGCAACTTTATTTTCATAATTTCTTCGAAAGATATAAAATTTCCTGAAACAAATACAAATCTAAATTTTCAAAAAACGCATTTTGTCAAAAATATTTTTTTTAGATAAAATATTTAATGAAATTTTATCGTAAAATTTTTAACAATTTAGAGACAGAACAATAATGTATAGCTATGTTAACTGGCATAGGAAGTAAGAATCAATGTAATAAAAGCATTAGCTCTGAAGAGAGGTTCTGTGTTTGACCTGTATGTGTGTCTGTGTGTACATTTTTCTACAAATTTGAACGATTTTGAATGAGGTTTTAACCATATTGTATAGCAACATTCCAAGGTGGTTTTAGTACAGAAAACGGCAAGTTTAGTTTTAAAAGACAAAAACTGCTTTAAGTACTTGTTTGAAAAGTGCTCTTAACCATAATGAATAATAAAGTTATGTTGGAGAGCACATAATATTCATATTAAAAAGCAATATACACCCTTCTTTACAATTTAAATAAAAAAACTAATCAACTAAAAAATCGTAAAATTTGAAGATTTTTAAGCGCCGGTTTTAACAATATAGTTCGAAAATAGGGTAGAATATACAAAACATCTTTAGGTGTCTATTTATTTAGAAAAAAATCAAAAGTATGCATAAAACAATAAGTAAAAGGAGAACAAAAAAACAAATATTTAAAAAAGCACTGGAAAGGAAAAAAAACATTTCAAATGTCCTTTAAAAGTCGACCTCAAACTAATAACCTGAAATAAATAAATATTTGTTGAGAAATTAGACCATATTATGTCAATTAAGAAATAATGGCTCCTGGGATTAGACCGTGTCTATATGTAATAACTTTTCGACCTTCCTTGTATTTTGGAAAAATTCAAAATAGCCAATCGATGTATTTTTTCTTGTAGAATCCAAAAATGTCATGGAAAAAATATTTGAACCAGAAACAAAAGAGTTACGCTATGCATCAGGTGTTTTTTAAATGGAATGTATCGTTTTTTATACGATTTTTGGAAAGAGTGATTTTTTTTATGTCCGTTCTAAACTAAAATTTTAGCTTCACCTGTTTAAAATATACGATAGGTTGGTATAGGTGATCAAGGTAAAATGACGTTTGAATGTTTTGTCAATAAAAATTGACATTATTTTAATTATTGTCGAAGTCTTCACCTAAAAAATATATATTTGACTCTGATCGAACTGAAATACTCTTTGGACGAGAGACTACAGATTGTTATGCTATTTTACAAGTGCCAAGAAAATGCAAGAGAAGCAAGAAGAAGATTTATTGCAAATTTTCATAGAAATATATCCATCAATACAATTCTAAGGACAAAAAACCTATTTGAGGAAAATAAAACTTTACATGATAGAAAAAGAAATATACAAAGAAGAAGAAATCGAGACCAGGCCATTATAAATTATTTTCAAGTTAATCCAACCAAATCTATTTCGGATGCAGTTCGGGAAGTTCAGTACGGTGGCGGTGTAAGGCGCAGAAGAGTTACCCGAGGGACACTGGACACAGGACTCTGAAAATTCATAAATTTAGGCCTTTTCGTATCCTTCCACTTCAGCACCTAACACCGGCATAAAAAGAACTTCGCTTCCAATTTGTTTCTCAAATGGTAATTCGGCAAGAAAACGAAGACCCTAATTTATTCAAAAATATTGTGTGGACCGACGAAGCTACTTTCACAACATCGGGAGTATTCAACAGATATAATAGTCACCACTGGGCCGTTGAAAATCCAAAAAAGTTCCAGACTATTAAATTTCAAGGGAGGAATTCTATTCATGTTTGGTGTGGGATAAAAAACAATAAACTTTTGGGACCAATATTTTTTAACGGGACTTTAAATGGGCACAGATATTATGAGTTTTTAGAAAACGAAATTGAAAATTTTTTGGAAGACTTACCATTGGCAGAATATCAGAATTTAATTTGGCAACATGATGGGGCGCCTCCTCATGCCGTGCATGATGTGGTTCAATTTTTAAATCGGCGCCATAACGAATGGATAGGGCGAAATGGAACATATGCTTGGCCGCCCAATAGCCCCGACCTCTCAGTTTTGGATACATTTCTTTGGGGCCATTTGAAGAACGTCGTATACAGACAACGAAACGAAAATATTCAAGAGATCATGGGAAAAATTGTCGATGAAATAAACCGCCTTAACCAGGAAAATCATATTGTAACAGCAAGTTTAGAAAGGCTACAAAGGGGTTATCGATGTTGTTTCGAGAAAAACGGCGGTCACATTGAAAACTTATGTTATTAGTAGTTTTATTTTATTATTTAATAATTATTTTTTATTGAATTTCTTTTTTTATCATGTAAAGTTTTATTTTACTCAAATAGGTTTTTTATCCTTAGAATTGTATTGATGGATATATTTCTATGAAAATTTGCAATAAATCTTCTTCTTGCTTCTCTTGGATTTTCTTGGCACTTGTAAAATAGCATAACAATCTGTAGTCTCTCGTCCAAAGAGTATTTCATTTCGATCAGAGTCAAATATATATTTTTTAGGTGAAGACTTCGACAATAATTAAAATAATGTCAATTTTTATTGACAAAGCATTCAAACGTCATTTTACCTTGATCACCTATACCAACCTATCGTATATTTTAAACAGGTGAAGCTAAAATTTTAATTTGTAAAACATTAAAATGTAATATAAACAGCTATCGCAAAATCAAATCTTTTAATCAGAACGGACCTAAAAAAAATCACTCTTTCCAAAAATCGTATAAAAAACGATACATTCCATTTAAAAAACACCTGATGCATAGCGTAACTCTTTTGTTTCTGGTTCAAATATTTTTTCGATGACATTTTTGGATTCTACAAGAAAAAATACATCGATTGGCTATTTTGAATTTTTCCAAAATACAAGGAAGGTCGAAAATAGGTCTCTGTTCAGTCCTCGCTGGAACACCCTGTACATTCAGGGATCTTTACTTCACGAAATCGCACCTCTAAAATGATACTCTGGATCATATAATTAAGATACTAAAAGAGTACCCTGCAGATTGTTAGTGATTAGTTGTATCTGAATAAGGTAATACTGCCTTACAAAAGTACTTTCCACAATGTTAACTTAATGTACAAAAGCGTTGCTCGAAGTGGTTAAAAGCACGCTGAATATGCTGTTTTTTAATTGCTTTGTTGTTAGTCAAAATGCTTTAGATACAGTTATACAGTATTTTTTTCTAAATTTAGTACTGTTACTTTACATTTCTAAGGCACATTAACTAAACTTACTACATTGTCTACACAATGGAATCGACCCAGGTAGTTTTATTGAAGGGCGTTAAGTATGTCGAGGTTTTTCAGTTTAAAATAGTCGAAATGTCTACATTTATTTCGAACATCCTGTAGCATCTAACTCAAATTTCTATATACACAACTTTTTTTTTCATCTCTATAGAGCACTTGTACCAATTATAAGTGTTCTATTTTTAGAAATAATGGCGCTACTGATAATTTATTATAAAATTGAAAACTAGTATTTAAAAAAAAATTGAAACTTTTAGATATATAATAATAGTAATATAAAAGTAATATAGTTTTATGCAGAATTTAAAAGTAAATTAAAAAATAGGATCTTTCATTGGAAAAACACATGCTATATTCGTCACACTTTTTAAACCTGCATAATTGAAATCATTTTAAATTATGCACCTTAATATTCTCTAAAACTATTGTATTTAACATTTTTTTTTGTAAATTCAGAAAAAAATGAGATAATGAATTTTACTCTATCGTTGACTCACCCTGTACACAGGGCCACGGTTTGACTCGAATCTCTGTAAACTCATTCTTTATTCAGATATGGTGAAGTGAAGACCCCTGAACATGTCCGCGTAACCGAAGGCAAAATATCAAAAACTGACTCCAATTTGATACGTTAAATCCCAAAAACGATGATTTTTAAATGTTGCAATAACCACAGATAAAACAATAATTTAGAAGAGGATTCTATATATTACCAGGACTAATTATTTCACTACGCTTTCATTCAATTCAACGTTCCTTTATTTTAGCCTGAAAACAATTACTAACATTCCAAAACTTCAGGTCTTTACACTCGAACTAACGCAATGCGATGAGAAAGCGAGATAAAGAACGGTAAAGAGACAAGAAACAACAATAAGCCCCACTTCAACCGGCATAATTGGCCGGGTATTTAAATCCCTAATAATATTTAAACAGGCATTTATTATTAGAGTTGACGAAAGTCGCTGTAATTAGAGGAAACCGTCTCGGCTTTTACGAGATTAAAAGCGGAAATCAGCTTTCGGCCTAAATAGAACAAACAGCTCGACGGGCCTACCCCCTCTACTTATACGGGCGTTAGCTGAATATTTCGGGGATGAAAATTATATCCTAGACACCTAGGAAGTCAGAGATTTGCCTTCATGTAAAATTCTAATAAGCACAAATAAATTGTAGTAAAACTGAAAGTTTGAAGAATGCCAAAGTGGAATTTGCATTCTGATACAAGGATAATATGCAACGGGCTTTTGAGATAATTGATCACCAAAGAGTGGTGAAGAACCTTGAACATATCGACTCCGTCTTACAACCAAAAGTCAAAAGTTAATAATAATTCATCACCATAGACTAGACTAAAAGTGATCTGGAAGTCCCCCAGGGTAATGTGTGGGGACCTTAGTACAGGGTGTCCCATTTTGTATTTTTGCGGGGTATCTCCGTTATTTTTATAGATAGAAAGTTGCGGTTTTCGAGACCGCTACTTTTTCGTAAAACTAAAGATGCCATTACCAAAATTATCATAGCCATTTTAGTTTTTAAGATACAGGGCTAAATTGAAAATGTTGCATTTTCAGTCACCCCTCGTATCTCAAAAATGTGAAAACTGCTTCTTGTATAACTTTTCCCGTAGAACTTAATTCCGCCTTCGGAATTAGTATACAGGGTCAGGTCAAAAAGTTATCGGACCCTTAATAACAGTTAGTTTGTAACAACAGTTCTACAGCATAAAGCAACAATATAATAAACACAAAAAAATAACATTATTAAAAAAAGAAAAAACAAATTTTTAAAAGAAATGTTTAAATTGACGACCATTTTCTCTAATGCAAAATTGGCACATTTTTGTAATTCTTTGAATAGCTTTAAAAAGAACTATTGGTCTCATTCGCAGATCTCGAAAGGCCAAACAAACCGCTTCTCGAAGTTCTGCTATGCCGTCATATCGTGTTTTATATACTTCATTTTGTATATAGCCTCATAAAAAAAATCTAAAACTGAAAGATCTGGAGATGGAAGAGGCCATCTAACAGGTCTGTTGGCACCTAATCATCTTTGAGAAAAGTTATTATTAAGACATTCCCTTAAGAGCCTAAAGTTGTGCCTTGGGGAATATTTTGGAGAAGTTCTGGAATAACTTCCTCAAGGATTTCTAGGTATCTAACTGCTGTAAGACCTCTTTCAAAAATCCTATAAATATAGTATATAATCTGCCCAAAATAAAACATGACACTGCAACTCCAAAACGTCGTTGTTGTTTCCTTTCAGATATTAAATGCTGATTTTTAATATGCCAGTTGCTGGTATCCGATTAAAAATTCCCGCACTTGAAAAAAAGCATTCGTCTGACCAGATAACAAGTCTGCCGAATAAAACGTTAGCATCGATTTGTTGCAAACTCCACTGGCAATGATCCATGCTTAACTAAATTTGCTTTTAAACGAGCATATATCTCAAAAAACGGTTGTCTTCTTTCTGTATATCTAACAAGCAAAAACTTATAATGATAATTCAGATTTTCATAGCCATAATAGCTTACGTCCCTTTGGAAATATAATTCTGAGGCTTCTTCAGAATTTTCATTAATCTGTATAAAACATACCAGCATATCATATTTTTCATACGCTGCCATTATTCAAAGAAATTGATAATTATCAATTAAATAAAAACACCAAAAGAACGTTTATAAACCGCTTTATAAACCAAAAGTCGATCCAAAAACCGATGATAGACAAATATTTGACGTTTATTTTCGTTTGTTGTAATGGTTTCGTTAAAGCTTTTAATAACAGAAGTTAGTTGATTTTTCAAAAGATTTTCTATTTGGTTTTCATCATGGGATAACTTTTCGATGCACTCATTGAAATATTCACCATCGGAGGCATCAAGATTACCAGTTATTGATTTCCAAATGGTTCCAATACCATTAAGAATACCACGTTTTTCTCCAAAAATGTACTTTTTAGTGTAGGCCATTAGTTCAGTGTACTTTTGGTTAACGGCGTTTGATATTTGTTTAAGGAGACTAACATGAGTTTGAACTTGCGGCTTAAAGGCTTTCATTCGCGGTACGTCTTCGTCTATAGTGTTTAATAAGCTTTCTAATATTTTGTCATTATTACTAATTGTTTCTTTGATTGGTCCGAGGTCTTTGTAAACAAGGAGGGTCTCTTTATCATTTGAGATTTTTACGGTCGCTCCTTCATGAAAGAAAATTCCTAAGGTGTTGTTTATTGGTGTTAAAGTGTATTGGGACTGAGTGGCTGTTGAAAGTGCCAAGAACCTAGAAGAGAAAAATTGCTCATAGTATGATTTCAGTCTGTCAAATTTTATTTTAGATTTTTGTTTAGTTTCGGGGTTTATCAGAATTGCTGAATTTTGTAAAATTTCGATTATTTCGAATAGACCGTTAAATTTATTTTGGCTTTTGTCCTTGATTTGTGATTCTTTAATGTATACCTTATCTCGTACATTATATTCATAGGGGTGAGCAGAAACATTTTGGTCGAAGCGCTCTTTGTCTTTTTCTTTTTGTTGACATGTTGTTGCTCGGGCTTTTTTATAAAAGTATTGCATGCGGTTGTTTAGATCTTGTATATATTTGGAAATAAGACGTTTTCCATTATATAGGATTTCAGGTGGTCTATGAGGTGTGTCCCACCCATAGCCTACTATTAAAATATGCATTAAATTTTAGAAAATTGTCATTTATTTGCGAGTTTCTGAGAGAAAATGCCTACTATTATATATTTTTGAAAAGGTAAAAAAGGACAAATTCTATAGTCTATAAATATACAGGGTGCTCCATTTAAAAAAATAAAGTAGCGTCCGATAACTTTTTTACCTGACCCTGTATAGGAATTCCGAATTGAGTTCTACGGGAAAAGTTACATAAGAAACAGTTTTCATGTTTTCGATAAGTTATCTGATAGTTGAGATACGAGGGGTGCCTGAAAATGCTACATCTTCAATTCAGACCTGTTTGTTTGCCGACGGCGTTTACAGATGTTATCACCGCCTTATATAATAAAATGAGGGTATTATTTAATTGGTTGTGTCATAATAAATTAAAGCTCATCTTAAATAAAAACTATGGTTTTCGGTAGTATGTAAATGTAAATGATTTTCAGAACAACATTTATTAGTACAAATAAATGACATCGGCATTGAAAATGTTAGACAGTTTAAATACTTAGGTATAATTTTTGATTTTCAGTTCAGTTCTTCTTTTCATGTTGATTATATGTTTTAAAAAATAAGCTTCTTGGGCAAAATTGCATCCGATTTGAGACCTTGGCCAAGAAAATTAATTTTTTAATACAATTATATCGCCACCCTTTCAATATTGTCCGTCTTGGCTGTTGTCTTGCAGAAAAGAAGAAGTTGCAATTGTGGCAAAATAAATATACAGGGCTTTCATTATTTTGACACAAAGAGACAAAAAAACTTTAAATAGAAAAGTTGTGGGATTTTTCTTTTATAAGCTTTTATATACATATTTTTTTATCAAAATCACTGAAAAGTTAGAAAATATATATAAGATATAATTTTTTTAATAAGACCCTCCTTCTGATTATAACTATATCAGGTTTGAGACTTCATCTTGTAAGACAAAAGAGAAAATTGACAAAAACGATGCCTTAAAAGGGAATGTATATCGGATTTATAAGTTTTTTTCGCAGACCACGAAGGCCGAAGGCCTAAGTACTGGATACCTTTATTGCTTTAAATGAAAAGAGGGAAAGGTTATTTATGGAGAATTTAAATTGAATTTAAAGACTTACAGAGTTAGAGAAGAGGGAAAAGCCTTTGCTCTATTTGGGAATAAATGAGTGAACATAGTAAGAGATACTTGATTTTTGTAGTTCGCCGGTGAAGGGATGCATGTGGGTCGATATTCCCGTCTTTCTGGCAGCAATGATTAAGGAAAGTATAATGGCTGATAATTCATCAGAACAGAATCCGTGGTAGTATCTTAAAAACAGACGAATATCTCTTTTTGAACAGAGTCAAGGAAGCTAGGAAAAGGAAATCTAATTTCTCCGCAGCTATTGTGGCAATTGAGGTGATGTAATCATGCCCCCAAAGATCTATCTGAAAAGTGATATCAGCTGGGTTAAAGAAAAGAGACTTGGTTAAATTTTTGCAAAGTTACCTTTTAAGTCGGTTTCAATTTGTAAGTATCGTGGTTATATTTCAGACACTCTTATTGCAACGTCGGGTGTTCTCCAGGGGGTCTGTCCTGGGTCCCTTATTTTTTTAACATCTTTATAAACGTCATCGTTATCGGTATGAATAATAATTGTTTACTTCATGCTGACGACTTAAAAATACTACGCGCAATTGACTGTCTTGCTGATTGCCGAAACTTGAGTCTTGATATCTTAGTCGATGATGTAAAAAATACAAACTGCCCCTTAACATCAATAAATGTAATGTTTTATCATTCAGTAGAAATAGAATTCCTACACAGTATGAGTATCGCATGGATGGTGTTGCTCTGAAACGAGTTGAACATTTTAGAGGCTTGGGACTTATAATTGATAGCAGGTTTTCATTTATCCATCACATTGAAGATACTGTTGCCAAGTCTTATCGGAATTTGGGATTTCTTATACGATCTAGTCGGGAGTTCAAGTCACCTGAAACCTTATGCTCGCTTTTTCATTCTCTAATTCGTAGTAGGTTAGAGCATGCCTCCTATATTTGGCACCCTAATTATCAAGTGCTTATTGATTTGAACTAGAGAGAGGTACAATATAAATTTTTAAGATTCCTGAGTTTTAAAAAAAATTCTGCTATCTCAGGTTATTTTTCATGATCCCGCTAGACCAACTCGGTCATCACCATTATTTTATCTTCCAAAGCCTAGAACGAACGTTTTAAAATTCTTACCACTGCATCATATATGTTCACTTCACAGTCGCTTGAAGGATTATTTGGATATTTTCCATTGCAATTGTAAAAAAAAATAAATCTGTTAGTTTTGATTACACTGGGGAACAAAAAAAAAACTTTTTTCTGCGGCATTAGTTTTTGTAGTAAATTTAGTGACATTAAACACAATAAGTCCTAACTACATATTTTGTTTGTTTAAATTGACTCTACTTTCGTTTACAGTTAGCGATGACGCCTTTTATTCTATGCAACAAAAAGTGTTTATTTGTTGCCTTCGCGGCGACTTTACTTATCGCATCTAAGCGGGCCATGAAATAAAATCGAGTGCACAAATCTTTTTTGACAGTGACATTTCAGTCAGTTTAAAATTATTTTATTAGATATCAAGTGCTTTTTTGTCACTATCTGAATTTTTTAAAAGAACGTATTTTTAATTGCTACTATATCAGTTTGTTCATTAAGTCGTTTAAGTTGGTGTTAAATTTAAAAATAACAATGAATTCTTCACGCAAGAGTTGTGTGAACCATCCCGACAAATTTTGCTACATATGTGGAAAATTCTGTCAAGAAAAACAGCAAAGAAACATTAACGGTTTTGTAAAACAAGCATACCAAGCATATTTTGGCAAGTATCTTGGACAGCAGGATAAATGGTGGGTGCCTCATAAAGTTTGTAAATCTTGTGTAGAGTCACTTCACTACTGGACCCAAGGGGGACGCAAAGGACTTCCATTTGGGGTGCCGATGACGTGGTGTGAGCCATCAAATCATGTTGATGATTGTTACTTTTGTGCCGTGAATATAAAAGGTATGAATAAATATAAAAAGCGTACTTGGGTTTTTCCAAATATACAGTCGGCTAAATCACCAGTGTTGCATAGTGACTCATTGCCAGTGCCGATATTTAGTACCTTGTCAAACGTTACTTGTGATGATGTCGAAATGATGGACATTCAAAGTGACAGCGACAGTGAAAGTGAATTCGAATATTATAGTGCAACTGCAACGGTGAGGGTTTTTTCACAAGGAGAGTTAAATGACTTGATTCGAGATTTAAATTTGTCTAAGAAATCAGCAGAGCTTCTTGCATCAAGACTTAAAGAAAAACAGTGCCTACAGCCTGAGGTAAACATAACATCTTATCGAACGAGAGAGAAAAACATTCTTCCGTATTTTACCGAGGAAAATAGTTTAGTATATTGTAACGATGTTTCCGGACTTCTACATTTAATGGATCTTTCCGAATACCGACCAGAAGATTGGCGGCTTTTTATAGACAGTTCTAAAAGAAGTCTAAAATGTGTTTTACTGCACAATGGAAATAGATTAGCTTCAATCCCGATAGGTCACTCTACCAAACTTAAAGAGGAATACCAAAACATTAAACTGGTTTTAGAGAAAATTTTGTTTGTACAACATCAGTGGTCTGTATGTGTGGATTTAAAAATGGTGAACTTTTTATTAGGTCAACAAGGTGGGTATACTAAATACCCCTGTTTTCTCTGTTTATGGGATAGTCGGGCAAAGCAAGAGCACTGGACTAGAAAGGACTGGCCGTCGAGAGAAAATATGACTGTTGGGAATGCCAATATTATTCACGAACCCCTAATTAGCCGGGAAAAAATCATTCTTCCGCCACTTCATATTAAACTTGGGCTCATGAAACAGTTCGTTAAAGCTCTGGATAAAAATGGTGATTGTTTTAAATATATTTGTCAAACATTTCCAAGCCTTAGCATGGAGAAATTAAAAGCAGGTATCTTTGATGGTCCCCAAATCCGCAATCTTATAAAAGACAAGAACTTTTTAAATCACATGAATGAGGTCGAAGCAGAAGCATGGAAAAGCTTTGTATCTGTTGTCAAAAACTTTTTGGGTAATCACAAGGCAGCAGAATATTGCGAAATTGTCACACAGATGTTAAAAACTTTTGAAAAACTAGGAGCTAACATGAGTATAAAAATTCATTTCTTGCATAGCCATTTGGATCGATTCCCGGATAACTTGGGCGATTACAGCGAAGAACAAGGAGAGCGGTTCCATCAGGATATAAAAATAATGGAAGAAAGATACCAAGGTCGGTGGGATCGTCATATGATGGCGGATTACTGCTGGACGTTACAAAGGGATTGCCCAGAACAAAGATACAAGAGACGGTCATATACCAAACGTTTCAACTAACTTTTTTTAGTATTTCAGTTTTATTGGCTTAGTTTTAATTTAATCTAACATAATAAAATAGCTGGTGGCATTCAAAATATAGATATTCAATATAAATAATTTTATTTTTTTTTGTTTTAATTTATATGACACTTTTTTTTATCTCAGAAACTAGAGTCAATTAAGATTTTTTCCCATACTCCTCGTATTTGGGGCAACACAATTACTCAAAATCGACTTTCAGAACCCGCGCCGCAGAATCACTGTTCCCCTGTGTTATTTATAAGTATATATGTTAGATATTTGATAATTTATATTGCTGGATAAATATATTTTTTTTCTGTATAATTTAATCTTGACTGTGTATCCTGCTCAATAATAGGGGCTATTGTCCTGTCAGGTAGTGTAAATAAATAAATAAATAAAAATAAATAAATTTGTGAGCTAGTAAGCATGATAGAGTATTAGTGGCATTAACCTGGACAAGGTTCAATGATTTGAATGAGGTCCTCAGTAAGGGATAAAATCATTACTCTACGCCATCACTGTTAGAAACCCTCTCTAACGCATTGCGTCTTATGGTAGGGTTTTCAGTTTTTTTTAAGATGAAGGTATCAAACCTGATGTAATAAGGTAAAAAGGGGCGCATTTAATGAAATAATAGTACATAGGGTGTCTCATTAAAAACACAATATATTTTTCAAGTTTCTAATGCATTTTAAAAACTTTTGGAACTTTTAAAGAAAAATCCTACAATTTTTTTTTTAAAGCTCTTTGTACATTCTATAGCTACATATCTAACTGGATATCAAAATAAAAATAAAGGCCTTTTATGCGTACAATCTTAGGTTGTAACGGTTATTGCACAAACATAACCAATTCAGGAAAATCAACGACTAAAAAACTGTCGTTCCTTTAAATGGTCGTTTATTATACTTAATATAGATACGATATAATGAATAGAACTTGACAGTGCTGCTGCTACTTTAACTAAACAGTTACCTAAAAATATGTAAACCCCTGATTTTGAGCAGAAAGCAAAAGGCAGGGCAATTGGGGGGTTGCTTCCCGAAAAATCCAGGCTAAAATATGAATATATTTTCAATAGGTTCCAAAATTGGTGCAGAAAGAAGAATGTGCAATGGGAATGAAAAGGTACTTATACTCCTCAAAAGAAAATCTGAGAGATATCGATCAAAAAAGTCAAGGGTATTAACTAAAACTAATATTACAACATTCCTTCTAGAAGCGGATGACAAAAAAATACTTATTTATGAAAGAAGCATTGATTATTGGGCTTGCAGGAGCTTGCAGGCGAGAGGAGTTAACAAAATGGTTGTTGGCTTTAACCTAAAACAAACAGTATTTCAGCCCACCCGCTTGCAATCATGCTTAGATAAATGTTGAATCTGCCTATGTAATTGATGTTTGTATTTCTGATCATAGAGGTCAGATTATAGAGAGTAAAATTGGGTGTGATGTGATTGAAAATAAACATACTCGTAAAATGTTTAGACCTATAACGTAAAATGATGCTAATATTGCCTTTGAGAGCTTTATTAATATCTTGAGTCCTTCCCTGAAAAATCATATAATGTCAGATCTGATCATGTATACAGCATGAACTGGTTTAATGATGATTTGAGAGCAATGCGTGAACATTTAGGGTTTTCTAGTGACTTAAAACATCAATATAATACTAGGGAAATAAATCAACGATTTAATCAATATAAAAAAATCTATAAAACTGAAATACGTATTGCAAAAATAAAATCAAATGATAGATATGTAAGTTCATCATCAATTCCTAGTAAAGCAATATGGCAAATAATTAACAACAAGCGAGGAAAGACTACAGACTCCAAAAAGATCCCCTTAAGTCCTGATGAGCTAAACAATTTCTTTTCGAACATCGCATCGCCCAGAACATAATTGCTGATATACCACAAACAAATAAAAATCCCGTTCATTACATCAACAATATTGTTAATGAAACTCTTTTTGTGTTCCGAGAAGTCACATTTAATGAGGAAGGGAAATTACAAATAGCCTCAAAAATAAAAACAGTAGAGATATTTTGGAATTTAACATTAAACTTATAAAAACTATTAAAAACCATATAATCGTTCCTAACATTCTTAAAACGGCAATAGTAAATCCTGGAGGGAGATCCTACGAGACCGGATAATTATAGGCCAATACCTCTATTACCTGTAATTTCAAAAATCTTGGAAAAGTGCATGGCTGTTAGAATAATAGAGTTCTTTGAAACAAATAATCTCTTTACCGAATGTCAATTTGGTTTCAGGTAAAACAAGAATACCACACTTGGCATTCTAAATCTTGTATCAGATATAATGGACGCCTTTCATGGGGCACAATATGATTCTGTGTTGTTCTGTGATCTGAGCAAGGCGTTCGATTGTGTTAACCATAACATTCTTCTGTTTTAGACTGGCAAAGCTGAGACAGTATAACTTCTCCCAAGATAGTTTAGACCTTATCAAGTCTTATCTGGACAACAGATTTCAATTAGTAAGGGTAGCTGGTGTGTTGTCAGCAAGGAGTGGAATAAGTATTGGATTACCACAGGGCTCGATACTAGGACCAATTCTATTTTTAATTTATATAAACGATCTACCTAACCAGGGAAATGTTGGCGGTTTCATGCTTCTGGCTGAAGACACAACAGGTGATACACTGCAGAAAGCGCTGAGTGGATATGTGGTGGCACAATTTTTAAACTTAGAAAACGTGTCTGCTCCATCAGGAATGTATTTGAAAGATTACAAAGATTGTACTAATAATATTTATAATAAATAATTAATTTTTCATGTTTTATAGTTTTAATAAAATAATTTATACAAATCTTCTTCGCTCTTTCTATATTACAAATTTCTAATTAAAAAGAATGAATGAGTGAAAATTCGTGCGGTAACAAAAAGGAGTGTGGTAATGACGCTCTTAACTCACGCAAAATGCGTGGGTTAAGAGCTTATTAACTCACGGACGTTGGTAAAGAGTTTTTATTTTTACATTTTACATAATATTATTTCTTTTTGCAAATTTTAATTTAAATAAGGAAATGTTATTTTTTAATTACTTAAATCTGTCAATTTATCTATCTATCAGAAAAAAACTATCGTTATTTTTAATTATTGACAAATAATAAATTATTCTTTTTGAAAAAAAAAACAAAATTTTGAAATTATTCGGAAATTTGATAATCATTCTTCTTTTCTAATACTTTTTACGTCAAGATTTAAAGGTCCATAAAGTAGAAGACTACATATAACACAGGCCAACACACATTTTGGTGCCTGCAATTTTTTAACTGTTCCTGGGTAATTTTTGGATGCAGAATATAAAAATGTTCTCAGATTTTGTTTATCAAATCTAGTTTAAAAAAAAAATTGTATATATATTTTGCGTCATAATATAATATATATCAGAAAACAAATTGTGTATATATTTTACGTTATAACTGTTATAATATATAATATTACTATTGCCAGTTAAAAAAACAAAGACACATGGATTTAAGTATTTATTGCAAAAACTTAATTTACATAATTACATTAGTCACTAATCACATAAAAATTTCCATTTATACGATTTTCTAGAATGGAGTTTACTAGGGCAGTCTCGCTGAAGGCTCTAGCAGTAGTCCGCCATAATGTGGCTATCCCATCGTCCTTGATAACGATCTTCCATAGTTTTAATATCCTGATGGAATCTTTCCCCCTGTTCTTCACTACAATCACCTAAGTTTTCTGGAAAACGATCTACGTGGCTGTGGAGGTAGTGAACTTTTATACTCATGTTACAGCCGAGAATATCAAAATTTGAAAGCATAGTTTCCACTAATTCTACGTAATTCTCTGCTTTATGATTGCCAAGAAAATTTTGTACTACTTGAACAAATGAATACCAAGTGTTAGATTCAGTCTCGTTCATTGATGTGGTGAATTGTAGATCTTTTCTCAAATAAGTTGCCTTATTTAAGGACCACCAAATATACCAGCTTTTAGTTTTTCCGTGTTAATGCCAGGAAATTTACGCGACAAATACCCAAAACAATTTCCATCTCTATTTAAAGCCTACACAAATTGCTTCATTAGGCCTAGCTTGATATGCAAGGGCGGAAGTAAGATTTTTTTCTCTTGAAACCAAAGGTTCGTTGATCACGTTTTGTTTTCCTTGAATCATGACATCTCTTGAAGGCCAAATTTTGTTAACCCAGTGCTCATTTTTAGCTCTGTTGTCCCAAAGGCACAAAAAACAAGGATATTTTGTATAACCACTCTGCTGTCCAAGGAGGAAGTTAACCTTTTTAAATCAACACAAATTGCCCACTGATGTTCTTCGTATTTAATTTTTCTCAAAACTAATGCAATTGTTTCATATTCTTCCTTCATGGTAGCAGAATGACCAATACGAATTGAGCCATATTTGTTACCGTTGTGTAAAAGAACACGTTTTAAACTACGTTTTGAACTGTCAATAAAAAGAGCCAATCATCTGGAGTGTATTCAGGCAAACCTATTTTTTCTAAGAGCCCGTTTATATTGTCAGTATAAGTCATTTTCCTGAGCGAAAAAAGGCAGCAGATCCTTATATCTTTTACGATAAAATGTAATATTAGTATCTGGACAAAGTAGATTTTTTTCTTTTAATTTGGATGCAAGTAATTCAGCGGATTCCTTTGAGAGATTCAGGTCTCTTATAAGATCGTTTAGTTCTTCTTGATTGAAACACTGCGGAGTTGCTAAATCTGCTTCAAATTCGCTGTCGTTTTCTGATCTAATTCTTTGAACTTCGTCAGACGTTGATGTTTCTGTATCATCTTCTGTCAGTTCGGGTAGACTGCTGAACTGGCCTTCTTGCAGAATCTAGATCCGGATATGTCCATTTGTGTCTATTGTTTCTATATATGCCTTTAATAGTAACGAAACGGTTCTCTCCACACCACTGGTACACCAAACTTTAGGCACTTCCTCTTTCCAGTTGTCTACTGTCGCAAACGTTCAACACATGTTTTACATATGAAATGTGGGGCCCAAGATTTATCTTGATCTCCTAAATGAACGCCAAAATAGCCAAGATAAGCTCTTTTCACAAAGTCAGAAATCTGCTCTCTTTCAAAGTGTATTCACCACACACATAACAAAAAACATCGGGATGATTTACACAGGTACGTCTGCTTGTGGATGCCATTGTTTCAGTTTAGTGTCTTGATACTACAAAACGACCAAAATTTACACAAAATGATAGCACAACTTTACTTGGGAAAACTCAGTATTATACTAAATCGAGTAGAGCCAAGCAGGTATAGAAGGATCGGGTCATAGGCAATTACAGGTATAAAAGTAATTAAGAGCAGTGTATTGAGTAGTTTCTAGTATAGGAACATTGGGTCAGGGACAATTCCAGGTATCCATTTGGTTAATTAGATTTTCAGAAATTTCTATTTTGACGATTAAGTACATATTTATCTCTTTATTTGTTGTCCTAAAATATCAATTAACCTGTAACATGTATCTCAAAAACTAGAGCTGATAGAAAAAATCTGGTGGCATTTTTTTCTCATCAGCAATCAGCATATTAAAAACATCTAAAATCAGATGTTAGATTTCCGGCACCAAATTTTTGTTTTCATTTTGTTACCCTGTGAATTGTTATTTATTGCCTTAAATTGTAAATATAGGAGGAAAGAGATAGATTTATATAACTGCAAGTTATTTTAACTTAAATCATTTATTAATATGAATAATCGTTACTGATATGTAGTAATAGATATCGTGGAATTCCAAAGCGTCGTAGCTGCCCGGATTTGATGATTTTAATTTTAACAAATCAGCATACCGTATGTAAGTGAATCGTGGAAGTTATGAGCAACCGACTAAATAAATGATTTGGGAGTAATCCGTTTTACTATCAGATAAAAAAAACATTTTATATAAAGTATCTGTTCGATTAACTTACCCTCAGTCAAGAGCTCGTTCGTCTGATAGGGCTTGAAGCTGTTCAGTTTTTTGCTGAGCTGCATCTCGAACGTGACATCCTTGTTTTCGTTATTTATCGCTTCTATGGCCTCTTTGTAGCCGAGGTCGACGTCCGAAAATTCGAGCCAAATCCTTTTTCCAGGCGGCGCTTGAATTACAATCGAGCAGTCGAGATGGGCCAGCAAAAAATCCGGATAGTTTGGGCTCTTGATGATGCCTTCGCGGGCTGTTAAAGTTTGCGTCGGACAGGCCGACACGTCCACCGCCTCCCATACGAGAGAAAAACTAAAAGCAAAGTTTTTTTTACTATTGTACAATACAGCGTGGCTTATTATTTAATAATACTTTATTAAGGGGATGTGGGAATCGTTGAGACACCAACCAATTAATAAGGGAGATTTTTTTGCTTGATTTGGCCACCATTTTGTTACGTCAAGTAAGTGAATAGACTATAGCAATAGAATAGAGTATAGAGTAGCGGAGGGTAATATGGAATACTGTTTTATTTTATACTAATAAATTGTCCTAGACGTAGTATAAATGATTTAAAAAACTTATTATATACTGCATAAACTATCTATCTAACCAAATAAAAGCACTAAACTTCAAAATCTTTATGTATTTTTCCGATTTTTAATGTTAAATAAAAATAATACATTTCGACAACACAAAAAATGGTCGGGTAATATGGAATACTACACGAACTAAATACTATATGGTTATAAAGATGTTTTAGCGACGAAAGTCACATATGTAAATATCCTTTGACATGTCGGCGCATAATTCATGAGACCAAAGTTCGCATCTTGCGCACTGAATCCAGATTTCTCCCCTTGTGTCAGCCGAATATAATCCGGAACAAAATATACATTCTGCTTCTTCAGATGGAGGATTATAAACAGGAAATTCTTCATCATCGTCAGATGATGAGTCATGTAATGTTGCAGAACTGTTGGAATCTTCAGACGAATATTGAACTTTCTTTATTTTCTTTGTTATATTTTTTTGAAGTTTCTTTTTTTGTAAGCCACTTGGCCTGCAACTTCTGTAGTTTTAAATTTTTTGGGTTCTTTATTTTTATTTACTGTGATATTTTCGATTTTTCTCTTAACTCTGTCCTTTTCTTTAGTTGTAATTGTTACTCATTGTTCTAGCTCTTCCTTATTGGGGGTTGATGTTAAAACTTTGGCTTGACCTGTCTTCCGACCTCTTGTGCTCTCTTTTTTTTCAAAGTTGGTCTGGGAATTATATCCTTTGGAAGAACAGTGGTAGTATTTTGAGCTATATTTCCCGGTTGAGATTCCTCCTGAGGCGAATTGTTTTCTAAATTAGCAGCCTCATTTCTTTGTGCTTCTTGAATAAAATCTTGGAAACAATCCTGTTTGAGAAAATCCGTTAACAGCTCTTTCACCACTCTGGATTTTCAGATATGCGTTACCACAAAGTTCACTTAAATCAAAGTGGCTGACCGGACGATTATTTGTTGTTAAAAATAGCCTTACTTTTTCACTATAATATGTTTTTAATGCTGCCATTACAGTTTTATCTAACGGCTGCATTTTGTGCGTCGTATGCGGCGCTAGGCCAAGTAAAGTAACATGATTTTCTCTGGCAGCCAAAATAACGTCTATGTTTCTAGTGTGCGTATGGTGACCGTCTAAAATCAAAAGAATGGGATTTTCTGCACTTGGTCTAGTATGCTTGAAGAAATGTTTGAACCACTCTGTGAACATATCCATTTGAATCCAGCCAGAAGGATGAAAGGAAAAAATGGTTCCTGGCGGAGAACCTTTCTTTAGAAGTTCACTTGAATTTTTTCTGGGAAAAATACATAGTGGAGGTACAAAATTGCCACTTGCGCTAATGCAGAGGATTGAGGTTATAAGTGAACCTCGTTCGGCTGATGTTATTGCACCTACTTGTCTTTTCCCTCTTAAAGAAAATACTTCTGGATTTCTTGTTTGAACAATGGTTAAACCAGTTTCATCCACATTATAAACTTGGTTTGCCGAATAATTATGCTTCTCCATTTCAGTTTCTAACAGGTCGAAAAATGTGTTTAAATTTTCTTTAGAAAAACCCAGTGCACGAGCATCCGAAGTTCCAGTAGGTCTTCTGAGAGTTAAAACATCTTTATGCCTCATTCTGAAGTGATGTAGCCAATCTTTTCCAGCTGATTTTCTCAGTAATGAAAATGGGTTGGAAATGTTGTTTCTTCTTGCTAACTGGAAAAAACGATTTCTCCATCTCCAGGCAGTACTTAACTAATTCCTTTTCCAAAAAGTCAGGTAAAATGGGCTTGGGTCCCAACTTCGTCTGACACCAACTTCAGGATCCTCATTCTTTTTGCAGAGTCTAAAAAGGGTAGTTCGAGGAATATTGTATGTTTTACAAGCCTTCAAATAACCCATTAATTTAGATCTGACAGCTATTAATGCTTTTTTCATATTTTCTTTGTCCCACTTTTTGCGTTTTTTATCAACAATGTCTTTATTTTTTGGCATTATTGATACCCTGGTGCTCGAATAAAACTTCTGCAACAAAGAAAATGATTGTTTTAAAAACATATTTTACGAAACAAACTTGAGCGGGTAATATGGAATACTATTCCATATTAGCCGCACTTAGGTGTGTTGAGGTTAGAATTTTTTAAAAATATTTAAACCAGTATTAATACGCAATAAATATACCTTATATTAATCTACAGTCCTTACCTGATCTCCGGTAGAAAAACGAATTAAAAAAACAACAATCGAACCACGATAATTTAAATTTTCTTGGAACTCATCAAATATTCTTATTACTTGCAAAACCACTTACACACGAATAACTATTTAACGGACAGAGGTAGAGCGGCGCGCAATTTTGGGTGTCAATTTCTGCTATATATGAACATAGTTTCGATATCGTCGTGTAGGTGGCACTATTAGTTTCGCCAATTATATAAACCTCCATATTAGCCGGTGTATTCCATATTACCCGCCACTACTCTATACATTTTTAATTTATTTTAATTTTATTTAATGAGTATTTCAAAGAAGTCGTTAAAGTAAAGCTATCTAATATTAGTTTTCTCTAATGCTATCTTTTAGATTGTGTAGACTGCTTTAAACTAACTTAAGATAAACCTGTCAAGTTGCACTCGACGATACATCCTCTTAAAGTTAATGATTATCATATGGCCCTTTTCGTGGGAGGCTTTAGTTGCCCGCTTTCATTTAAGTTAAAACTAATAATAAATTGAAACGTTTCATTTGGTCCAATTCAATAATAATAAATTAATAGATTTACTATGTTAAAAATACATTAGAATATTTTATAATAGCCGGTTTCCAAAAACGCCAAGTTTTTTTTTTGGAAAGCATTATTTCCCTTCATAAAAGATTGGCTGAGAGGGTTTTTATTTGCTTTTCTTTTTTTTGCGCCATGATCTTTTTTATCCAGAACGCTGATAAGTTAGTTTAAGAGGTAAATATAACTTTATTTCATTTTAATACAATTCTCACATAAAGTAGAACTCTAGGCTCTAGAAATATTTATTAATTAAAGGATCAGGATAATATTAATAATAATAATAATAATAAGACGTTTATTAGTTATCAATAAATACAGTTAACGAATTAACTTAAAATAACAATTATTATTATGATAATAATCATGGTAACTAACGGGCCTTGTTTTCAGATTTCAGGGGATGTTCATTCCCCGGATTCTGTTGAGGCCAAAAATATAAGAAATGAAAAAGAAATTTATAAGCAGCTAGCAGTTAAATTTTTTAAAAAAAATTGAAAAAAAAAACATAGAAGCAAAAAAAGCACACACTAAAAGGAAAATGGAAGATGGATAAGGATAGGGAAAAAGGAAAGTATTAAGTTTCAAATTTTGCAATTTGTGGCATAGACAATCAATTAAATATGGTTTAGAAGAAGTAGTTTGGTTTTTCTCTTGAAAACTTTTTCTGAGACAGCAAAATCATTTATTTTGAATTTGTTTATTAAATGTGCAATTAAATAAGAAAAAGACCTTTTAAAAAATTCTTTGTTGTGTGACGGTATAGTTAATAGATTTTTTCGTCTTATATTAAGATTGTGCACATCAGTACGATAAGTTATTTTTTTGTGCAAATATGGTGGAGTCTTAAACTTAAGAATTTTATAAAAAAGGACAAGAGCATGTAAGACTCGTCTATTGTGCATATTTAACCAATTTGCTTCTTTTAACTTATGAGACATGTGTTCACGTCTTCTTATACCAAAAATAAGCCTTAGACAGGAATTTTGGAGTTTTTGTAATCTATTAGCATCGGCATTATCAAGACAAGGTCCATAGATGGTGTCACAGAAGTTTAATGGTGATAACACTAGTGCATCACAAAGCATTTTCTTAATGTTATAGCTCAAAAAGTGCCTTTGCGAAAATATTGTTTTTAAGGCGGAATATCCACTTTTTAGTTTAATAGTAACATGTTCCTTAAATCTAAGTTTATGATCCATTATGAGTCCCAGATTTTTGGCAGAGTTTTTAAAATCTATTGGATCATTATTTATGTGTAGATTCAAGTTATCTAAAATATTCATTCGATTGTTATCACTACAAAAAAGAATAGCTACTGATTTGGTTGGGTTAATCTTTAAGAGGAGCTTTTGAGTTTCATTATATAAAGTGTCCAAATCCGCGTTAATGCACCTATTGACCTCTATTGGCTATATCAGTACTTTTAAATGAATAATATACCTGGGTATCATCTGCGTAGCAATGATGGCTACAATATCGAAATTTATTTATTAATTGCGACGTATAGAGAGTACATAGTAACGGACCCAGAATGCTACCCTGAGGCACCCCAGAGGCAACATTAAGGGCTTTCGACATTTTACCATCAAGTACTACTCTTTGTTTTCTGTCTGACAAAAAAAAGACACCAGTGTCACCGCAGAATCGCTAAAACCCAGACGCTACAACAAAGCCAATAATATTTCATGGTTGACCATGTCAAAAGCTTGAGTAAAATCCAAAAGAACCAAAACAATAGCTAGATCATTATCAAGGGCTTTAACTATATCATCCGTTACCTGAGATAATGCGGTTGCACAACCATAACCTTTACGGAAGCCAGACTGATATTCAGGGATCAAATTACTAATATTTAAATACTCAATTATTTGCTGTCCCATAACTTTTTCTAATAGTTTAGAGAGAACTGGAAGAATCGATATTGAACGGATTTGTTTAAATTCAGTAGGATTTTTAACTTTAGGCAACGGAATAACATTGGCTTCCTTCCATTGATCAGGAAAATGATTTTTTTCTAAACAAACATCTAGTGGATTAATTATGGCAGGACAACAAAGTAAAATAAGTGTAATATTTAAATTATCAGCTCCAAATGCTTTACTCTTTATGGTTTTTAGAATGGAAATTATTGTATCTTGCGTAATCAGATCTTGCTTGTATGTGTTCCAATCCTCCCAATTTTTGGTGTTTCTAAACTTATTTAAGGTCCTATTACGAAGCCTCTGCATTAATCTAATATTAGGAGTAATCCATGGTCTGTATGGCTTATTTTTACCTCTGATATTTTTTAAGGGAGCATGCAGGTTTATAACGTCGAATAATGATTGGTTGAAAAAATCAACTTTGCTATTTATGTCCGCCATATGATACATTATGTGCCAAGGTATTAGTTCGATATCAGATTGAAATCCCTTATTGTTAACACTTTGTAAATTTCTGTATGTAAAGTTATAAATATTAGATTTGGGTTCTCCAATATTTATGTCGCAATAAATGAGCATATGGTCCGATATCTCAACATCCCTTATTCCGCAAACCTCGATTGAATCTATATTTGAAAAAAGTAAATCACTTAAGGACATGTTTGTATTTGATATTCTAGTAGGTTCAGTTATTGTTCTCGTATGGGAGGAGTTGTATTCAAAAAATTATTTATATTTTTCCCGGACATAGCTATTCCCTTATGAGTTTCCCCACCAGGGATGCCATGTTCTAATGTCGCAAGAGTTGTACTCGCAAAATTTTTTATATTTTTGTTGAACATAGCTGTTCCCTTATGAGTTTCCCCACCAGGGATGCCATGTTCTCGTATGGGAGGAGTTGTATTCAAAAAATTATTTAATTTCCCATCGAACACAGCTGTTTCCTGATAGGTTTCCCCACCAGGGATGCCATGTTCTAATGCGGGAGGAGTTTGATTCGAAAAATTATTTATTTTTTTGTGGGAACACGGACACTCCTGATGAGTTTCCCCATACAGAATACCATGTTCTACTGGGTGTTCGATTTTATTCGAATTTGATCGAAAGTTGGGCGGAGCTACAGTCTTCTTACCATGTTTTTCCCCTGCGGGGACACTGAGCTCCATTTCTTCCATTGAAAATAAGGAATACAAACTTCCTTCCCTTTGTCCTGTAGTTTGTTTTTTGTTAATTGTCCTGTCGCCGCCTTCGCATATAGAAAGGAGGTCGACTTCTGATTTCCCACTCAGACTCTGACGGTCAGGAGAGAAATCCAACTCAAACAACGAATAAGTTTTTCTGTTATTTTGTTTTCTAAATTCAAACGAACTGTCAGCATATATAGTATGCAGAGATTCGCGCGTGCGGCTACTATCGAGCAACAGGGTTTCATCTGGTTTGTTATTTTTATTTAATTCGTTATCAGATTTAACTTTATTATTTATGTAAGAGGAATCGTGTTGATACTCCCTTTTTCGGGGCACCTCCATGGAGATATCCTCCATGTAGGATGTTCCGGCAAATGTATCTACTAGATAAGTTCTATAGGATTGGTCGTGTCTTGAGTAATGTTCAGGGGCATTTAAAGGCAAGCTTGGCAAGCTTGCCAGGCACCCACCACTCACCCGGGGAATTTTAGAATGTTCGTTCCCCTCGCCAGGAGCTAGAGTGAGCGATTGCTCAAAAAGGGGGACGGTGTTGCTGGGCGAATGGATCTCTGATCTACCTCCCTTGGGAACTACTCCAGAAGTTGAAGTAGCCATTGGTAGTCAGTTATAAAAAGTTTGTTAAAGATTTCAAAGTTCGGACTTGCCGAACAAACAAATTAGGGAGCAACGGGAGTCAGTCGGGGGAAAGTCACTTAAAACTAAAGTAACGTTACCCGAGTGGAGTCCTATCCCTAAGTCTAATTTTTTAATTACAAAAATCTTATGGATTTATTTACTTAAAAACTCCTATCAATTATGGCCTTGGCCGTGTGTAGGCTTTTCCAAGTCCTTACACCATTAAATATTCCACCTTTCGAACTTAAGTCGAAACGTTTAAGAAAGCACTACGCACTGTCACTATAAGTGTTCGTGGAGATACTTTGTCTCTTTAAGTTTATAGTTTATTGTATATGATTATTCAACGTTGAGATTTATTCAAAGTTCGCTCAACAGTATTTGTCCATACAAATAGTAATTGACCACAATTACTAAACTGTCTTTTTGCTCACTTGTCAAAATCGATAGAGTCAAAATAGATAACAACAAATCTCTCGTATTTGTTATTGTTTATATTAATCAGAATAACACTGTGACTGCTCAGTAAAATCTTTTAGTTACAACTTTAGTATCAAATTACAATAATACTTAACCTAGTCGAACTAACTAAGTGAATATCTTTTTTATTTAGACTAAAATTTACGTTTATTTATTATTACTAATAAGATCAAAATCAAGTAGTATCTTAGTCTTAATTAAAAAGCTGGCAAAGCTATTTAAAAAATAAAAATCAAAAATGATATTTTCAAAAGTAAAATTTAAAATCAAAACTTAAAAAGATATTCTTTTCAAGCTTGCCTTTTTCCCTAATCTAATAGTCCACTCGGGTCACGCCGCTTGGGATATTAGACGCGAAAATGTTGTTATATTTTTAATATTTAAAAATAAAAATTAAAATTAATATTTTGTTAAAGTTAAAGTTTATGATAGTTTTTATAATATATACAAAATCACGAATATATATATATATATATATATATATATATATATATATATATATATATATATCAAATCAAATTTTTGTCAAAATCAAGAGCACGGTTTTTGCTAACTGTTCCCTAGAATAAACAATCCTCTACACTTAAGAGAGATTGAGAACTTCAGGAACTGACGTGCTATGTCTCTGGAGGGATTGTTAAGTTTTATTAGAGATCGGATTCACCAAGCGTACTTAATGCTAGGATCCTATCTTACCTAATACAAGATCAAGTAAATTATTATTTACAATTTGTTTAAACAATTAAGTTTAAGCACAAGAGAATATCAAAATCGGGTTTGTCACAATCAGTAAGTTTACAAAAATATGATTCGCCCAATTAAGGGTAGATCATAAAATACAAATCAAATAAAATATACAATGTTACAAGATAATAAAAGTTTGCAGTCAAAAATCGGTAATTTAAAAAATTTACAAGTTATAAAAATGTTTAAAAAATCAGTGAGCAATTCGTTAAAATTTAGAGTGAAAAGCAAATTCAAATTTTCCCAAAATAAGCAAAGGTAAACAGGTCTACGTTTTGAAAAATGAGTGATAATTTTATGCCAGAAGTTACAGAGTTTTAACTTTAACACTTGAACACTAGTTAGGCTAAGGTTTTGAGCAAAGAAAGGAAACTTGATCTGGAGAAAAACTGAGCTTGGAGAACGCTTAGAGGAGAAGGAGACCAGAGGCAAAGCAACTTACAACTTTTTCCTCGCGCAATTTAGACAGCCAGTTATGTTTCTTCCAGATGCCTCCTACTAGGCCATAAATCAAGAGAACCAGATTTAAGACCCGAGGACGATCTTCACAATCAGAGCTCTACTAAGAACCTTAGTGCAATGGAACTTTTCGAAGCTAAGATCCGGCGCAATCCAACGTTGGGAACAAAGTGCAAGGTTCCTCTAGTAGGCTTCGGCTGTATCACTCAGAATGACAAAAAGAAACGCACTATTAACACTGCTTCCGACGCTTAGGAGGGTATATGAAAAATAGCTATTGCACTCACGAATTTGACACGTATTACTTGTCGTTAAGAGATGATCGAATTCTTTTTAAACAAAAATCTGTCTATATTTATACTAATCGAAGTTTGACGTCACGGCGACACCCTTTTGCACGCTCTGGACCAATCCTGTGGATTGTGGGCGGAGTCCCGTGAACGAAACTGGTGCATTTTCTGTTCATTTTCGAACAAGATTTTCTTGAGTACACATCTCCCTGGAAACTTTAAAGTCCCGTGGGATCCGTATTTTTGAGAATTTTCTCAGTTTGGGATTTTTCCCTAGAATAGTATCACTTTATACGTATTCTAGCCAAGTTCCAGATTTTTATTACAACTTTTTTCCTTTTGAAAATAAAAAATGCGTATAGCCTTAAGACTTTGTTAAACGATAGTTCTTTATTTAATATTTAATCCTGTGAAAAATCAGATTTTTTCTGTCAGTCGTTTTATAGATATTGGACATTTTCACCAGGTCCTGGTGCATTACTTCCAACGTCGATTTCTGGTTTTCTCGTTGTTTTTTCTAAAAATGTTTTATTATATAAAACTCTTCTTTTTTTATGGGCTTTCATCCTGTGAAGGTCCCAAGTTGATATCTTTAATTTGATTTTTTGTTAGTCCAAAAAAGTGAAAAATTTCGTTCGCAAAAAATTTTCTATGTTGTAGTTTAAATCATTTGGAAACTTTTTTGTCTAGTGATTTTTTTACGTCCGACGTCGCGTTTAGGCGCTACGGACGTGGCGTCCTTTTTCAGGAGTGGCATCTGCGATGCCTATCATAATTTTGTCAATTCTTGATATTTCTTCTTCAAATTTGGGTAAAAGGTGGCCCTAAGGGGTCTCTTTCGACTAGTCCTTACGGCACTTGTCTGTCTGGTTTAGAAAAAATTTTATTTAAGATTGAAATTGAAAAATTAAAATTTAACGAACTCGAATTTTTGAATTTTTTCCTTTAAAGCTAATTTTCTCTGTTGTTTATGAACGGATTTTAATCATTCTTTTACTGAAATGTAGGATTTGATTAGGCCTTTTTGGGGATGTTAAAAGTTTTGTAAAATAATTAGTTTTTAGATTTTGAAAAATTTTTAACGTTGAATTTTAGATAGAAATAATAATGTTTTTGTAAAGATTTTTATATGAGCGTGAAGCGCACATACTAGAGATCATTTGTACAAAGTTTCATTATGAAATTTTGATTAGAACTATTTTTAATTAATTAATTTACTTATAGAATTTCTAGAATCGATCAGACCAATCCGATTGTAGCGTGGGTAAATCTGATTGGCTGGAAGACTTGAATGCTTTAATTCTATTGGATGGAATGTTTCTATCGAATTTTCTAGATTGGGTGTGTCTACGTTTATTATTCGATTTAGTTCGATGCTCTAGAAGATTTCTAGGCCGATTTCCAATGTCTAATGCATGTAAATACATAGGGAATTCATTTGTCTTTATTTTGGCCTAATTTTACTTGTAGAATTTGGTTACTTTTGGCAAAAAATGTGATATTACGACATTATATGCTGTTGCAAACCATAGACCTCAGTAATTTCACATAACGGTGCTTTTGTATTTAATTCGAGAAAGTTTATATTAAAATCACCTAGTAATAAAAGAGAATCATAGACAGTATAAAAATCGGTCATAATACTTTCAAGACGAGAATAGAATAAGTTTAAGTCACCCTTAGGAGGACGGTATATATTGCCTATTAAAATTTTTGTGTTGTTGACTTTTATTTTAATCCAAATATGTTCTAGAAAAGGGCAGGTTTCTCTAAGCATAACACGAAACTCAATACTTGCCTTTATATACACAGCGACACCACCACCTCTACCTAGCCTATCTTGCCTTATAAAATTGTAATTTTGTAGTTCCATGATCCGATCGGCGATATCTGCATGTAACCATGTCTCAGACACACCAATCAAATCATACTGAAAGTCAGCTACATGGTCTTGAAAAATGTGAAAATTATTTGACCGTGATCTTGCATTAATATGCGCGCACGAAAACATTTATCATAAAAACATAAAACGAGGTACTTATCCCTGCTAAAAACAAACAAAAAAAAGGAGTAAAAGGTACGAGGATTAAGGAAAGGAGGTTACCAAAAAGTATATGCTTAGTTAGAAAAAGAAATTTAAGTAAAAATCAACTGCTTATAATTAATTATACAAATATCACCCTAGCAACAAGGAAAAAAGTAAAACAAAAAAAAATTATTTCACTCCTAGAAGTCTGCGCTCCGATAATTAAAACCGGCGACACTAGTATAAAAAAGTAGCACACAAAAGACTGTATTACCTAATAAAGTAATAATTTTAATTAACTTTTTAATTAATTAGTTAATTTCTAGCATTGTTTAGATTTTTCTATCGTATATGTCTTTGACAGTAGGCATAAATTTATATATTATTATTAATTATTAGAGTTTGTTTGAAAATGTACCGTAAAAACATATGCCCTATAAATGTACTTAACGTGAATAAAAACTATTTCTATGTACAGTACCTTTTATGTCCTTAAAATGCGTATTGCACCCACATATAATATCAATAAGAATTTCACATTTTAATCACCATTAATTAAATCATTAAGTGTTTGTTCATCCCGAATTAATTTTCGCACTCCACCAGATTGCACATACACAAGACCATTAAAAGTCCAAAAGCTTCCGAACTAAATGCCTCGCGAGCCCCTTTTAATAATTGTAAATTCGCCACAGTTAACAATTCTGTGATTAGAATCCGAGAGCCTTTCAGATGTTTTTTAGCCTAAAATACCTGATCTCGCATCCAGCGACAAGCGAACTGAACAACAAGTGGGCGCGGCTTCTTATTTTGATTTGGACTCTTTTTTCCCATAAGATAACAGTGGGACAGATGAATTTTATCAACTTTTACAGATAATTTGTTCGTAAATAATTCGGCCGCCACAGTAAATGGGTCAGAGGAGGATTCCTCTATGCCATGCAAGACCAACGAATTCAAATTACTGTTTATTTCCACCTGTGTAGTTTTTTTCTGTAGGTTGACAATGTTTAATTTTATCTCCTTAATTTCCTGCGAGAGTTGTTGTAGAGATAATGTCATATTCTCTTGAAATTTGTTTAGTTTCACTGGAATTAGTGTTGGCTTCCCTACTATAACTACATTGATGTGTTAATTTTGGAAAAATATGAGTTCTGTAGTTTTTCGAATATTAATTGCAATATTAGATATTTTTTGACACCCGGTATTGAACAGAAAATTAATTATCTTGAAGCAGTTTATTGACAGCTACTTTATGAACAATTTTACAAAATATATAAAAAAAAAACTAAGCCATTTTTGAGGTTGACGGCTGTGATTCTAATGGTTCGATTCCTTCTAAATCCTTGTCTTCCTCTGAAAATGATGAGGTTTCATCGTCCTGCCTTGGATGAAAGAAAACTACTTGAAGATCCCAGTGTGATAACTAAATCATCAATAACCGTTTCAATTTTGCCATCTACTTCCCAGTATTTATCTTCAATAGAACGAAGATGTTTAACATACGATTTCCAATTTTCAGCCGATATTAAGTCAATCGCTTCTAATGTTATTTTATTTAAATCTTTAATTGAAAGTTCACCGGTGTTGCGCTGTCGAATATATTTTTTTACTCCTGCCCAAGCAAGTTCAATAGGGTTGAGGTCGCACATGCATCGAGGCACCCTTAAAGGTGAATGACCGAGGTTACGTAAAAGACCGTCAATTTTATACTTTTTCTCTAGGCTTGTTGGCTAATATTACTTCATATAACTGATATTTTCTCCATATTGGATCACATACCAGATTGTTCGATTTAAGCCACGATATCATATGAGCTTTTTCTAGGGTATTTAGTCGGCCCTTTATCTTCTACGTGAGAATGATAAGACGCATTATCCATTACCACGACTGATTTGGGAGGAATGTTAGGTAGAAGCTTCTCGAGCAACCACTTTTCAAAATTATCTCTATTCATCTGTCCATGATAGTCCCCAGTTGTTAGTCTCGAGCGAAAAATTAAAGCAGCACCTGGAACAAATCCGGTTTCTGAACCAGCATGAACTATAATAAAGCGACTACTAGAGCGGATTCCCTGAACAACACCTGTAACACTTTCACTTTGCCAGCATTTGTTCACTTTCATATCATTATCTACCCAGGTTTCATCTAGATACACAATATTGCGTCCTTCTTGCCTATATTGCCTTACAGTTAATGATATTTCACCCGCCAGTGAAAAATATTTGGTCTCTCAATGAGCAATTTTCGTTTATTTTGGCACTCGCGCCAAACAAAACCATCTGATCGTAAAAGCCGATTTAAGATTTTATACCCGTACGGAAAATCTATTTTGTTCTTTACAGCACGAAGTAGGGGTTTGCAGGTCGGAACCTTCTTCAAGTTTATATAAAATGTTTCTACGAAAATTTGTTATTTCATTTTTCTATACTTTGGAATACCTGAAAACAGTTACATGGAAATTTTGCTTTGTTGGCCATTTCAAACACTTTTCTGAACCTAAAAATGCAAAAATGATTTTGCGAAAATTCCTCATTATTTTGATTTTCCTAGGAAATTGGATACATAAGATAAGTTATAAAATATTTTAGTTTCAAACATTTATTTAGACTACTTAGTATTAAAAGTATATATAATATGTGTGTAATGTCTGTGACTAAATTGATTACTATGACCGAAACACAGAGATTTCCTCAAGTTTCTTTTTAATATTATGTAAGTCCTAGCAATAAGTTAAAATTTAAAACTCTTTCTGTCCGGCTTATCTCTTGTAGATTTTAAAAAAGGCCTGAACGTACGTCCGAAATGTCGATAATAAAGATTTGTGCTACTTCCTTAATGTAGTTATTTTTTAAACTAAAGGATATACAAAGTGGTCCAAGAAAAACATTATTTTAACCATATATATATATATATATATATATATATATATATATATATATATATATATATATATATATATATATATATATATAGCCTATATTTTTCGTTAGCCCCGAGTTTCTGGTAAAGTGATTTTACCGATTTTTATATATCAAATTTTGTCTTATAAAAAAATTTATTTATTTTAAATACGCTTTACAATGGAACAAGTATTCTATAATTATTTATTTATTGCCTACAAAATTACAAATGTACTAAAAAAAGTAAGCAAAAAAGGTGTTAAATCTAATAAAAAAATTTTTAAATTAAAATTCACTGGCTAATATCCAGGAGCCAGCGGCAACAGCTCTGAGAATCGGTATGAATGTACAGAAACTTGCGCATGAAGAAAAAAACATAATTTACTACCAAAGAAGATTAAGAAATGTACACCAAAAAAATCCAAAGGTAAAAGACTTAAGTTACAATGCAAAAATGGATATTTATAATGCAATTTATGATTTATACACGTCAAAGACTAATATAATCCTTCAGAAACTTTTTAATATTATAGACTAAAAAATATCATCAACACTTAAAATGTCCTCATCTTTTGAGTCGTCCTCAAATAGCGCAATGATCATTGGTGCTATTTCGACATCTAGAACTCGTTCTCGATTCCATCAACCCCATATTAATTTCTCCGTATTTTCCACAGATTTCTTTCAGTACTCCGGCGTAATATAATTTATTGAATCTTGCCAAACATTTGCACTTCATCTGATGTAAGACCATCGTTCACGTGTTTTTCGTAATATGATTTTGCCCCAGCCCATATTAATTCTATTGCGTTAAACTGGCAATGGTATGGCAGTAGTCGTAAAACCTCATGTCCATTTTCCCGTAATATTTCATCTACGGCATATAATGTTGGTTTTTTAATAGATTTTGCCGTTAAAAGAAGTTCTAGTTTCAGCATATTGGGTAAAGGATTTTGTTATTGTTTGATTAGCCAGCCATAAATATCACTTTTCTTGCAGGATGAAGTAGGTTGTTTACTTAAGATTCTTGAATGATAAGATGTATTGTCTAGAATGATTATAGATGGAACATCTAAATTTGGAATCAGTTGTTCTTTTAACCACTTTTCAAACAGTTCACAATTCATATTATCATGGTAGTCCATACTTTTGGATGTTGAAGAAAACAGTAAACTTGCACCTGGAAGAAATCCTTTTGAAGAACCCGCATGCAAAATGACCGTTTTCCCGTCCCACATCCCTTTTTTCTCTTGACACTTTTTACCGACTCGTCCTGCCAAGATTTCGAACCACTTCCATTAGAAAATATCCAAGTCGTGTCTAACAATACCACTTTTCTAAATTTTAAATTAACATTTTTCGTGTATTTCTTTAAAAAATGGATACGCTGACTTGCTATATGTGGCAACTCGCATAAAAATCTTTGATTACAGTCCTTTTTATATCGAAAACCCAACATTTTTATTAATTTTGACAACGATTTTAGTCCAATTTCCAATATGTCTCGATTTTTTAAAGCTTCTTTTAAAACTTGAAGGGTTATATTAGTTTTTGATGTGTATAAATTTACATTGTCACTTAAGTCTTCTGTCTTTGGCTTTTTTCGTGTACATTTCTTAATCTTCTTTGGTAGTAAATTATGCTTTTTTTCATGCACAATTTTCTGCACAATCCTTATACCGATTCCCAGAGCTTTTGCTACTGTGTATGAAACCAAATGTATGAAACAAATCGGCCTGCTTAGTCAATATACCTGGTGCCAACAAGTCCTCAGGAAGTTGTTAAGGCAATAACACGTCTCAAAAACAAAAAGTCAGTTGGGGATGATAATTTGCCAGTCAGTATTCTTAAAGAAACAGCAAATCTTATTTGTGAACCTTTGTCTCATATTTTGAATCTATGTTTTAAAACTGGCGTTTATCCTGATCTCCTCAAAAATGCAATTATCAAGGCAAGGCAAGTAATATAGGCAAGGTTTTTGAAAGGATTATTTATGATCGATTGATAAGCATTTTGGAGAAACACTCATTACTTACAGTCAATCAAAATGGTTTTAGGAAGGGAAGGTCTACTATACGGGCTGTTTATCAGGCAATTACAAATATCCTTCAATCTTTAAACAACGAAAAACTCACAATGGCAATGTGCATGGCCCTGTCAAAAGCGTTTGACAGCGTAAATCACAGAACTCTCTGTATTAAATTGAAAAGCTACGGGATCAGAGGAAATGCTTTGGAGCTGCTTAAATCGTATCTTAAAAATCGTACTCAACAAGTTATTGAGATTGACACTTGTGGTAGACCCATTTCCTCAGAAAAGGTTAATGTCGTGAGGGGTGTTCCTCAGGGGTCTATCTTGGGACCGTTGTTATATATTTTGTATATCAATGCACTTCCTAATGCAACTGGTGAATATACCGTTCTGTACGCCGACGATACTACCCTAATATTTAGTGAGGAGGACCCTGACGCGATGTTGACTGCTGTGCGACGAACCTGTGACACCCTCGACATGTACTTTTCAAGCCACGACCTTCTACTTAATGTACCTAAAACCCAATGTCTTGTTTTTGGTAATCGTACGGACAATTCCCTTGTATTTTCATATAAAAATTCTAAATTCGAGATATCTGAAAACGTCGCATTTCTTGGTGTCAGAATTGATTGTAGACTGAACTGGAGAGCTCATGTCGATGGTGTTGCGGCGACCGTATCAAAATATTGCTATGCTTTGAGGATTATTGCGGAGAATGTTGGCGCCGATGTGGCATTATCAGCCTATCATGCCTACATTCAGTCTAGGTTAAGATATGGGCTTGTATTCTGAGGAAACGCAACAGAAATTCAAAGAATTGTTATTTTGCAAAAAAAAGTGTGTTAGAGGTATTTTTAAAGTAAATCAGCGTGAGAGCTGTAAAAACATTTTTATTGAAAGAAATATTTTAACTTTAATTTGTATATATACATTGGATTCTTTTATGTTTGTATATAATAATAAAGATCTATTCGAGGTTGTCACCAATCGACATGACTATGCAACTAGGCATAAGGCTGATCTCGAAGTTTCTGTTCTACGAAGTTTGCCTGTTAAGAGAGTAAAAACAGTAATTACAAGATTTCTGCACACTCATTGAATGAATTCTTTGCCGACTCAGATAGACCGTGTATAGATTAGAAAGTAGTTATTATCAAGTTTTAATTTGCACTATTATTTATTATTATTCTTTAATTTGTCCGTTGACGCTACTGCTGTCACGTTTGTGCTTTTTTGTTTTAATGTCTAAGAGAGAGATTGTATACATTTTTTTTCCATTTATTGAATTTTAGATTTGTATATATCTTAATTAGTGGTAATGTATCTTTTTGTATTGTATATTGTATAAGTTTCATATGTAAGATAAATAATTTTTCTTTTTTTGTAACAATGTTCCATGCCTTTGGCTTTGCTTTATGGAATAAATAAACGATTATCTATCTATCTATCTACTGTCTCCTGGATATTGGCCGGTGAATTTTCGTTATCGTAATATTTTATTAGATTTAATACCATTTTTTTCGCTTGTGGATGCAAAAAACCCGAAAATTGTTTTCTATTACTCATTTTGAAACTGACTTGTCAATCTGATCAAAATACAAGAGTTCTAACCACAACTTGTTACGTTCTGGACGCGCGTTTCGCTAACCAAGTTAGCATCATCAGCAGATGATATAAACTAAAGTAACTTATCCTAACCGAAACTATTTATAGGTAAATGTGGTCACACTTGGTTGCACCCGACTGCACCGTTGTCAAGTAAACAATAGAGGGGACTATAGGGAATAGGCCCTTTGTCTTTATTTAGTGCTTTCTTACCACATTTAACTATTTCTATACTCTCAAATGCATCCAATAATCTATTATTAGATACATTTTTAATCAACTTAAGATTATTTATTCCTATTCGGTGATTGTTTTCCAAAGCATGTTGGGCAACGCTTGACTTTTCTGTTCTTCCGTATTTTAAATGTGCCATGTGTTCTTTAAAACGAATGTTTATGGAGCGTTTAGTTTGCCCAACATATTTTAGATCGCAGTCATTACAGCTAATTTCATAGATGCCACTCCTCTCCCTCAAGTCGACTTTGTCTTTGGGGTTTCCAAGGAGATTTTTCAAACTATTCTCCGTTTTGTAGGCTACTCTAAAACCTACGTTTTCAAATACTTTTTCTAGACCTCTCGTATATCTGGGATCATATGGGATTACTATGAATTTATTGGAAGCCTCAGGTATTTGAAGAGTAGTGAAATCTTTTAACATTTTCTTATGCTTATGTCTATTTACTAGTTTATGTACAAAATTATCATTATATCCATTACTTTTAGCTATATTTTTAATCCGATTCATTTCATTGTTAAAACGTTCTATACTTAGTAGAAAATTGACTAACCTGTGAGTTAAGAAATGGAATGCTGCCATTTTGTGTTGACGGCAATGAAATGAGTCGGATGTTATATATCTATCAGTATTAGTAAATTTCCTATAAATATCAAATTCTAATTTATCGTTATTTCTAATAACTAACGTGTCGAGAAAAGGTAATTGCCCATTGTTCTCCTTTTCGTACGTAAAATTAATGGAAGGATATTTATTGTTTAATGTTTCTAAGAAAGTGTCCAAATTTTCTGTTTTAGTATCAAAAATAGCAAATATATCGTCTACGTATCTATACCACACCCTCGGGAAATACTTGAGTTCTTTTTTGAATTGGGTTTCTAATCTGCCCATAAACAAATTTGCAAGGAACGGAGATAAGCAATTGCCCATCGCAGTTCCCTCTAGTTGTTTATAATATTTATTGTTGTACTGAAAAAAAATTTGATTCATACATAATTTTGTGACTGTTAACTAAGTTTATATCATCTGCTGATGATGCTAACTTGGTTAGCGAAACGCGCGTCCAGAACGTAACAAGTTGTGGTGTAGTGTGGTTAGAACTCTTGTATTTTGATCTATCTTCCACCACAGGTTCGAGTGTTAGGACTTGTCAATCTGACTTTGAAGTGACATCGCTTAAAGATGTTTGCAACTGCTGGTATTTATATATTTATCCTCTTTTTTCATATGAAAATATCATAGGTCTATCTAATTCATCTTCCGGATTTTATGCGGAGGCAATGATTACACGTAATAAAAGAAAAACAAACTTAAAAAGTTTGTCGTTGGTAAATCGTATAACCCGCACGATAACACTGCTTTTGACTATACCGTTTCAGCCCCTTGCGGTTGAAAACCCTCGACATCGGATTGCTCGGAATTCGTGTTGTGGTCGCTATGTCCAGATGGCGCATCTTCATCTGATACATCACATTATCCAACTTTTTTCAAATCTTCCCAAAGTGCTGATAATTCTTTCTGTCCCTTCTCATACGACATTTTGAGAAAACAGAACTTTAATAAATACTTTTAACAGGATCAACAACAATGTCGCAAAAAACAGCAACGTAATAACTCGCACGTTATATTTCGTCTAACAATTCAGAACACATGTTTATGACGACAGAAAAAACCCAATATGGGAGGGGGTACTAGGATAGACCAACTAAGCATTCATAAACCAACGTTGCCGAACTGCCTGTTTTGTTCCTAAACTGAAGAAATATGTAAAAATGTTAGAAAAAATCTAATAGTGCTAGTGATCTCGGGTTAAGTTATAAATTCGCAATATTTTTTTAAATTCCACATTCAGAAGTCTTTATCGAAGTAAAAAAAAATGTTGTGAATTTACCACATTTCAGTGAAGAAAGAGGTTAAAAATCTAACACTTTCTGAGTTCTTCCATTTTGCGATTGCCCATTGTCGTATTGGTTTATATAAAACATATTTAATCTGAAAGCTTTTTCTATAGGTCAAAATAAAGTTTGCACATTAAGAATAGCCTTAATTTACAATAATTTTCATTTGTCATATCAAAAGAAATCTACAAAATAAGATTTTTTCCTAGCTTTTCAATATTTTTATGGTTAATTCTTTTATTCTCATAAAGTGACGAGTTTTCAGTGAATGAACCCTGAACCATTAGACATTTTATCTTTTTCTCAGTTATATCCCTAATAAAACTCATTCAGATCCAACAATATATAAATGCCACTATTCTCTAGGGCTAGAAGGATTTATTGTTTAGAAAATACCGCTTACCCACTTCCAGTTACAGAATAATCCGAATGAAATTTCACTTCCGCTTCGTTAGTCTGCGAAACGAAGTCAAATCGGTTCATTTGTGTCCTATGGTTTCCGCACAGCCTGACAGCGTCTTCGACTAGTTTTTTGTTACCTTTTGAAACCGATTTAAGCTCGACGAAGTCGTAGAGGCATTCCAACTGCAATTCGATGTCAATTTTAGAAAATCTGCGGAAATAAAGAAATGCGTTAGAGCATCAAAGACATTTAAGACGCGAATCTCTCTATTCTCAGTAATAGGTTTGTGCCATGTTGTTCAATGATGAATGCCACTGTATAAAATTCGTTATTAAAAATAATTTATTTTTAAGACATTTAGAACAATTTTTTAGCTAATATAAAAATTTAGTAAGTGTTCTTAAATTGTTAATTTTCATTTGTCAGTATCTCGAAAATTAGCTTTTAATTTGCAGCAAAAAAGTTAAGGCAGTTTTCACTTATAATAGATAAATGTGAAGAGGGTTAAGTAATTACCTGATTTTTAACCTTGTTCTTTCTGGTCCAATAATCTTCACTAAAAAATCCAAATTATTATAATAGTTTTCTGGATAATTGGGGGTCGTCAAGGTTCCTTCTGAACTGTTAATCGTTTTGTTAAAATCGATGGCAGGGTCCAACAGTTGACGTTTCCTTTTGCAAACATATCCGCCGAATCGATTGCACCTAGAAAGTAACAAGTGAATAAATTAAGAAATAATTGTTGTTGTTGGAATTAGAACGTGTCGAAATGAAATCACTTTTCGACGTTTCGCCTTCGGTTGCACGAGGCACCTTCAGGGATATTTACTTTACTAAAACGGAATACTGAATTGGCTAGAATAGATTTAATCATCTGCATATCAGAACCAAAGCTTTGATTTTAGTATAAAGGATGTTAAAGCTATCCACTATATATATTCGTTTCTGCAGGTGACAGGAAAGGATCGAAGGCGAACTGTTGAATAGTGATCCCACTCTGACACAGTCTAATCCCAAGAACAATTATTTCTAAATTGAATAAAACCGTGAAATTATATTTGAATAGCTTTATAGAAAAAGTACACCACATGGAGTTTATACTAGTATATACAAAACTTTGTATGCCACTCAATTAACTTAGTAGTAGAATAACAAGTTCTAAAAATATATTATTTTTATATTTCGTATTGTAATAGTTACAAGCATGTTTCCACACCTCCTTGCTCTATATTCATATTTGCGGCACGTCATATGTCAGTTTAAAGATAAGTTCTATGCTCACAATGACGGTCTTTGTATGGATTCATCTCACTCTCCTGCGGTAACTAATATTTACCTGGAGTGGTTTGAGAACTTCGCTATAAAATAGGGTAGGTTTATTCCTAAAATATAGCTGAGATATGTTGACATTTCCATCACATGGGAGGGGGGGGGTAACAGATATCTTGACTGTTTAGACCCACTGAATAATATGTAGTTCACTATGGAAAAAACAAAAACTCAAGCATACCTTCTCATGATGTCATCAACGTTAAAAATAATTCTAACAAGCTCTTCGTTTCCACTAAACTCACCTACAATCGACAGTATCTCAATCTTAAAAGTCTGACCATTCTGCGGCAACAGATAAGATATTATTAATGTCTATAGTCAAGTAAAGGTATCTATGCACTAGAGCACAATACAATTTGGCCAACCGTAGACCTGTGTTTTTACTGTTACTGTGTGTAAGTTTGGCGGGAACTGCTTCAAAACTTATTCCTTCCCCACCGATTACGAAACTGCTAACTAACATTAAAGTGAAGTTTAAAACACCTTTTAATATAGCCTTTAACACACTCAGCTTTATTCTATCTAATGAGACCCAGCACAAATGCAATAGGCCAAGAATTCTATTGTTTAGTATTGCATGTAAAAGATCCATTTGCAAATATTGTCACCAAGCTATAAAACGAACTCCATTTCGTTTTCAAGCTTCCTTGGTGAACGATTTCAGTTTAAACTAAAGAGTTCAAACTAAAAGCTAATACCCATATATATATATATATATATATATATATATATATATATATATACAGTGACCGTCTAAAGTCCGTTCCTCCTCTACTAATTTTTGAGCCAACTCGTATATCGCAACGAAATTTGGAGGGCTTAAATAGGAGATGAAAAGCTATTTTTTTATGAAAAAACTAGCTGACCCGGCAAACGTTGTTTTGCCATACACAATAGGAAATGTTTTTAAAAGTATCTGACACTATAAGTGTGTGGGAATAGTAATGAAGCGTTGTAGACAATTGAAGCATACTTTATTTAAGTTAATATAGTAATCTTTATTAAAATACCAAATATATTAAATTACAGATTTTGATAGCTTGACACTACTACTAATTATTATGGCATTTAAAAAATAAACAAAGATTATTCTCTCAGCGCAATGGAGTGTACAATATTTTTGGTCAGTCCGTCTATTACGGTTCATGAGATATAGCCTGGTGACAGACATGTATATATATATATATATATATATATATAAATTTATTAAATGTCTTGAATTTTTTGTTCAATTGCAAAGTGAGTCCTAAAATTGAAATTAACACTCTCATAAAATATATTACTCATTTTTTTCGCTGTTAGAATATATTTATTTCAACCCTCTCTTTCAATTTGGTAACTCAACTCCTTCAAAAGTTAACGTTTAAAACAGATAATTTGGATAAATTTTATTTAGCAAAACAACTGTCCATCACTTTATTTCCACAAAATGTTAAAGTATAATAAATTACATACCTTTAAAGTAAGGGCGTTGTTGGCATAAATGTCTATTATTAATTATTAACTGAACTGAAGTAAATTAACTTGAGAGGCGTATCAGTAGACACAATTAAAACAAAAAAACTATATTAAAAACAAAACAATACAGGTTTCATCCTGTCTGAACTCGTAGAGTTGATTTTGCGCAGGCGCGTATAACCCGTGTATGTGGGGTTGCGGTTGCGTTGCTGTACGGGAAATTCAATTCAAAATGATTTATTTATGCGGGACCGCCAGCTAAATCAATAAATATTTTTAATAACATAAAAGAACAAAAATAATTTTCTTTAAAAAAAAACCTGAAACTAAATATGTAATACCCGATTTTTAAGGAAATATAAAAAAAATGTGGTAGAAAATAAAAAAAAAAGTAGTTTACAACGGGACTCGAAAAAATTGTAAATAACGTGAATAATACAAAAATAGCTATTAAAAAATAGGGGTTGATGGTAAAAGGGTGAAAATTTAGGGTTGTATGTATGTTTTAATGCTGAATCGTGAAAAAATAAAAACAAACAATTTTGTCCAAAAATTAAAAAAAAAATTTTTGGGGTGAACCACCCTTAATTTTTAGGGGTGTGAAAAATAGATGTTGGTCGATTCTCAGACCTACCCAATAAGCACAGAAAATTTTATGAAAATCGGTTTAGCCGTTTCGCTAAAAGTTATAAAATGGCGGCTACGCGCCATCTTGAATTAATATTTTAAATACAACACCCCGCATATTATTCCATTTTCAAAATCTGCTCATTATTCTTAACATTTTTCTCTAATACACTTTATTCCTAAATGTAATTGTTTTCGAAATAATGACGTTTGAAAATTGAAAATCCGGTTTAAAATGAAGTAATGGTTTTAGTCACTTTCGATAAAAAATTCTATTAAATTAAATCTTTTAATGAATTCGACTAATAAGAGGCGTAAAGCCAGTATTTTAAGGATATACACTACCACTTACCGGAAAATCTTGAAGGTTACGAATTTGTTCTGTAAATTCACAAGGAAAACAAATTAGTTGGTAAAAAAATATTTTATTTATTTTTGAATAACACTTATTTAACCCCAACAATAATTATTTTATCAAGTGTTCGATGTGGCCCCCTCCTAAATCTTGACAATAAAGTGCCCTATTATGAATAGCTTCTCTCACGTTGATGAAAGTCTGTTCATCTATTTCTTCACATGTTTCTCTTATTCTGCGTTTCAACTCTTCTATTGTTTGACATTCATTGGCGTAGATTTTTAACTTCAGATATCCCCAAAGGAAAAAATCTAGAGGGGTAAGATCCGGAGATCTTGGTGGCCATTCTGTACTTCCCCTGCGACCTATCCATCGCCCAGGAAAGTTTGTATCGAGAAACTCTCTAGCCATGCGATAGAAATGGGGAGGTGCTCCGTCCTGCTGAAATATGAATTCACGATTTTCAAACTCTTCCTGATTGTTTAATACAATTTGTCTTATTCGAGGTTCAATTTCAGTTTCTAAAAGATTTCTGTAAAGATCTCCTGTAAGATTGCCTCTGATGAAAATCGGTCCAACAACGTGGTTGCCCAAAATCCCCGCCCAAACATTAACTTTTTCAGGAAACTGGGTATGCCCTTCTCTAAAAATATGCGGATTAGTATCGCTCCAGTATCGTACGTTCTGTTTGTTGACTTTTCCATTAAGGAAAAACGTGCATTCATCTGAGAAACATACACGTTTTAGGAAGGATCGTTCTCCTTCAATTTTTCTTGTTAACCACTCACAAAATTCAACCCTCCGGTCTGGATCATCCTCCGTGAGAGCATGCAGGATTTTCATTTTATAGGGATGAAATTTTTCATTTTTTAGGACTTTTTGGACACTTTTCGAACTTACTTGTCAGGATTCAGCAACTGCAGACGTCGACTGAGTAGGATTAATTACCATTTCAGCAACAATTTCAATTTTTTTTTCTTCTGAAAGAGGTGGTCTTCCTGATCTTGGAGCATCTTTCATCGTACCAGTTGCTTGGAGCTTATTTAAAAGTTTGCGCAAATATGACCCCGAAATAGGATTTTCGGGAAATCTATCGTTAAACATACGGACTGCTAGATGAAAATTTCTTCCAGCTTCTCCAAAAATCAAAACTGCTTCAAATTTATCGTGTAAACTGCGAGCCATGGTCACACTTTTCATAAAATAATTAAGATGCTCAACGGACTATTTGACAGTTAGTTATCAAGATGTTACCGCGACAACGATTTTGTTTCCAACGCAAACTTGATCGTATTTTTGATTGAATTTGAAATGACCAAAATGTCAATTTTCAAACGTCATTATTTCGAAAGCAATTACATTTAGGAATAAAGTGTATTGGAGAAAAATGTTAAGAATAATGAGCAGATTTTGAAAATAGAATAATATGCGGGGTGTTGTATTTAAAATATTAATTCAAGATGGCGCGTAGCCGCCATTTTATAACTTTTAGCTATCATTTTTTCATAAAAAAATAGTTTTTCATCTCCTATTTAAGCCCTCCAAATTTTGTTGCGATATACGAGTTGGCTCAAAAAATAGTAGGGGGGAACGGACTTTAGACGGTCACTATATATATATATATATATATATATATATATATATATATATATATATATATATATATATATAGGGTGTCCCGAATTGCAGTGTCCAAACTTTAACAGCGCATTCTGCATTCAAAATAAGCCCTAATTTTCTATATAAACGTATATCGGCAAATGCTTCGTTTTCGAAATACAGGGTGTTAAAGTTTTAAGAAAAAAATTGTTTTTTAGTCATAACTTTTTTATTACTTGAGATATTGTTATTAAATTTGGTAAACAGCCTTGGAGTAACAAAAGGCATTTTTTGATTTGAAATATTTTTTAATTTTTCATCAGTGGCGTCCGTACGGGATTTTTCATTGAATATTCTTGAAGAAAAAATGGTACTCTACTGCTTTTTCTGAAAACAAAAATCATTCCTAAAATCCCCACTCAGTTTTTAGCAAATTTGGTCCCTTGTCTTTTTTTCGTGCGGTGTAAGGATTTCGAGTAAAAAACTAAAAACCATTTTTATGTATGGCATAGTTAAAATTTCCATTATTGTTAATTTCAGTAGCAAAACCTTTAAGGTGGGATTGTAACAGCAAGTTTTAAAAATTATTTGGTTTCCGATATTTATTTCATGCATTCCGGGTGAGTTCATAATTTCTGAACAACGTATGTAGGGATTCTAAAATAAAAGCTTGTCTGACAACTAAGGAGAGATGACGTCATCAACCCGTTGTAATGGAGATTTGCGTTAGGTTTGGGTTATCAGGGTGACATCGCAGAAGTTAGCAGGCAACCTATTAAAATCTAATGTCTTTGATACTTACCATCATTCCTTCATTGTCGACTCTTGGTATGCCATGATTGCATTTTTGTGATAATTGAACAATTGCTAGGTTCGTCTTTAAAGTATGACAGATGAGTTTATAATTCTAAAATCGTCGATTCATTTTGTAAAACGGTAATTAGAATTAATTCAATTTTGAAGATGATACTTCATTTTACAGAAACTACTCTTTATTAACTAAGTTCGTAATTAATTTTACAAATAACTAGAATTCATAACTTTTATTAACTTAGATCGTGAAAAAAATTTATAGAGCACTTTAAATATCATTAAGGATTAATGTGGGCCTTAAAATTTCCAATAATTGCTCAAAATGAGCTCCTCTAACTTGGACACATTTTCGGCATCTGCTCTTAACTGTGTCAGTGGCATGGCGTATAAAATTCGTATTGGCTCGCAAAGTTTCACAGGCTTGCTCTATCCTTAGAATCAGTTCTTCTATTGTATGAACTGGTCTGGAATAAACTAAATTTTTCAAATAACCCCACACAAAGAAGTCGACAGGTGTGAGGTCAGGGGAACGTGGTAGCCAGGCTGTAGCTCCTAATCGTCCAATCCACCGTTCTGGATAATTATTATTTAACCACTCGCGATTTACAAGTGCAAAATGCGCGGGAGCCCCGTCCATTTGAATCCAAAATTCGTTTCTAAGATTTAGAGGAATATTTTCTAGATATTGAAATAACTCGTTTTGCAGAAAATCATTAAATAACTGTCCATCTAGGCGTGGTGGTAGAATATGGGGCCCGCAAAAAATTTCATTTATTACACCACACCAAACATTAACAGAAAATTCTTGCTGAAATACTCTAGTTCGTACAACACGTAGATTGTCGTGGCTCCAGATTCGTAAATTATGGAAATTTACTGAGCCGCTTCGGGTAAATGTGGCTTCATCAGTCCATACATTTTTTTTTGAGAAGTTCTCGTCTTCCTCTATTTGGCGCAAAAACCAATTGCAAAAACTGACACGTTTTAAGACATCACCAGGTTGTAAGTTTTGAACTGGCTGCATCTGAAATGGCTTCCTGTGATCTTTCCTCAAAACGCGTTGAACTTTATTTTTAGAAAAAAAAACTGCGTTGCCTTGTAAATTATGAGCTGCTCTTCGTAGGCTTAATGTCCTATCGTTGTCAAACTTATTTAAAATTATGTTTCGATATTGTTCATTTTTCCTACCTTCGTTTCTCGGATTCTTTTGAGTCCAAAATTCCTAAACATTAAATGCGTTTTAATAAAAACTTGTTTGCAAGGTAATCTTCTATTTGGAAATCTTCGTTGGTATTCCCGTACTGCTGCATTTGCATTTCCATTACAGAAACCATAAACGAAATGAATATCAGCATACTCAAAGTTACTGAATAACACCATTTTGAAATTACTAGTTATACTAATAATTACCTTTTTGTATAAACTGTAATGTACTTGACATTTATTTACTCTAAAAACTCAAATGTCACACTTTAAAGACGAAACAAGCAATTGTTCAATTGTCACAAAAATGCAATCATGGCATACCAAGATGTTAAAGGTTTTGCTACTGAAATAATTAACAATAATGGAAATTTTAACTACGCCATACATAAAAATAGTTTTTAGTTTTTAACTCGAAATCCTTGCATCGCACGAAAAAATGCAAGGGATCAAATTTGCTCCATACTGAGTGGGGATCTTAGGAATGATTTTTGTTTTCAGAAAAAGCAGTAGCGTACCATTTTTTCTTCAAGAATATTCAATAAAAAATCCTGTACGGACGCCACTGATAAAGAATTAAAAAACATTTCAAATCAAAAAATGCCTTTTGTTACTGAAATGCTGTACTAAAAAAGTACTCGAGTACTAAAAAAGTTATGACTAAATAACAATTTTTTTCTTAAAACTTTAACACCCTGTATTTCGAAAACGAAGCATTTGCCGATATATGTTTATATAGAAAATTAGGGCTTATTTTGAATGCAGAATGTGCTGTTAAAGTTTGGACACTGCAATTCGGGATATATATATATATATATATATATATATATATATATATATATATATATATAAGAAAGAAATTAACGACCATTCGGACAAAACATTCTGCTGTAGTGAGCTTATTCAGATATAGGGTTCAAAATTCATGGACCATTATATTGACAAGCCTTTGAGCGCTTTCCATCATCTCTACCGGTATAATTGACGACGTTTCGCCCTATATGGGGCTGATCAGGCCAATGCAGCCGTGTGGTAGGGCCGATGGAAAACACTTAACGGTATGTTGAATAAATACGATGAAAATATAAGACAGTGAGATATTAAAGGCTTGTCAGTATAAAGGTACATGATTTTTGGACCCTATACTTTAATAAGGTTACCACAGGCAGACTGTTTTGTCCGAATGGCCATTATTTTCTTTCTTATTTGTGTATCTACGGACGTTATAATTCTGTTTTTTTTTCTTTTTTATATATATAAATATATATAACGAAAAAAGAGAGATGATTGTGCCCATGAATTCTTAAAAAGAAAGGGAGATAAACCGTGGGCATTCCGCAAAAAAAAGTATGGTACCTAGTATAAATACGTGTTTCTGTCTTACTAGACTTCATTAACTAGCAGTGTAACCAAGTTGAAAGATGTAAGAAAACTTGTAGAAAAATCATATCATGAGGTATCTATTTCAACTGTATCGAATATTTTCGATCACCTAATCTATACAACGAATTGTATTGCTAGTAACTTGCCTTATCGGATATTTAGAATATTCTAATGGAAATACCTTTTGCTTTTCATGTGAAATTCACGTTTCCGTGGGTATGTTCAATGTTCTATAACGGTGTTTATATGAGGATACTAGGTGGTAAGATGATTCCCCATGGTTTTGTTTTCCCATAAGTTTTGGTAGTTTTTTCGATCATGTGACGTTCTGGTGCACGCTGAGGTCTTATTTAATGCTTTACAAGCTCGTTTGTTTGAAGCCTGTACGCTAAGTTTTCTTAGAGTTGTTTTTTTTGGACAGCGTAGAACCATGTGAAAATGTGTTTTTACTAAGGGGTACCACAAAATTTATAGGTGAGTTCTTTTATCGATGGCTTCTTTGCAGCCTGTTGCTTCCCGATTTTGTTTGAAAATACCGAGTATCTGTCTAATAACATCTTTTGTCTGTTACAGGCTTCCAAGATTCTACGCAATAATACTGTACGATTATTGTGTCCTTGTCGATCCTGTCCCCCTTGATTCTTTGTGAATATCTAGTAATACTTAAAACTCCACGTGTTGTTCTGTCCGCGTTCACGTGTATGCTGCCGACATAGTCTTTTTCAATTTGAGGAAGAGCCCTGGTACCTTACCTGTTTTTTGTTTAAGGCATACCTAGTGCTTCAGAGGGGCTTTATTTGTCGTATAGTGGAAAGAGTAGAGCCTCCCTATTATACAGGAGCGCATGATGTGAAAAGCATAAAAAGGGCATATCATATATATTTATTTTTTTTTCTTGTTATGACGTTGGTGTACGTGGAATGAAAACTTCTATCATTTAATGCTCCCAATGAAAGCCAGGAGTCACAATGTAATTCAATGCCGGTCGTGGTATTAGCCAGCGGAGTAGTTGTTTTTGTGATTCCATATTGTGCTTTTGCCCTACACGGAGCTCGCTAGTCTATGGCGGCCTGATGAGCTCTAATAAAAGCGAAATCGCGATCGTCGTTTGACTAAAATGGATCATAGTGTGTGCTGTGATGCAGAACATGTTCCAAACAAGGATCATTTTCTTGTTATGACGTTGGTGTGCGTGGAATGAAAACTTACTATCATATATATATATATATATATATATATATATATATATATATATATATATATATATATATATATATATATATATATATATATATATATATATATATATATATATATATATATATATATATATATATATATATATATATATTAGTATATACCTAATTCATAATTGGTATAAAAATTTGCTGTATTATTTAAAACTTAGCCAAATCCAAAGTCTCATTTTATATTTTCTATATTTTAGCTCCCGGAACACCAGCAGAAAGGTGAATCCGCATTTATACGTAGGATGGTACCATTTTGAATTTAAGTATATACATAATTTTTTTTTGATTTACCTAACATCTTTTCAATATATTACAGATTTACGGCTATTTGGCTCAAGTTTATTCACATATAATTACCTATGTCATGTTTAGCTTTTAATATTCGATCAATATATACATATATTCTTATTATTTTTGTATTAATTGAAATATGTGCACTTATTCATTTTATGTAAACTTCAAGTCTCGATGTAACTCTTTTGTAACCTGAATGTATTTCCATATCTAATATATAACCATGCAATTTTTCTTTTATGTACCAGGAAGATTAAGAAATTTTTGAATATATTATTATTCATATCTATATCAATCATGTGCATTAATTATTTATTGTAATTAAATTGTTGATATTGCAAAACCTCTTTTTTATTTATTTCTTGTTTAGTTTACTTAGTTCTCTGTGTGACATTTACAACTTTTAAGAATAAAACTATGTTAGTAAGTAAAATAATAGCTTTTTTTTAAAATTAAGTGTCCTGAGCGAACCCGGCTTCACTACTGTGTACTAGAAAAATAAAAATGGCACATATAATCGTAGGTGTGGAATAATATTATTGCATTGAAGAGCCTGCTTTCTTCATGTGGTAAATATTTATAAATTTATAAATCTTACTTTTGAATATTATCTTTGAATTCTCGAAAATCAGATAACCAGTAGCAAATAAAAAAACTTTAAAAATTGATATTACTTTATATTTAGTATCACTGGTTCATTTCAAATGACTGCTTTTTCATGAGCGTTTTATTTTTTCTTGAAAGTATTCCATTTTTTGAGAATTCTTCCTGAGGTAATATTTTCGGGATGTTTTATACAAGGTCCAGCACTAGGATTGAACGGTTTTGCAAAGGTTGCCATGCAAATACTGTTTATTTACCAAACGTCAAAAACTGACATTTTGTGTTCAATGGCAAATTGACCAAATAGCCAACGTATCTGTGTTGTAAAATCGTTTATCCTGACTCAGTCCATTATGAAAACGGAAAGACATTTTTGACGTTAATTTAATTTACGAGTGCGTTCTAAAGTTCTAACAACTAATTCGATTTTGAGATGGATAAGAAATTTCAACAAAAGAGGAAGTGCAATTTGCAAATTTGATGGTCGTATCCGTACAGTTCGTACACAAGAAAATATAGAAAGAGTCAGGGCAGCTGTTGAGCAGAGTCCACAACGTTCTGCAATTCGGTAATCAGGTACATTGCACATTATAGAGCGAAGTTTGTGACGAATTTTACATCAGGATTTGAAATTCCATCCGTATAAGATACAGATAGTCTAGAGGCTGCCTCCTATTAATAAAATAAAACGTCTCAATTTCTGCCGGCATTTTTTAGGAATATTGAACAACAATAAAGGCATTTTTGATAAACTGATCATGTCTGACGAAGCTCACTTTCACTTCAGTGGGTACATTAACAAACAAAATTTTTCTACTTGGCAGAACACAATCCAAGAGAAGTCCATGAAAAACCACTTCATTACCAACAGGTAACAGTATGGCGTAGAGTTTCCGCATTGGTGTGATCGGCCTTACTTTTTACTGCCAATTCAGCTCAGTATGTTGGGATGCTGGAAACATATGTAACTCCGGAGCTTCAAAGAAGCTCAAGAAGAAGGGGTTAAGGTGAAGCCTGGTTCCAACAGGATAAAGTGGGACTCCTATAGGTACGACACTTCAATGCACCAGGTCCTATAATATCCATCAGGAATGAGTGCTATCGGCGTTTCCTCCTGCAAATTGTCGAGGGAACACCGACAGTCATTTCTGAAAAGAGAGTGTTCCGATATCTTTCCAGGACAACTCGGGAGAGCGGAGTTATATTAGATTTCAAAATTTGGTTCTCTTGAGATAAAAGAGGCAGCAAAAGAAGTAGGTTCGAGTGCTATTAGGTTTTCCGGTAGGAATAGACGTAATAATCCTGCAGGAACCTATTCCGAGCCGAGAATCCCGGTAGCACAACCCGGAAAATCGAACTAAAGGACCGGACTTAGATAAATGTAATTAATAAATAATAAAAGGAATAGAAAAGCCAAGGAGCTAGTGCTAATCGATATTTTTGATTTATGCGCTGTTGCCCCAACAACAATCCTAAATAATATTAAAATAAAATTAAAGGATAATTCAAAATCTTTTAATCCATCATCTTTTGTATACATAAAAAAAGAACTTTTCTACTTGCAAACGCCGTATATGCCCAGTTTTACTTTTTTTTTAAAACCAAGTAATAAGAACTTTTGTGTAATCACATGAACCCCCCTTGGCTTCGTGATTGCCGTATTCAACGCATTTCTCTCATTGTCAATGAAAATGACACATTTTAAAAATGATTTTGAATATTTAATTAATATTTTGAATTTGAATTTTAACCTAATTGTCGAATTTTAAATATTTATAAAGATTAGTTTACTTTTGACAAGATTTTATATTATTGTACTTTTTGTATGACCTGTATCACAAAACCAAAAATGTGTAACGTGTATCCAATCTCATATAAGGAGAGGCTTTTTTCGAAAAATGATATTTTCGGTCTTTGTGCTCTTGTCACCTCTATCCGGGGACATACTGTATACCAAGCAGTAACATCTAAATCATTTTAATAGGTTTAAAGGAGCTAAAAAGCCACTTACTATTAAATACATTCTCACCAATGCACTTTCTGCACTTTGCAGCCGGAATTTCCCGTCTATTCCTTACCTTTGAGATTTCCAGTACAGGCCGCTGGGTAAAACGGGCGACGGTGAAGGGGTCCACTGCACTCCGATACATCTCGGCTCGTTTCCGGTTTCAAGCAGGTCGTTTTCCGAGGGTTTCTCTCCCGGAAGCCATCCTTGAAAATCCATCGCGCCCCCGTCGATCCACTTAAAGTCTGACGTGGGATCTGCTTTTCCTCCTAACCTAGGCCAAGACAGGAGAAGGTGACAAGGGTAAGTAATGCGTTTCTTTCGTGCATTATTCGTGCACTTTAAAGACAAATAAATATACATGTTGGAGAATTTTTGAACGTTAGAGTAACTTATTATAGAGTTTTATATATATAAATTCGAATAGAAAATCTCTTACAAATTATAAAATAAAATACGAGGGATGTTTAAATTTACCCTGAATTTTAATACTGTATTTAATGCATTAGATGTAGACAACCCATCAGAAGTATCATGCCCTTTACCTATAATATTTTATTATTATACTGCTCAACTGACTAAAGAAACATTGACTAAAATGCATTGGGGAACGCTTCTTATAGTCCCGATTTATTTACATACACAATTTCCTTGTGTTTTGATTTCTAAAAGAAGTTTTAAGAGGCATCAGAATTAACTGCGATGGAGACTTCAACACCTTATAGAAGGAATTATGTAGTTTCTATGTAAACTTCTAATAAAAAAATATATAAATACATTCCGGCTTAAAAATTTTAATCGAATAAGTAAGTGAAATAATATGCATACTAGTGTCTAATTTTCAACAGGATTTGTTAAAAATACATCAATTTCCTTAGTTTTACTTGCCAAAGAGAGTGTAAACCTTTTTCTTTGAGTTTTTACTTAATGTCCAAGGTGTCTAGTTATTTTTTAAACGAGGTTTTGAAACTGACCTTTTAGAGATATCAGAAAATTTTGTGTACAAAAATTTCATGGTTTCACCTGAACTTTAATGACGTGTTAAAAATAAACGAATGAGAATTGGAAAGTAAAAAATTGAGCATCGACTTTGTTATTTTAAATTAGACACCATGTATAATATTATTTCAGTAAATGGGCATCTTCTTACTGGTTATAAAAACACTAAGTTTAGCATATTTATCTTTAAAGACAATCGAGAAGTTTGACAAAAACCTTGCTATAAGAGGCACTGTGTTAGAAAGAAAGAGAACATATACGTAACTCGAGTCTTTATAAAGTAATACACTGTCTCTTATGGCTGGGTTGGTCACGGCCGACCTCAGAATAGGTTACGAAGTAGTAAATCCGGCAACGATGCTTTCGTGTTTGGAAATGGCGGTTTCGCGTTTGTATGTTTACCGGCTGCAAGGAAATAAATTAAGCTCGGACCACCGAGCTAAACACACGTGCTCGGTAAGGCTCCCTGACGGCGGGAAAAAAGTGTAGTTTTTCGTGGTGTTTCGAGGGACAGTCCAACGACCATTGTGGAAACCTCACTGGGGGAACGTCCTACATAACGAGCTAATCGCTGTGAGGCGGAGAGTCCTAGGGGATGTGATAATTGTGATTTCTTCCTCTGGGTAGGCTTATCTAATAAGTTCAAAGGTCATGCGGTGACAAAAGTACCCCGGAAGTGCGCAAGTCCGGCGTCGCTTTGAAAGTAAAAAGGATATACGTCAAGATCAGTAGAAATCCTAGGAGTTAACCCTTTTATAGTGAAAACAATGTACCTTTTCAAAGGAAAAAATATTTAGTATCGTTCAACGATCTACAGGGAGGATTTTGCTAACTATTGAGCTGGAGAATGGCGCTGAAAGCAAAAAACTGGCAGCAGACTCCATATTGAAAGGAAAGAAAAAAAGAAGTTTTGGGTGGAAATATTTTCGTTTATGCAAAAAAACTCTTCTAGGTATTGATGCAAACTGCTTTAAGTGTTAGCGATAAGGGTTTCATGGGGCATTTCTTTTGAAACTAAATATAGCGTGCCAAACTTCCGACTTCAGGTTGGCCTCCAAGACTGTCGTTTAGTTGTGGTTAATTTTATTTGTGTTATATTGTTTTGAGAACACGTGCGGTTTATTTTGTGATGGGTAGTTAGCTAATAAGAACGTGGTAAAGTATTTCATAGGCATATTCAATAACTCCACAAAAATGTAAAATTAAATTTGGATGTGTTTATATGTTATGATAATATATCTGTCACAATGTCTAGAAGCTGCCTCATCCCAGAGGTGTAAATCCAGTTATAATAGTACGTTCAAAACAGGAAGGGTACTTGACTTGTCTTTGCTTTTACTTTCCCAAAAGACGATATTTTAAAAGCCAAGTGGTTGAAAGCACTTCCAAAAACTAATTGGGTTCCTTCACGGTATTCTGCTCTTTGCTACTTACGTTTCTAAGAAAATGACATTAGTCTAGTAGTTTTCCACAAAAACTTTGCTTAAACCGAACACAGATCATCTATGTTTTCAAATTTGCCAAAATACTTTCACAACCTTGATGATATTGCTCTGTTAACACATGAAACTTATAATGAACTTCGTTGAAGCACATTACAGTATCCGGTAACTAAATTAACTTGCTTATATATAAATGTTATACCGAGGTAATATTTATTATGTTTTCTATACAGAGTGGTGTAATAGTGCGACAAAGTACCATATCTCCCTCGTTTTTTATAATTTTGAATTTTTTTGTATCAACCTTGTATAACAAAAAGAAGACTACAATTTAAAAATATTTTTAATGATACAGGATATTTCACAAAAGTGAGGGACCTAAGAATCAACTTTTTTCAAATGGGACATACTAAATATTTGTTGTTAATTATTCAAAAAATATCTGAATTAAAACAATCAGGGTCCTGCATAACTTGTTATAACTTCTAACCTACAACGATTGAAAGAAAAATTGTACCAAAGAAGATAAATATCTAACTGAGAGCTTATATAACCACATACGTAATAATTTTATACAGGGTGTTTGATGCAAATATGCCAATTTCTTAATAAAAATTGCGTATCTTGTAAAAATCGTTAAAGTTACCTGTTTTCAAAATATACGTTTACAGGAATATCGTTTTATTTTAAAAACATCTGTAATATGTCAAAAACCCATCGATTTGTACTAGAATTTCTTTGTTGTTAAGTTACATTTAATTTTAAAATAAGCTGGAGCACTGGACTTGGTGGAATGTTCTGAAGCTGTGATGGTCAACTGCATATAATATTGTTGGCGCTCTGAACCTGGCTTTTGTTGTCATTTTGACGAAGAGATGGTACCTCTACTCATTGATTGTTTGTTGTATTGAGGTTTCTCCGTTGCCATACAGTACTATCAAATTTTTCTCCTGCTCTGCTGATTTGAACTGGTAAGGCCGTTGCATAATAGCGGTTTCTTTCAGAACATTTGCGTCCTCTCCTACCTCTAATACGTTCATACCGTCATTTTCAAAATAGGTCTTCATGATTTGAATCAAGCGGCTCTTGTTGTATTCACTACACAAGAACTTTTCTTGGGAAACAGCAGGGAGTGTTCTATCATCGAATACGATGTCCAGTGAGATATTTATTTCACTGGCCGACAAGATTTTTCTAACACAGGCCTTATTATTTTCACAATGGAAATACCCTCCCAATAATAAAAAAAATATTCGGAGAGCCCTAATACGTACCATTTTTAATAGCCTAATTAGAACCTTTTATATTGGCAGGTAAACAATTTTACTGTGGGGCGGCTAAAATGGATTCATTTTACAACGGAAAAATTACCTAGACTGGGTTGTTTACAACATTAGACATAAAATAAACGGTAAACATCACTCTTTTGTCGAGTTTCGAATTGAGTGGTTCTCTGTGTATCGATAAGCAATTTATGGAGAATTTGTGGTGAAATCACAAGCCAGGCCATTTTCCGAAAATGTAAAAAAAGCCTACTTCAAATATTTTGGTGTGTTAATTGGGGATCAAGATAAGCGGTGGGCTCCCCATGTGTGCTGTGTTAGTTCTTTGCTTCTTTTTACTTAGACGAAGGAAATTTAAATGCATCTGCTTTGTTGTGTTCAAAGTGCCTTAGTAAATAACAAAATGGCATGCACAAACTATTAGAATTATTATTATTAGAAACCTCACTTATATTAAATTAATTAATCATTTAAATTATATCATGTTTAACGTTCATTTCTGTTTTTATTTTAACTTTACTTTTAATTATCACAGTTAAAGGTAGGAACTCAAAAAATATTCTTAATTAGGATGATACATGACTTTTTTTTAAAGATTTATACAGAACAAACCTCTGTTTGAAAACTGACCAGTAATACCGCCCTAAAAAATGACGTCACGACTTTTCTTCTTTATTAACTTCTCTGCATAGTGTCAACGGTTAGACTAGAAATACCACTATCCATTTTAATAGTGGGCAAGTTTAGTTTATCTATTTATCGTATATTTATTATTTTTGTAACTCTCCTCCCTAAAGCCCCACAGCCTCAATCGTCAGGTTTGAAGAAATACTTTACGCTTAAAAATCTGTTTATTTTAAATAATAAATCAACCGTGTTATTGACGAGATTCGCTACCGTAATCGCAACGTAGAAATCTGACATTTATAGGGTGCACTGTTAGAATAAATAATACGCCATCATCAATCTTAAAATGTACTAACCAATAAAGGGCGCTCGTCCTATATTCGGAGTTCTTCCTAATGATGGTCGTGATAAATCTTCCTTCCTCGGGCGTCATAATGGAAGCCAGCAGGGCCTTCATGCCCCGGCAAATTTGCTGAGCTGTGGGCCACGTCACCTCCGGATAATTAACAACCAAGTAACAGGCGTCGTTGAACATGTGAAGTCGTTCGTCTCCGCACTGCATCGCTGCGAGAGATGAAATAAAGATAAATATAATAATAGGCATTACAACAGGGAGGCGAAATTTGATTTGAACTAATCATATAATGTCAAAATTATTACTTGTTTGGCCTATTATATCATATGGATATGGTTAATGCGAAAATGTGTTCAAAATCATAAACATAATAAATGTCTATGAACAAAATTTATACTTGGTAACAATATCAAAATTAAATTTTAAGGTGATTTTAATGGTGTAATAATAACCTCTGTAATATGTAATTAATTATATATCAAGGAGCACCAAAATGTTGTTCATTTTTTATAACATGCTTAAATTATGCCATCTGTAACATTAACTAAGTTAACAGATGTACTAAAATTTCTACGAAAGCCACATAACTATAAAAATCGTCCAAATCTATGCCCCAACGAGCAGCCACGATGATGATAAAGTTGAAGCGCTGTACGCTGTTTACACCCATCAAAATATCACTAAACTAAAGAAAATACATGGATTAAAAATATAAAATATATAAATTATAAATATAAGGTCATCCAAAAGGGCAATGTAAAAGGCGATAAGACACACATACTATATTACACACTCTCAGTACTGCACTCGTCAGTCTTACCATCTCAATCTTCCGTTGCCCACACCTCGGTTCTCCTTGACCAAGAATTCGCTCATATATTTATATATATATATATATATATATATATATATATATATATATATATATATATATATATATATATATATATATATATATATATATATATATATATATATAGGGGGTAGCGGTAGGTACTCCTCCTGGGACAGACCTATCAGGGAAGATGAATCAATCTCTGCACTTCGCGAGATTCCAGGAGCTTTCTGACCCGGAAAGCTGGCACCTGCAAGGGTCCCTTATTCAGGGTTACGAACGAAGTCCACAACGGCCGCAATGGCGGAGAAGAAGATCTTCGGCACGGCAGAGCGGGCGGATGTGGCAGCCCCGTTTTTAGGGATAGTATAAAAACCCTCACCGCAGCGTCTGACCCAGAGTGGGCGGCTGCAAACAGCGGCGGATCCTCATGTCAGAGGCGGCTGAACTTCACACTCACAAGACGTCTGGCCAACGTGGTGTTTCATGGCTAAACCCCTCTCAGATGCACACAGAGCAATACAGATGGCCCCCAGTTCCCAGCGGTTCGACTAACCCTGACCAAGGCAGCGGTCAGACCAGTTTTCGAACGGGGGGTGCTAAGAATCCCTGGGTTAGATCAGGCTGCCAACTATATATAGCTACCTACAACGCAAGAACATTGGGAAATGAAGAAAGATTGATAGAACTGGAATATGAGCTTAACAAGATAAAATGGGACGTCCTGGGAATATCAGAAGTAAGAAGAAAAGGAGAAGACTGCCTCAGACTAAATTCTGGTCATCTCCTTTTTTACAAAGGAAACGAACAGAATACTAATGGCGGCGTGGGAATCCTGGTGAACAAACGGTTGTCCTCTAACATTAAAACTTTGAAAGCCATTTCAGAAAGAGTTATCTACATCACCTTGAGAATAAATTCCAACATAACTATAAAAATCGTCCAAATCTATGCCCCAACGAGCAGCCACGATGATGATAAAGTTGAAGCGCTGTACGAAGAAATATCGAGATGCCTTTCAGAAAACAAAACGAAACACACATTGGTCATTGGAGATTTCAACGCAAAAATAGGAAGCACAGTGAACGAATCAAAATACGTCGGCACATTTGGGCTTGGTACGAGGAACGAAAGAGGCGAGATGCTAGCCAACTTTCTGGAAAAAGAGCAACTTTACGTAACGAACACCTTCTTTAAAAAAAGAATTAACAAAAAGTGGACCTGGACAAGCCCAAATGGAAGAACTAAGAACGAGATAGACTATGTACTTTCACACGACAAACACATTATTCAAGATGTCGATGTCCTCAATTTCTTCACAACCGGTAGTGACCACAGACTTGTAAGGTGCAAAATCCTTATAAATGGAAAACTAGAAAGAGCCAAGAAATTCAGTAACAAACTTAAGCCTTTAGACGCGAGCACACTGAAAGAACGCAAAGAAGAATATATGCAGTAACTAACAGAACAACTGAGAAATACATCACCACAAATCGAAGAAAATATCAACGAAGCGAACACTAGAATAACAATAATAATAAAAGAAACAGCTAAAAACAACATGACATTAAGAGCAAAAAGAAAAGATAAGTTGACAGAAAAAACAAAACAGTTACTGGAAAAACGAAGAGATCTCATTAAATCGAACAAGAGAGACACGGTCGAATACGCAGAAGTCAACAAAACTGTAAGGAGAATGGCGAAACAAGACATTAGAGAACATCAGGAAGAACAAATTGAGAAAATTATAGAGCAAAACAGAGGCATAAAAATATTTAAGAAGAAGAATGCACACAAAAAAGAGATCAACAAGCTGATAGACAAAGATGGCAACATGGCAGAACATAGACAACAAATACTGAAAGTCACGGAAAACTTTTATACGGATCTATATGAATCAAAAGCCGACGAAGAAACCTTGAGATTATCAAAGGAAGATAAGCGAAGAATACTTAACATTGGCTCAGAAGAGCTGCCAGACATTGAAATCGAGGAAATTGAAAAAGCCATGAAACAAATAAAAAACGGAAAAGCCGCAGGACAAGACGACATCCTACCGGAAATGCTGAAGGAGGGAGGACCGCCGCTTATGAAAGAACTCAAAAAACTCTTTAATAAATGCCTCATCCAAGGAACAATATCGACCGATTGGGAGACCGCTATAGTTGTACTAATATATATCTGGGGCAAGAAGTCACAATCGGAAAAATTAACCAAGAACTGGAAGTCATTAGAAGAATACGTCTGGGATGGGCGGCTTTTGGCAGACTAAAACACATAATTCAGTCAAGACTACCTTTAAAACTGAAGTGCAGAGTCTATAATGAATGTATCCTTCCAACAACGACATACGGCTGCGAGACATGGGTTCTTACCAAGAAAATTCTCAACAAACTACAAGTTCACCAGAGAGCAATCGAAAGAAAAATGTTAGATACATCCCTTAAAGACCGTAAAACGAATGAGTGGATAAGAAGCAGGACCAAAGTCCAGGACATAACAAAACGAATCTGCTCTCTAAAATGGAACTGGGCAGGACATGTGGGCAGAAACAACACTAACTGGAGCGGAAAAGTTACCAAATGGAGACCTTGGGGAGAAAAAAGAAGCACTGGCAGACCCCAACAACGCTGGTACGATGACATTAAGAGAACAGGAGGTCTCAACTGGTATCAAGTTGCTCAGAACCGAGAAAACTGGAGAAACATGAGAGAGGCCTATATCCAAAGGATAGAAAACGGCTAGAAAGCAAGAAAGAAAGAATATATATATATATATATATATATATATATATATATATATAAAGAGAAACAGAAATTTCAATTTCTGTGCGGTTCTTGGTCGTAAAAAGTTATACAAAACGAAGCCAGTAACGGAAACCTTCACCATTTTGTCGAGATATGACAAAAACTATACAAGTTTGTTTCCAGGTAAAAAAGTTTCATATAAATATATATATATATATATATATATATATATATATATATATATATATATATATATATGTAAAGTCTGTTTATGACAAAAACTATACAAGTTACACGCCAAAACTTCAGAATCTCTAATGGAACACCCTGTATATTATTTCATTTTAAGAATCTACATGAAATTCTGATCATATTTTATTAAGCATACCCTATCCCTAAAGTCAACTGTTTTTGATATAAAAAAAATGAGAAAACTGTTTTACAAAATTTTTTTAAAAACGATTAACAACGATAGTCTAAAATTCTAAATGATGCATTTTAACGTAATAAATGCTGGAACTGTTGTCCGTTCACTTCCTGACAATATCCTAATCGATTGATGAACTCTTGTTGTAGATTTCGAATGAAAGTAGGTGGGATTTGTTGGATTTCATCTCTTATACGATTTTTCAGCACGTCGATATTAGGAGGTTCAAATAAACTTTGCTCTTTAAATATCCCCACAGAAAATAATCTAGGGGAGTTAAGTCCGGGGACCTGGCCGGCCATTCGTAGGGACCACGACGTCCTATCCACCTGTTAGGAAATATTTCACTGAGATACTGCCGAACAGGCAGCGCGTAGTGAGGTGGTGCTCCATCTTGTTGGAACCACATTGCTGCAGTAAGCATATCGGGCTCATTACCTGGATACAATTGAGCTAAGGCAGGAATCAACTCGAGTTGTAAAAAATCGAGATAAATTGAACATTGATTTTCTCGGGATATTGCGTATGAGCCACTTGAGCCCAATGGGGATTCTCTGTAGATCAATATCTACAGTTTTGTCGGTTGACAGTACCATTAAGAAAAAAGGTGGCTTCATCGGAAAGTAAAATATTTCTACAAAAGAATGGATCCAGGTTGCACCGCTCTTGCATACTTTCGCAAAACTCAAGTCGGCGGTCAAAGTCGTCTTCATTTAATTCATGGATTAATCTTATTTTGTAGGGATGATACTTTGCAGTGTGCAGAATATTTTTTACCGGTGATTGACTAAGGTTTAAATCTAATGCTACTTGACTTGTAGGTAAATGTGGATTTTCGTTATAACTGAGTAAAACATTCAATTTCATATCATCATCTAGTTTTGGCCTACCTGTCCTGGGAAGATCTTTTACACAACCGTGATCACGAAATTTTTTGATAATTGTGGATTTTGCAATTGCTTCTCCTCGCTCGGGATGCGTATTATTAAAAACTTCACATACTTAGTCAAGATTTCTTTGGCGATCTTCTCATCCAAACATCATAAGAATCTCTATTCTTTCTCTTTCTGAAAGCATTTTTATCAGGAAAAAAGTAACTCTCCAACAATATGTTAAAAATTGACACAGTTTATTGTCAGTACATGACAGTTTCTATGGGAGTTCTAAAATAATCCACCAGGTTTCACTATGCATAGGGAAATGAATTGATTTTGTTTAAAGCCAAATTTCCATTTTCTCATTTTTTTATCTCAAAAACAGTTGACTTTAGGGATAGGGTATGCTTAATAAAATATGATCAGAATTTCATGTAGATTCTTAAAATGAAATAATATACAGGGTGTTCCGTTAGAGATTCTGAAGTTTTGGCGTGTAACTTGATTTTAAAACACCCTGTATATTTTAAGACATTTTTGAATCATAAATCGTAAGGAACTATACAACTTTTATATGAAACTTTTTTACTCAACTTGTATAGTTTTTGACATATCTCAAGGTTTCCAGACTTTATGCCCTGATTGTATAATTATTATCAACAAGTAATTCCTCAAATAATCTGTTTTGTATTTAAAATACAATGCCATTGCTTAAAAACTGGCAAGACCGTCGCATTTTTGTGAATTGCAGTAGTAAAATCGTAAACCGAGCAAAGCGGTGTTGACTTACAAACAAACAAACAAACAAACAAAAGTAAGCTTTATTGCCACAGGAAAATTTTTACAAATTTATAGACAAAACGAAATTTACCTTAAAAAAAACAAAACAATGAAAAAACGAAATATTAATTGAAAAAAAATCATAGTTTTCGATAGGCCAATGAAAATACAAGTGTAAATATAACATTCCTTAGAACATAACATTGCCGTAAAGCTGTTAATGAATCCAGGTGACATTAACAATAAGGAAATAAGCAATACATATGCGAGGTGACTAATTTCGATGACAATTCGTAATAACTGGCCATTAGACGTACTGGCCGACAACCGGCACTTGCTAACCGAAAACAAAACAGTGTGAAACATGATGTCGTTGTTCATGAGTAAATAGAGTAGTTTTGTCTCCATTTTTAGTGAACATTTAATTATATTTAGTTTTTGTACGTTTAAATGCACGTAAACATGCCGTTTAAGTGTTGTGCGCCTAACTGCTGGGGTAATTACAAAACCGGACCAAAAGTTTCCGTGTTTAGTTCCCCGAAAGACAGTGATTTGCAAAAAAAATGGCTACGAGCAATTCCGCGGGATGAGTTAGTCCCCAATAAAAACACTAAAGTGTGTGAGCTACATTTTTCTAAAGGTAGTATAATTTGGGATATTTGAGAACAGGATCCGAGAACAGGTAAAATTATTTCAGTGCATTTAAAAAAACCCTGATTAAAAGAAAATTCTGTACCAACGGTTTTCCCAAATTGCCCCAATTATTTGTCAAAAAAACGTTCTTGACCGCAAAAGTAAAGATGAAAAAAATTAGAATCTTGATGAACTACATCTTTTGCAAGCCATAGAGCAAAGTAAAGAAGAGTTTAATTTACATAGAGAGGCTACATGTTTTCAAAGTTTTGAAGAGTTTTTAAAAGTATTTCGAAATTTTAATTTAAGGAAAACGTGGTTTTCGGTAAAGGATACAGATAAAATAACTTTATTTAAACTTGAATATACTCCTGGTCTCCTAATAACTTGGGCAATTGTTCTAAATAGCGATTTAAAATTAGAAACATTTTTATATGGTCAATCTGTGTTTCAATAACAAATTTAAAATCACCATTTTTATCTAGCAGTTTAGATGAAATAGAAAGTTTAATTCACACATTTGACAATATGATGATGTCAACACCCATAAATCTTGATAGCGACATTCCTGATCCTAGCGAAACTCGTGATTTACACCACACCGAGTCAAGTCAAATTCCCAGTACTAGTGAAACTCCCTCAGAAACTCCCAATTCAGATAAAGTTGAGTCTGACAATGATAATATAAAAAAAAATTTAAATTTGTGACTGATATTCTTTTAAACCTAAAGGGTTTTGACCAACTCACTTAAAATCTAAAATTTCTCTCAGAACAGTTAACTTTGTTAAGTATTTCAAAAGAAAGGTATCGATATTCACCAAGGACCATTGTGTTATGTTTAATTTTGTTTACAATAAGCCCTCATTGCTATAAATATTTGCGAAGTCATGCTCCTATTATCTTACCTCATTCTAACACAGTAAAATCTGTTTCAAATAGATTTTTAACAGATCCTCATATCGATGAAAGAATTTTTTTTAACCTATGCTCGTAACATTTTTCAATATTTAACAGATAAAGAAAAATATGTTACATTACTTTTTGATGAAATTCACATCGAACTCTATTTGGATTACAAGGCAGGCCATACCGTAGGAACATAAAAGTAAATAATAAAGATACTTTAGCACCATCTGCAGTAGCATTTATGATCACTAGTCCTTGCTCAAACATTACAGATGTCATATATCTCCTGTGGCTAAACTTAATTCAGAAGTACTTTTATCAAGAGCATTATAGAAAATTTAGAAGAAATTGTGTACATAGTATTTTGTACAGTTAGTGACAATAATGCAGTAAACAGTAAAGCACTAAACTTTACTAAACATTTTCTTATCCCGATTTTGAGACAGGCCAAAAAAAATGTGCTTCCTTTTCTGTGATCAAGAACCTATACGAACTAGAACAAGTCAAACTATTGAAGCATGGTTATCCACTTATTTTAAAGGCTCTATTTCCATAATCTCTTGAAAGACAAATATAAAATTAGCTCTTAAAATCTTTAATCCCTTTATTACAGAGGCTTTAAAAGGTTTTGTTAAAAAATTGTCACATTCACAAGATACCGCAGACTTTATTAGTATTATATTGATATGGTGGAAAATTGTGAATGTAAAAACTCCGCTTAAGGGAAAACATTTGTTAGATCAATATCAGGAACCTTTTGCCAAACAAATGCTAACAGCCCCCAATAATGATCCTAAATTTTGTTTTTTGCTAAAAATGCAAAATTGGCTAGATACTAGATACTAGGAGTCCAACTAATTTTACAAATACACTGACTTGACAAACCTACACTGTATTAAACCATACCATTCATGGGCTTCTTGAAATTACCGAATGCTGTTTAACTGAGCTTAATATGAATTTTGTATTACTGGGCAAATTTCAAACAAACCCATTGGAAGGGTGTTTTGGAAAATACAGGCAATTAGCTGGTGGTCATTATCATATCTCAGTTCGACAACTATATGAATACAAAAAAAGACTTAGAATTTAGTCTATGTTATCTCTAAAATCTAGGCATTATGAGGACATTAATATAAATCAGTTCTTCGAACCTTCTGAATATGAAACACAGTCATTAGACACGAATTTAAATTCTGAACATGTTAATAATTTAATATCTAAAATCATAGTTACACAGTCTGATACCGAAGCTATACAATCAGAACTCCTAGTAATAACCTAAAGCGGATATTGCTGATATATTGTTTTTAAAAAAATTTGTTGTACTATTTGCAAAGAAAACTTACCTCTCAATGAAGGATTCTTATAATTTAATTAATTCCTTAAGTCGAGCTGCTCTTTTATATCCTCGAGAACAGGTAGTAGACGTAGTTTCAACCGCATATGTTATATTTAAAAAGCTAATTGATGAATTTGAAGATACATTTTTGGATATTTAAGTACAACAAAAAACTTTTCTTTGTGAGTTGTTTTTAAGTTATTTTAATAAAATTACACTTTTAACAAACATTTCTTAGTAATTATTGCTCTAAACATAATCATAATTTATTAAATAAAAACCAAAAAAGGAAACTACAGACTTTTAATAAATAGGTAGTTATGAAATTAAAATCTAGCATAAATTTCGCATTTTTGTATTGCTAGGAAGTATCATCAATACAATATTTTTCAGAATTTAGCAAATAACAACCTATTATATTCTTGATCATATAGACTCACCACAGCACAGCCATATACCACTTACCCAAGCTTGAAACCATACCCGATTTTGATAAGTTAAAATAATAAGCTATTGTATTTTTGATCGTAAGGATGTATATTACTTACCCAAACTTGAAACCTTACCCCATTTTGATAATATAAAATATTAACCTATTATATTCTTGATCATATGGACTCACCACAGGCCTATACTACTAACTTGGACTTGAAACCTTACCCGATTTTGACAAATAACTCGGTTTTGACAATTTACTAATTGGCTAAAATAGGACAATTAGTAAGCAAAAAATCATAAAATCATACCGACATCTAAATTTTGTGGTAGATCCGGGCAAACGTTGTCGGGTAAGAACACGTAGAGGTTTAGTGGGTAGGGGCTTTACCGACTCCCACACTGTTCTGGAGTGCCTTGTGCATAAGAGTTCGTGCATAAATGCATTTTTCGTCGTGTAACAAAAAAAAAAAAAACGAGTAATCGCTTAACGGTCGCCTTTGGCATTTTAATTCTATAGTGAAACCCAATAAATTTGACAGATGCAAAAACTCTAATACTATATATAATATAACTAAAATAAACCCTACAAATTGATGTTTATTTGCTGAAATTAAAAAAAAATGCTCATTTAAATATATCCCTGTAAATAACCCGTACCTTCTAATGAAGGTATTGAAATAACATAGGCCAAAATTTGATGACGTCACGCGTAAGCGCGTAGGCCTCGTTATTTAGTAGGTATTGGTTGTGGTCTTTCCGGGAATATGTATATGTTTTCAAATCAAACAAACGGTTTCTAAAATAAATAATGCAGGAAGTGTTAATATTTCATGTTTCTTGAAATAGTATAGGCAGTGCGTTCTATTATTTAGACCAAACAAATAGCGAATTGCTCTCTTTTGAAGCCTAAAAATACTAAGAAAATGCTCGGTGGTACAGCAGCCTCAAAAGGGAAGGCCATAGCGAAGATGGTATTCGAATAGAGAGAAATAAGTAAGTCTGGCAGAAGGCACGTCCAGTTCTTTTGAAACTGATCGAATGGCAAAGCAGGCAGTAGAAAGTTTTTTAGTTAAGGTGTCAATATGCTTAGGCCGTTTTAGGTTGGTATTTATATTCAAACCCAGGAATTTAACCGACTCAATGTATTTAATATTGCTGTTAAGTAGCTGAAGTGGTTATAAAGTTCCCTTATAAGGCCTTCGTTTTATCCACATTGAAGCAAAGCAGATTGGAATCGGATCAAGCCTTAATCATAACAAGGTCGTTGGAGATATTAGAATGTAAAGACATTGTTTCAAAATCACTCCATGCTATGCTTATGTCATCAGCAAAGAGAGAAAATTTTACATTAATTTTTAGGTTGGTGATATCATTAATCTAAAACAACAAAAAAAAAAGGTCGCAAGACCGAACCTTGAGGGACTCCACTTATAATCAATATACAATCAGAATCTGAACCATTTGTCCTTTCGAATTGTTGCCTATTCCCGAGATAAGATTTAAACCAGAAATACCACGGATTCCATAAAAATTCAGCTTGCTTATCAAAATTTCATGACTAACACAGTCAAAGGCTTTTGCATAGTCACAAAAAACTGAGGCGGTGAGGTGGTTGTTATTGAGGGATAAGTAGACGTCGCTAAGCAACGCGAACATGACGTCACTGGTGCGCTTTGTGGGTAAAGATCCGAACTGATCCGGGGATAATATCTGATGTCTAAGGAGAAATGGCATAAGACGATTCTTGAGTAACCTTTCAATGATGTAGCACTGTAGAAGAGCGATTAGGCGATAATTGCAAGAGTTAGTTTTTTCGCCCCTCTTTATGCAGATTTCATTAAGAGTGCTGTTTTTGGGCGATATTTGTGAGTTTTAACAATATTTCGGATAGTTTTTCGGCGATTTCTTAAGCGTTATAGAGTGTAAATGGAAAAATGTGCAAACCTTTGGAATATTTAACTCGTAACGTTTTGCTGAATTAATTGACGTCAGTAATACCATGATTCTTCCTAATATTTTATTAATTTGTAAGTAAGGTTAATAATTTTAAGGGTTAATATGACTAACAATTGCTATTTTAACTTTCTCGAGAAAGCAAAATCACATACCTGCACTTTTCTCGCTTAAATCACATATTCATAACTTCCGAGGAAAATGCGATATACAGCGTATAACAAAAGGAACCGATAAAATGTTTCAGGTACAGCTTACCCAAATTTAATGAAAATATGTATGCTCACGTATGAAATTATGTCGAATTCAATGGAGAGTTCCGCATGGCTCCTAAGTTCTTTTTTTATAAAAGGAAAACAAAATTTATCGGAACACTCTATTAGGTATATTACTTTTTTGAAATCTGCGTAACATTCTCAGTACTTTTTATTAAGAGCACTTTTTATGAAAGTCAGTAGCTTTAGCGAAAATAAGGGTCTAATATTCATAATTTAATGTATTACCTTTTATTCAGATACCTGCACACAAAAGGTTACCTGATATGTTTGACAATGTCAGTTTCGTTGATTTCAAAAATGGGTCGCTTAACTGAAATCTAAGGAACTGAAATTTTAATTATACTGGGTTGTGGGCATATCATGCGAAATCTGCAAGATGTTTGTAACATTTTTAGTGAAAATTATCTTAATGGAAATCTAGTAACTAAATCTACCGTAAGCAAAATTAACAACAAATTTCGTGAAACTAGAAAGTTAAAAGATGCTGTACGTTCTGGCAGACCGGAAAGCACAATAATTCCTCATTTTGCTACCTAAGCACTAGCAAGAGAAAACAACTTTTCAACTTTAAATTAAAAAAAAAAAGAAATATTAATAGTGTTTAAAAAGAATGGCTCCTCGATTCGTCCACATTCGATTTCTATTCTCTCCTTTAAATCTCCTTAATCCTTGGGCTTATTTTTCTCACCACGTCGAAGCCATTGGGCTTATTTTTCTCACCACATTTTCAAGGTGTCCCCACAAAAAGTTGTAGAGGAGCGTCAAGTCCGGAGATCGAGGAGGCCACTCATTGTACCCCTACGTCAAATCCATCGTCCAAACAAAACATTGTTGAAATATCCCCGAATACTCCGAGCAAAATGCGATGGAGCACCATCCTGCTGATGGTGGAACTATATTTCATCATTTGGTGCACCATCGCCTAAAAAAAGTTTAAATAGTTAATAGAGTAGGTAAAAGGAACTTAGAAGATTTAAATATCTTTCTCCAGTTAATGTGTCTTCCATGAAGAAGGAACCGTTTGTTTTTGCACCCCTTATACTATACCAAATATTTGTTTTGGGAAAATTTGGTATGAATTTCACGTATCTAATGTGAATTTTTTCCGGCCTAATATCGAGAATTATGCCTGTTAACTTTTCCATTCAAAAAAAAGTTGCTTCGTCAGAAAAATAATTGGATTGACAAAATTTAAATTGGTATTGCAACGTTCTATCATGATTTCACAAAATTTCATGAGCTTATCATTATTATCCTCAGAAGGTCCTTCTTGCATCAAAGTTATTTTGTACGCATGGAACTTTTCGGTTTTTAGGGACATGTGTGAGACGTCATGTTCTCTTCCTAATGTTCTGGTAGAAAAGTCCGGATTTTATTCTAAATTTACCTTTCCAGTTTTAGGAAATTTTTCATTAATTTTACATACGGTAAATTTAGTTATCGGATTTTATTTATTTATCAAACGGTACTTTACAGAGCACAGCTACAAATGGTATTACGTTGATCATAAGCACAAATTTATATAAAATACAACATTTGAACGCATAATGTGTAAAAAGAAAAAAACAGAACACTAATCAAATAATCAATCAGTAGTCAATATATAAAAATAAAAATAGAAATATTAAAAAAAAAATTGTAAAAATATGTCAAGATACATCCGGTCGATGATGAACAAACAAACATGAATACATACAATATAAGTATTAATATAAGTGACAAAGTACAGCTAAAACCATTAAGAAAACAATAACATGAAAAAAAATTACACATTTAAAATAATATTCTTTAAACTTTCAAAGGCACTGCTAAAAATATCACAGTTATTATAATAATCATTGTAAGTTTTAACAAGTGGGTCAGTCACTACCCTAAATCCGTAATTTGTACGATGTGGCCTTTCATAAAATAGATTTCTGTTACAAGTTATTCTCAATGGAGCTTTGAAATAAATTCTCGATAAAAGTTCACTACTTTCGATCATTCCCTTTACTAGCTTAAACAGAAAAAAGATCATCGCCTCACGTCATTTCCTTTCTAGCGTGTCCAAACCAACCAAGAGAGTTCTTACTTTCTAAGAAATATCTGTATAAGAAAAATCCATTTCAAATAAAAGAAACTTGCAGAATTTATTTTTGTACATTTTTAAGGCGTTTGATATGTAAATTGTAATAAGAAGACCACACTATACAATTACACTCAAGAATACTACGACCTAAACAATTGTACCAGGTTTTCAAAACTTTGGTATCATTAATATTATCACAGTTTCTTCTGATAAAACCTAACATTCTGTAGCTTTTTAGTATGATGTTATCTACATGTGCATTAAAATTGAGTTCTGTATCAAAAATCACTCCTAAATCATTAACAGTTTCTACTTCAGACAAAAAAATATCATTGAGGCGATAATTAAATTTAACTGGTTCTTTTCGACGAGAAAAATTGATATATTTATATTTGGAGCTATTCAGAGTGAGAAAGTTATTGCGACACCATGTATTAAAATTGATAATGTCACTCTGTATAAATTCACAATCTGCGACACCATTAACAATGCGAAAGAATTTTAGGTCATCAGCATAAAGAAGATATCCACAGTCCTTAAATGCAGAGACAACATCGTTCACAAACAACAGGAATAACATTAAACCTAAGTGCGATCACTGTGGCACTCCAGAAGTAGCTTTAATTTCTCTCGAAGTAACACCACTCAACTTTACTCTTTGAGTTCATCTGCTTAGATATGATTTAATCCAACCAAGGTAAGACCCATTCAACCCAGGTGCTTCCAACTTCATTAGAAACAAATCATGTGTTACACTGTCGAACGCTATTGTCATATCAATGTAAATTATTTCTGTTAGGATATTTGTCATTAAACATGTTACAATCATCTTGCAGGTTTCGCATTCTATCCCCATAACCCAGTATAATTAAAATTTCCATTCTTTGGGTTTCAGTTAAACGATCAATTTTTGTAAATCAACAAAACTGACATTGTCAAACATAGGTAACAACAATAGGTAACCTTTTGTATGCAGATGTTTTAATAAAAGGTAGTACAATAAATTATGGATATTAAACCCTTATTTTAGCAAGAACTATTCACTTTTATAAAAAGTGTTCTTATTAAACAGAATTAAAAAAGTAATACAAAATAGTTAACTTATAACAGAAAAACAGTAAATTTGGCAGCAATGTGGAGCTCGCCATTGGATCCGGCATAATTTCATACCTAAATGTACATATTTTCATTAAATTCATTTAAGTAGTACCTGAGATTTTCCTTTGTTACACTCTAGATACAAAAAACACAGGTATCGTCAATTTTACTCCATAATAAAAAGGTTTATGATTAAACCATCGAAAAACTCCCAAAATATTGTTGCTTACACTAATGTGTGAGGCATGATTAAATAATTGCGAATGTCTATTTAATAATATGGGTACATCAGTCCAATGCAAATTAAAAAAAGACTAAGTTATTTTCCAGGGGGCTACCAAAACTTATTTGTCCTGTTTTAAATGACCGATATTTTGACGTTCTGTGAACTTTTATTTTCACCAGTGCTGTTTCCTTTTAACCTCCAACCACTGCATTCGGTGTTGATTTGACCAGACGTGCTTCGCAACTCCTGATTTTGATTCACCTTTTGAGTATGATCCTTGACTTTTATACTGAAAGGACATTTCGTCTCTCCATTTAACGATTCAGCACACTCACACTGGATTTGGTCAATGCTTTCTCGTGTTTATGTATATCGTCTGGCTTAGTTTTCGCCAGAAAGCTTCTTAATGTATTTTCCGATTGGAAAGCGGTTTTGATGTTGAATAACTACCTGATTATTCTTCGTACGTGAGAAACGATGATGTTGCTTTTAGATCAGACTTTGTGTGATGATCATTTTGTAATTTTAATATTGTCGTAATTATTAACTTTTCAGAATAACCCTTCGGCAATAGATTTTTTTTATGTTTTCAATTTCTTTGTCATATTATTACAAGGTGTTACAGCTCTGTTGTAAAACGTTCTTATAGTGCCCTTTTTTGTTGCTGTAGAATGGCTTAGATATTCGTCAGTCTGTATGGGATTTCGGTACACTTTGTAGTTCTGATGCCTGATGAAAGGGCAAAAAAGAAACTTCTTCATTCCCTATTGTAAATTTAATACATGTTCTTATGCTGTTTAAGTGATTTAAAAATCCTGTTAAATCATTGGCGTTAGCAGTCCAAATAATAAAAGTTTCATTCACATACCTAACCCAAAATTTAGCTTTCTTTTGAGCGGTATTAACTGCATGAGCCAAAATGGGAGTAAAACTTATCTGTCATTTGAAAGTAACCCCTACTTTCACTACGGACACAGCCTTTCAATAGTTTTTCACCACATTCAGAGACAACGTTGTGCGTTCAAAGAGTGTTTCCTCTCTCTGAATTTATAAGCTTTCGATATCAGACTTAACAAATTTGTCTTATTGTCCTAAGTGGTGTTTCTAAAAATGTTAGTAAAATAATCTGAATTTTCAACAGACGAATTCGGCTTACGTTGTAAAGGGAATATTAAAAATATTTCATATTACTTTTTGAGTTCATGGAGCTTGTGGATCTTTGGTAAACCATAGAGATGAGATGGCTTGCTGTAATATGGCGTTAATTTACTGCGTATTTTGTGTGAGTTGTAGACTCTCTTGTTCTTTACCTTAATTGAAGTGTTTTATGCAAAAAGTTCCTAAGTGACTTTTTCATGCTTTGAGTTTTTGAGGATTTCATGTTTTAATTTAGTCTGGAAATATCACTTGATTATTGAATTATTTGATTTCAACTCAAGATTGGATATATCTTCGAAGATAATATCACTGAGTTTCAACTTAAAACATATCTGCTTTTGCTGCAAATTTTCTTTAAGAATTTACATTTAGGGACTTTTTAATAAAAATAGGCTCGTTCAGTAAAATTCCAAAAATCATATTTTCTTATAGTTTCATGAAGTATCACGTACCAAAAAACTATATAAAAAAATCACCTCATTCAATTAAGCTCATTACGATTAATTTTTTTTAAAGTTATAAAAATTTCAATTTTGGTTAGGTTAGGTGTGGAGAGAATCCAAAAAATAAAAAAGACATACAACTCCGAAAAATCAGAACTCGTATTACTTACTGTTCGGGGAATCAATTTTTAGTATACTTTCTGAAGCTTTTTGCTTTTGTTTCTTTGCTACTCCTAATATTTTGCACTCGACAGATTTTGATTTCATTTTTAGCATTATGCTAACTTGCTTGATTCGCTATCTGATAACGATGTTCGAAATTATTTTGTGCTGGTAGAAGGTTCCAAATCTCGATGTCTGTCGCTTTAGAAAAACACTTCGAAAACTTCTACTGTATGCAACTTTTCTGTTTCTGATAATCAAAATTGTGCGGAATCACTCTCGGCTTCAATTTAGTGTTCACATTTTTCATCATCTTATAGAACGTGTAATTATCCAGATCTTCTTCAAGCTAACATCAAATATACCACCCTTAGATTTTGCCGGCGGCTTCGCACACGTTACAGCTTTAAAGTCAAAAATGATTCCCTATCTCGTGGGAACTTTGAAAAATGCGGCCTTATTTCTTATCTACATCAGAAAGGGAACCTCTATGCAAAATGTCAGCTTTTCTTTTTAAATATTAAGATTATTGTAACACCCTGTATAAATTTTTAAAAATCTTAAAATATGTAAGAACATAAAATAAAAGACACACGTTCAAGCGTTTCTCCGAAAAATTGACTGTTTCTTAAATAAAAAAAATATTTTCATATTTAAGGGCTGGTTTCATCCCCTTGGAATTAGAGTTTTCAAGAATCTCTTCTTCAAACCTCTACATCCTAAAATTCAGTTTTCTACGTCAACAGGTTTGATGGTGATGAATCAGTGAGTAATAAGTATAGACAAGAACAACAATAAAAAAAATATGCTAAAAAACCAGCTAATGGTACCCTTTAATTTTAATTGTATTTTTACTGAGAAATAGTATTGTTTTCCCTGAAAATTTCAGCCAATTAGCTTTCTTCTCTAACCGAATAATTATTCTTCTTTTCAAGACTTTCCAGAGTCAAGTAAATATTAAAAGCGTGTCAAAAAAGTTATATTGAAATGATACTCGCAGCAGTATTTTGTTGACTTATCGCTTACAAATTCCATTCTCCACATAAGTTGCTGCCACAACTTTCTTGCCTTTACATTTCTTGACAAAGTAATAAAGAGTTTATCAAGGGTAGTAGCAGTCGTGTTTTTACAACTCGGAACTATGCAGTATTTGTAATTATCATTCTTACTTTGTTTACATTAAAAATACCAAAAAACAATTAAATAAATATTCGATTTACCACAAAAAAAACCAGAGCTATGATCCTCTCGTATACTATGTCTAAGTAAAAGAAAACCGCGCGAATAGCATAGCAACAGCCAGCAGAGGCCGACTGCCCGGGTTCTATGACGTCATACCATTCCCAGGCGCGCGCGTTGTTTGATAATTTATTTAAATATGGTAACAAATTCGAAAATTAAAATTTTGAATATATACTAAATTCAACACCTTCTTTTAAAATTTGTAATAAAAACATATACTGAACGAGCCCTTTGTACAATATATAAAAAAGGTTCCTTTTCAAACATTTCAAATTTTCGACGCGCCCAGTATAAGATATTCACGATTTTTTACTTTGATACCATATTACTGCATTGTCACCAAAGTTACATATACAATTTTTTACAAATCTTGTATGTTATTTACAAATTGTTTATGCCAATCTTAGATTTGAGGCAAGCAAAACTTTTTATGAAGAATAATTTTTTTTTCCAAAACCAGTAATAAAAAAATTTCCCTACATTTGAATTTTCTAATTAGTTGAAAAATGCAAAAATCGTTCCTATACGTAAAAAAAGTGACAAGACAGACACACTACTCAGTGTCACAAAATTCTAAATCGCATCGAACATGTTTCATAAACAGATAATTTAAGTACATTATAATATGTTTAAAAATGCTACTTTGAAGCAAAATGTTTCCAAATATTTCGAAGGTAATATCGCGCATCAACTTCAAAACATTTTTTTCACACTTAGGTAGTTTTTGCACACACACTGGCACAACAAATAGGAATGATGGATGGTTAATATGATACTTAGGGATATTTTATGGGAAAACTAACAACAGCAATCGAAGGTACATGAAAATTAACTCTAGATGGCGGGTTTAGATTAAAACAGATAGGGACTTCTTGCATAGAGCCCTTTAATTGCAGTTGTGGGATCTTTCAGTGGTATCCTGTAGTTTCCTTTCGTCAATAGTTTTATCGATTTTGTAGTCATATGTTTCACTGTTCATAACTAATGTACCATTTTCTGTATCTTTGGGAAGAATCTTTATAGAATTGTCTTTCGGTGACAACTGTTTGAATTTATAGGTAACTTTGTTTTTTAACCAAAACTATTCTTATTTCATGCCACTTTTGGCCTAAATATGTGCAAACCATAACTATTTCACAGAATTTTGAAATCACTTAAACTGCATACAAAATCATATTGTTATTATGTTTACAATTGAGAAATGAAAATTCCTCTTTTCCTTTTCTTGACGTTCATGTTAAACAACCTACCAGGAGACACAGAACTACAGTCTAGTGAAAGTGCACACAATAGACAATATCTCCACCACGATTTTAACGAATCTGCAGCAACAAATGGAGCATAAGAACGCTTTAGAGCAGAGCTTTAACAATTTGAAATAAAACCGCGGACCTTGAGACAAAATGGTTAATGGAAAGATAAATAAGTAAAACAATATCATAATTACAAAATGATATTCACACTATGGATACTTACCATTCGAAACGTCACGAAATAAAAGAAAAATAAAGATAACACAAGTTCTATACTGGGTGATTCACGACCCACTGTACATACTTATGTGGTGTATAGGGTATCCCTAGGGTATATCGAAATGGATATTTAAATTGATTAATTCGGCTTTATTACCAAGATACAGGGTGATTTTCGTATTTTGGTAAAACCTTGTTCACCCTGTATCTCCTAAACTGCTTAATAGATTTTTTTAAAATTCTGTACACAAACACTCTTGGTATATCATAACTTTTTGACGTTTGAAAAGTAACAAAGTTCCAGGGCCGTATCCAGCCAATTCACACAGGGGAGGGGGGTTAGTTTTGAGACAACCTGTACATCGGAATTCGGAATTTTTGAATTTTTTTCTTAAACTACATTCATTTGTGATCAAAAATATGCCACCATCTTGAATGGCACACTAAAGGTTATGTACGAAATTTAAATCTTTAGATAGTACATACCCCTTTTTTTAGCGGTATCTGTATTAAAGCTTTTAACTAAGTATAGAATTATTTCAATGATTGACTTTAAAAAAAAATTAAACTATCTCTACTAATAAAACACAGCCTTGTCGAATTAATTTTTATTTTCAGTAGCCCAAAAAAAACTAAAATCTACCATAACCCAATAACGTCTTAAAAGCTACAAAATTTTTTCAAAATGCATACCACCGGTGTCTCTACATTTTTATGCACGCTTTTGTAGGTTTGCAATTGAGCGGTGAATCATTTGAGGGTTTTGTCTAACCTCGTCGCAATAAAAATGTATCCTATTTATTAATTGATCCCTAGTTTCGATTGGAACACTGTAAACTTTTTGTTTTAGATGCCCCCACAAAAAGTAGTCGGCTGGATTAAAGTCTGGCGACCTAGCTGGCCAAGGATGTGGTCCTCCGCGTCCAATCCACCGATCAGCAAATTGTTGATTGAGATAATTTCGAACATCATTTCCAAAATGTGCAGGTGCCCCATCGTATTGAAACCATATGCCCCTTAAATTTACATTTTCTAATAAGCCCGGTAAAATGTTTTGTAGAAAGTCCAAATACACAACAGCCGTTAGTCGTTGAGGGAAAATAAGTATGTGGTCCAATTAAATGATTATTTATTAAGCCGCACCAAACATTCACTGAAAACTTTCGTTGAGAATTGGCCAATCGCAACGAATGAGGGTTTTCATCTGCCCATGCATGAGAGTTTCTAGAATTAAAGACTCCGTCCCTTGTAAATTGGGCTTCATCAGTGAATAGTGCTCTAAAAATAGTTCTTCGATGATTTATTACCCACCTAGCAAATGCTAATCTAGGCAAGTAGTCGCCTTCTTCTAATCTTTGTACCTCTTGTACATGGAAAGGGTATAAGTTTTCATTTTTTATAGTTCCATACTCTTGTCTGCGGTATCGCTAATTGGGCGGAAATTCGCCTAGTGCTTGTGGTTGGATCTCCCCTCACAAGGTTAAGAATATTCTCTTCTTGGAAGACGTTATTAGCACCCACTCTTTCAACATGAAGATCGGTTGAGGGAAACTTACCCTTTTCACGCAATGTATTAAAGGTTGCGGCAAACGTTTGGTGATTTGGAATTCTCCGATCCGGAAGTCGTCTTATGTATTCTTCTGTAGCAGCCCTTCCGTTACCATTACAAAATCCGTACACAAATACGATGTCTGCGTACTCAGCATTTGTACATAACGGCATTTTTACAATTATTGAAACGTACAAACTTTTTGCAAAGAGAAAATTCAAATAAAAAATCTTTAATTAACAATGTCAAACACAAATGATTGAATTGTATGTACGTAATGTCATTTTTAAAATATCTGACTAAATTCCAAGGCTTACTTTATTATTTTTAGGTATTAAAATTTATTGAATTTGTATTTTTTTGTAGGTTTTAAGGTTACGAAAAAAATAAAGGTAAATAAAAAAATTAAAAAAAAAACCAGCTCTTACACGTAATTTGTATACAATAACAAAAATAAAAAAAGATAATTTTTTACGGTAGCCGATAAATGATCACGATCTCGAGCATTAGATAAGAGATGAGGCGAAAAAGACTCAAACATAAATTAACTGGTTTATTAGTAAAGATAGTTTAATTTTTTTAAAAGTCAAGCGTTTAGACAAAAACCTCAAATGTAAATGATTCAATGCTCAATTGCAATTCACAAAAGCGTGCACAAAATGTAGAGATACCGTTAGACAGGCGTAGATTTTGGTATTTTTGGGCCACTAAAAATAAAAAATAATTCGACAAGGCTGCATTTTATTAGTAGAGATAGTTTAATTTTTTTTTAAAGTCAATCATTGAAATAATTTTATACTTAGTTAAAAGCTTTAATACAGATACCGCTAAAAAAAGGGGTATGTACTATCTAAAGATTTAAATTTCGTACATAACCTTTAGTGTGCCATTCAAGATGGTGGCATATTATTGTTCGCAAATGAATGTAGTTTAAGAAAAAAATTCAAAAAAACCGAATTCCGATGTACAGGGTGTCTCAAAACTAGCCCCCCTCCCCTGTGTGAATTGGCTGGATACGGCCCTGGAACTTTGATACTTTTCAAACGTCAAAAAGTTATGATATACCAAGAGTGTTTGTGTACAAAATTTAAAAAAAATGGATTAAGCCGTTTAGGAGATACAGGGTGAACAAATTTTTACCAAAATACGAAAATCACCCTGTATCTTAGTAATAAAGCCGAATTAATCAATTTAAATATCCATTTCGATATACCCTAGGGATACCCTATACACCACATAAGTATGTACAGTGGGTCGTGAATCACCCAGTATTAGCTCTGTAAAAAAATTGTACGTAATAGATTCAAATTTAAGTCATATCAGCACATCAAATTTCAGACAGACATTAAAGGCAGTTTTCAGTAACCCTAATTTGGTATGCCTGTATTTATATTAATATTAATTTTTATCGTTATTATTTAGGGGATAATATTACGCGTTCTCGTTAAAGCACCAGCTTAACAAAGTTGAAATCTCTATTAATCTATGTGACATGGAAATCCTAGACGGGATTATGCTACAATTAATATACCCTTACCGTTCTCCATGGAGACTCGAGCTTTAAATCCTCCAAAATGATGGCTGTAGTCGGAACTAAACCGGAGCGTCAGTCGCGAGCCCTGACTGACGTAACGTAGCAGCTTCAGCTTCGTGCTCCAGTCGCCGCAAAGTCGTCGCCCGAAGCTTGACGTGTTCGAGGCCGTCGAATTGGCAGAATGTTCGATTATCTCCAGATAATCGTAGCTACAACTGCAAGGGAAATATGCTTTTTAAATCTCTGGTTCTGTTTTTAGTCCGGTAAGCAGATTTTTGTTCTAGTTCGAATCTCAGGGAAATTACGAACCAGGCCAGATTTTTTAAAACCGGCTTTGAGCGGTGCACAGTGATTCCAATTGAGCTCGTACCCGGTCATAATTAGTCTTATTTATTAGTTACAAAAAATCAAAGGGCAAATTTCTAGAATCATTTCAAGGAAATAAAGTCATGTAAATATGTGTCTTTAAAGCTTAGTTTTCAATATGCAGAGTTTAAAAGTATTTTTCTCTTCATATCAAATATTTTTATTAAAAATGATTTTCTTAAATTTAGCTCATTACGTTATTATTAAGTTATTTGTGCACATTCATCAATATTCTAAAATTTACAAATACAGGGTGTAATTTTCTTGAGAGGCAACCTCTAAAATTATTGGACAAAGTGGAAATGAAATCAAACATTTTAACATGCACTGGCATAGCACTGAAATATAAAAAACGAAGCATTTTCGTCTTATTCTATATAAATTTAATATCTTAAAGTAATCTTAGAGATGCGTCCTTGCCCTGTTTTCATTTGTATTGACCTATGAAACATAATTTATCATTTGTATTTGAGTTTTCATTAACTAAGCAAGTATAAAAAATACTATTTATAAGGGGATCCCAAATTATTTAATTTTAAATAAAACACCTACCATTTAAAAATTTAAAAAAATATTTTTACTCCGATTCCGATAAATCACTATCTACTGAAGTTGATGTGTTTGCTTCAGGTATCTTTTTGGAAGTATTCGAAGACTTGTTATAAATGGATCTGAAGTTAATAGCAATCGATTCAATAAGTCTCTCTCACATGTTCCCGGCTTTCCCGTGAACGGGAACAAGCCTCCACAATTTAATTTCAGAAAGGCTGATTTTCCTGTAATGTACGAGCTAATGCTTGGCACCGACTGGTCTTCAGTTCTTAATGGCTCCGACGTTGATAGCTCCTGTCAAAACTTCTATGCCATTCTAAATGATATTTTTTCAGCATCTATACTATTAAAAGTACGTAGGCGTAGAAGGTTTCCTCCTTGGTTTACGAAAGAAATTATCGATATGGTGTTCGAGAAGGAGAAGGTCTATCGTAGGTCCAAGGTTTGAAAGTCCGCCATCTACCTGGCCAGCTATCGGACACTGCGTAAGTCAATTAGGTTGAAGTCTGACATAGCCTATAGAGAGTCCATTCACCGCTGAATCCAACATAACCTCTGATCCCTCCAACTTCTGGTCCTTTATACAAGGAAAAAAATGCGCTTCTCGCATTCCAGCTGCTATGATCGACTACAATGACTCTACTCACTCTGGTCCGGACAGTGTTGTTTCAGCCCTCGCTGCGTTTTTCCAGACTATTTATAAAACATCTCTACAGCCTATTGAAGACATTCCTATGATAGCACATTCTGACTCCGTAGACATCCCGTCAATTACTACCGATGATGTAATCGAAATGAGTAAAAGACTCAAGAACAGGATCACTTCCTGGCCCTGACGGGATTCACAGCTTCATTGTGAGGGACTGTTCACTAGCGTTATGTAGTCCACTATGCCATATATTTAATCTTATACTAAGGTCTGGCGTCTTTCCTGATGCCTGGAAGGTTGCTCGGGTTTGCCCTGGTCTTAAAAAAGGTGATTTTACCTTAATCGAAAATTATCGGCCCATTTCTATTCTCTGTGTATTTGATTCTATCGTATTTGATGATAGACTAACATTTGTTCCTCACATTGAACAGATGGTATCTAGTGCTTCCAGAATGTTGGGGTTTGTTATCAGGATTTGTAAGCATTTTAACAGTTCACTTAGGCTGCTCTATTACTCTCTCGTCAGATCCAAGTTGAACTACGGTTCCATCGTGTGGTATCCTATATATAATTTCCATAAAATTTTCGTTGAGGCCGTTCAGAGGAGATTCTTTAAATACCTTATGTTCAAGGAAGATGGTGCCTACCCTGATAGAGGGTTCGATCATGGCTTATTGTTGTCCCGATTTGGGGACAAGACATTCAGTCGGTGACATTCTTATATCGTCTACTTAATGGGAACATTGACTGCCCTTTTCTGTTGGGAGAAATTCCCTTTCATGTACCGCAATTGGCGGCCAGACGTCAACCTATGTTTGCTCTCGACCTGGCACATTCCAACATTCTCTACCAAAGCCCCCTTCACATTATGTGTAGCAACTTTAATCCTATATCTGAATCCTGCGATATCCATTCAGATAATCTGCCCAATATCATTCAGCATTTGCTCTTGGCTTCTGGCTTTCCCCCCTAATCTTCCCCATGTCTCCTTGTCTGGCTGTTGGTTTTGGTTAGCGGGTTGAGTGCCTGCATTGTTATCTTGTTTTGTTTTATTTCATTTTATTTTGTTTTTGAGTTGAGTTTTATATTCATATTCATTTTTACTTAGTTTAAGTTCATAATTTTTTTATTTGTTTATATATTTTTTCTTTTTTTTGGTATTTTTATTTTTATTTGTTACATATTATATAATTTATTTGTTATTACAGTCATATTATACAGTTTCCTGTAATTGGGCTTTGGTCTGTTGGAAATAAAGAACTTATTTATTTATTTATTCCTGGAGCCTGCCACTTTTTAAAATCCAGTCTATAGGACACATGCAAAAAATATTCAAAACAGCGAATCCACGCGTGAAGAGCAGCGAGCCCAAATTGGAAAGTAGTAGAATTAACTGGCCTTTTTAATATTGCTTCCATATTATTCATGTTTCTTGGTGAAACCCCACACACACATAACATACTTGGGCAGAGGAAGTTGCAGTTAAGGCATTATATATTTTGCCATCGATCATTGTCAAACTCAGAGTATGGATAACAGATATTTTTCGGCCAGAAATACTCAAATGTGTAGGTTTGAACTGTAAATATTGGGACTGAATATGCCTCTCTTCGTCAATCGAAAGTTTTGCATTCTCCTTCTGAAATTGGAACCTGATAGGCCTAAAATACTGTGTCGACGCTGCTGGTCTAGGATTTTGCCAGAATATTTTCTTTTCTGTTTTATTAGCTATTTTAGCAAATAGTTGCAACCTGTGGCACCATAGAAGTAACAAATAAATCTTGATCGGTAAAATGTTTATCATTCTTTTGGTTATATTCTCTATGTCCTGTACTCCTATCGAATCCCCATTTCGATATTAAACTTAAAGATAAAAGTTCTTTATTGCTAAATTGAACTAAGACATCTTCTTGACTTTCAACAATTCGAGATGCAGTATAGTTTAACAAACCTTGAAGTTTGACTTCTGCAGACGCCTCAGTTACAAGAATATCTTCTTTAGAAGGGTAGCACTTTTTCTTTTCAGAAACAATTTTTTGATAGCTTGGCAGTATGTTAATATTGAGAACCCTAAGCATATTTCTAATTGTTATATATTGATGTTTCGATAAATCTGCTTCATTTATTATAGACAAAGCTTGAGTTTCGGATAGTGTCGTAGGAGAAGAAGGGGACATAGACGTCGATTTCAGTGATCTTCGTATACGTTGCGTCTTCTTTGGACTAAAGGAAAGTACTTCCTTAACCAGATTTGCAGCAGAACGTTTTCTATCAGTGCTAGAGCACTTTGAATGCGCCTCCGTTTTGACCTGTCCGAAATATCTGCAAAAGCCTTTGGAGGATGCCCGGAACTACCAGCTATTTTTTCTAAGCCGTTTAGAATAAGAAAGGTCTCATACGTACTCAAAAATCTTGATTTAATTCTTCTGCATTTGTCCCATTTGGATGATAATTTTTGACAAAAAATACCGACTTTGATTTTGCATTGATGTGTTTCAGAGTATTTGGAACCAAGTAAGTACGTTTGAACACCGACACATTTACCATGCCGGGTGCCTTTAGTTTAAGTCCAAACGTCAAAAAGTTCTTGTTGCTTTTTTATTTTTGGAATTTCTCAAATTAGCAAAAAAATGACACTTGAATGCCCTTCACTAATCTGTAATTATTTCAGCTCGATGCATCTTTAGCCAACTAAGTGAGCATTACCAGAAATCGATTAAAACCCAAATTAAAATAAATCAAAAATTTCATATATTTCATTATATATATAAAACTGGTTAAAATAAAATAAAAAATGTAGATTTCATTAAAATTATAATTTTATTTTGCTATATCATGATAGGTCAGAATGCTTTTATACTAATCCCTCCCACTCGATTTTGTATGAAAATATTTCTTAAAAGCAATTTATATCATCTCGTCTACCGTCTTGTTTGTGCGTACAATATGCATACTGAATTCTGAAGTTAATATATTAATCTGTTCAATATTTTTTACAAAACAGTCCATTCTTGTTAAAATAATCATTGTCTGATAATACTGAAATAGCATATAATGTTTTTGACCTGTTTTAAATAGTTAAATAGATATACAATAAGATGGAATAAACTTCTGGCCAGACAAACCTGGACATTTTAATATACTATTCAGCAAATAGTATCTTAACTGGTCAAATAACTACATTTTAGCAGCTTCTTTTATAATTTCTTAATTTTTCTGATAAGTTTCTTAGAACTATCTATAATTATTACAAAAAATATTTACATACCTGCAATGTTTAAATTCACTAGTTAAACTTAAGCTAACTCTTTATTTAACAAATATAAAAAGAATACAAAGAACAAGTTTTAATTCGCTTTTTTTTTAAGTACTTATAATAAAATATTCTGACTAGTGCTGTCACTTTGAATAACATAATCCTATGATAAAACAATCACACGGAGTATTGCTACGGCGATGAGTTTCCATGGATCTCTAGACTAAAAAAGATATTGAAAAATATGTAGATATAAAATAAATTTATGGAATTATGACCGGCTACAGAACCGAATGGAACCAGTATGCGGTGGTTTGAATTAGGCAAAGTTTCTGTAAATACTAGACCATCTGCAGGTTTAAACATATTGGGAAAACTGGTTTTCCCAATATCTACCAAAATATTGCAGATAGAGTAATTAAAATGAAAAAAATACCTATGATATTTTCTATTGAAAAAAGAGGATAAACATATAAATACCAGCAGCGATGTCACTTCAAAGTCAAATTGACAAGTCAGTGACAAAATGAGTAATAGAAAACAATTTTCGGGTTTTTTTGCATCCACAAGCGAAAAAAAAAGGTATTAAATCTAATAAAATATTAAGAAAATGAAAATTCACCGGCCAAGATCCAGGAGACAGTAGCAAAAGCTCTGGGAATAGGTACAAGGACTGTGCAGAAAATTGTGCACGAAAAAAATCATAATTTACTACCGAAGAAGATTAAGAAATGTACATGAAAAAAGCTAAAGACAGAAGACTTAAGTGACAATATAAAAATGGATGTTCGTAATGCAATTTACGACTTATTCACATCAAAAACTAATATAACCCTCCAAGTTTTAAAAGAAGCTTTAAAAAATCGAGGCATATTGGAAATTGCACTAAAATCGTTGTCAAAATTAATAAAAATGTTGGGTTTTCGATATAAAAAGGACTGTAATCGCAGATTTTTATGCGAGTTGCTACACATAGCTAGTCAGCGTATCCAGTTTTTAAAGAAATACACGGAAAATGTTAATTCAAAATTTAGAAAAGTGGTATTTTTAGACGAGACTTGGATATTTTCTAATGGTAGTAGTTCGAAATGGCAGGACGAGTCTGTAAACAGTGTCAAGAGAAGAAAGGGATGTGGGACGGGAAAACGGTTCATCATTTTGCATGTAGGTTCTTCAACAGGATTTCTCCCAGGTGCAAGTTTACTGTTTTCTTCAACATCCAAAAGTATGGACTACCATGATAATATGAACTGTGAACTGTTCGAAAAGTGGTTAAAAGAACAACTAATTCCAAATTTAGATGCTCCATCTTTAATCATTCTGGACAATGCATCTTATCATTCAAGAATCTTAAATAAACAACCTACTTCATCCGGGAAGAAAAGTGATATTTAGTCCATCCAGATTTAATAGGTCGATAAAAGAATCACACAACATTTTGGTACTCACTGTGTTATCTGATTTGATTCATAATGTTGGTGACCTTTGGACCCGCACGATAAGACCGCATTTGACTATATCAATATTTTGACAGATATTGGCAAAAAATTAATTTTGCAACATTTTGCAGAGGGACCAACAATGTATTTTTGGATTACTTCAAAAGGGCTCTCAGGGAGCTACAGTTTCTAAAAAAATGGCCTACTTTCTAATTCTAATTCAGATCCCTAACATTTCAGTATCAATTTAAGTCTATACAAATGACGCTGCCGTGTATCCGCTTGTTTTAAAAATATTTTTGAATTCGGCAATATTAACATTACCAGTCAAAAGCAAATGGCTCTGAGGATGATACAGATCAAAGCTAACATAATTATATTTGATTTGAATGTTTCAACCAAGAAAATAAAATGTAAACGTATTTTTGTATTTATATTTTAAAGTTTACCTTGGTTCATTTTCAATAACCAGCTCGTCGAAATCAAGCACCACCCTGAACCCCGAAGGGGCAATAATATTTGTATCACAGTCTGCGTTATCAGGGTAGTGTCTCGGAAATCCAGGGCTGGATATCGCTGTAGTGGGGGTTTGTCTCGACAACACGATTGTGTGATTGCAGTCGGGAGGCCAGTTTGCATCAACCACTTCTAGAAAAAAAAAAGAAAATTAATAGGAATCTATGGTTAGATAATCTATAAACTAGAACGGGAGCTAATCCCCTTTTAAAACCAATATTTTTTACATTTTATTTTGTAATTATTTTTTGATTGGGCAAATCTTTATTTTTACCGATTTTGACGCAACTTTCCTTATGATAAAACTCATTTTTATTAGGCGCAATTTTGTTCCATCATATTGGATTCCTACCAATATTTTACCATTTTCTTTCCACTTATGTTACCTCAGGTTGAATTCGTATCATTTTGTCCCATTTTCAAATTTATTTTTTCTACAAAGTTTATAGTCAATTGAACAAGATTTTTTTTACATTGATTTTTTAACTATTTTATCTGGCCGCCATTTTGTTTCGCCATCTTAAATTGAAACCTTAGAGTAAGAATTAAAGTAGAGATCACAACTCATTCATAAATCACGTTAGGGGTATGCGCCAACATAGTTCCCCTATTTTTCACATTCTATCGACCAATGTTTACGATAAAACAAGAAGTGGGGATGGCTTATGCCCAAGCCCTGGCCATTTGTTGACGAATGCCAGTGACGGCGTGAGTTTTCACTTCCCGCATAAGGAAATATCATAATTCGTGAAAAAATTTAAGATAGTGGTGTCAAAATGATAATGTCAGCAGGTCGGAAGGATGATTTTAACATTTGTGGGGATTATTTAAGAATGCTCAACAAAAATCAAAATGGTGGCGCTAATATAGCGAACGAATTTTGTCATTTGTACAGATTCGGCTGAAATATCAGTATCTAGAAGTATTTAAAAATAAAAGTTATGAAATTTTAGTCAATATTTGAGAATTAAAAATGGCGGCACGACCATAGCAGACTAATTTTAAAAGTTTTGCAGATTTGATTAAAATTCGGCATTTAGGGGTATCTAAGACTGCACATTATGAATTTTTGTCAACATTTTAAAAATTCAAGATTGTAATGCCAACATGGCGGCGGAATTTTAACATTTGTGTAGATTTGGTTAAAAGAAAGTAGGAATCTGGGGGTATTTGAAAATACATATCATAGTAAATATTTAAAATCATACATATCATTAGTAAATATTTAAAAAATGAGAGTAGGAATGCCTAGATGGCGAGCGAATTTTAATATTCATACAGATTTGATTAAAAATCGATATTAAGTGAGCAAATCATATATTTTTAGTAATAAATATTTAAAATGGGGTTGTCATCAATCAATCAATCAATCCGATAAGTACTTTTTTCAGATATTTTCAGAACATTTAATTAGGCCGCCGTTTTGTTCCCACATTTTGAATTTGTCTCAAACTTTTTACCAGTTCATCACTATATAATATTTGATTTTGGAGCAAAATTTGAACATAATCGATGTAGTAGTTTTCTGCATTGACACAATATTTTATTAGGCCGCCATTTTGGATTTGTAGTAACACTTATCAGTTGATGGTCATGTCAAACCTAATTTTTCTGCAAAATATGGTTGAAATGGATAAGCAGTTTCTTAGTAATATTTTTTTAACATTTCAATAAACCGCCATTTTGTTCAACCATATTGGATTTTTACCAAAACGTTACCACGTCATCATCATATGACCTTTAATTTTTAACCAAAACTTTAAGTAAATAGGAAAAGCAGTTCTTGAGCTTTGTCGCGGACACATATACAGACTAACCGACGGAACAGAGAAAACATATTTTTTTGTAACTAGAACGCTTTCCTCTTGCGAGGAAAGTAAAAAAAGCGAGCGCTATTAGATGTTAATAGCTAAAATTTAAAAAAGAAAAGAATTTTTTAATTTTCAATATCCTAAATCTTAAATTCTAACCAGTTTAGAACATGTTTTTTCGAAAAATCACCATTTAAATTCCTTTACCTTATATAAAAAATTGGCATGAAAATTAAAAAAAGACGACGCCCTTCGACTATTTTAATATAGTATAGGTATATTCTATAATTATTTTAATTCTCTGGTAGGAAAAACTATTGTAATCGGCAAAAAATCACCTGAGTCTTTTTTGTATCATTTTGCTTCTGAAGATTCTCACATGACCCTCGACGAAATAAACGTTCTATTATACTGAACCTAATTGATCAATACGTCATGTGACCCAAAATAAGTGAATAAGATATCTTCCATTAGACATGTCTCTTGGAAAAGGAAATCTTGCTGTTTACTTAGTGATTGAAAAAAAATTCCAAACTCAAACGGCCATTTTTTTACAAACTCACATTGCCGCACCATAGTTAGGTCAACTAAAGCTCCTAGTTTCGCAATGTACAAGATAAAGTAAATAAAACTTATTTATTAATTATTTAAAAAATTAATGTTCTTCTAATGTCACCGCACCTTTAGAACGCTGCTTCTTGAAGTAAGGCAACATATAATTAGAAGATTTGAGCCATATTAACAAAAGCACAATAATATATTAAAACATATGCAATAGTGACGCTAAGAAAAGCTTGGTATCTAATAAAATATTTTTTAGCAAATTAATTTCTTTACTGTTAAAATTTATTGTAGTTCCACGACTCGCTATTGGTTTCTAAGTCAAGCCGGTCACGTGACCCTGTAACAATGTTTACTGTAGACTATTATACTTTTTTACTAAAAGGATCCCTTGTCAATGAAAGTGGGATGGTCTAGTACGATAGTGGGATGGTCTAATACGTGGAGTTGTCGATCGGGGTGGCCATATCTAACTAAAACTCTTGTTACGGGTGAAATCTGATCTGAGACTTTGGGTATTTTAGTTTGTAGTTTACTATTTTGCAATAAGTAATTTCTTTATACTGCTTAGAAACTAATACTGGAAATACGTTACTATTCTTTGTAAGAAAATTTTATTGCATCATGTTTAAACATATTCACCGTAATATAAATTGGTATAAACGTTGGTGTTCCTGTCTAGGCATGGCATCGTCGTACAATCGACCTTATACTGTAAGGTAATCTTGGCAGTAGCTAAATATATAAATAATGAACTCTATTCTTATTCTTCCTCTAAGATTGAAACCCATATTATCAGTCTTTACCTACTCCGTTGGTCCGCAGATATTACCCAGATATTAAGTTTCTAAATGGTTTTCGTTAACGATCTTCTTGTTATGTTAGAGTGGTGTATTATTTGGAGTTAGCTCTTAAACTCTTTTTTAAATTGTCCACGTTTTGGAACTTTATTGTTGCATCCTCAGGGCACATATAGATTTCATATCCTGCATGAAACCTATTCAGTCAAATAATACCCCACCCTATCAACAAAAAGATAGTTAACGAAAACGATTTAGAAACTTAATATCTGGGAAATATCTATGAACCAACGAAGTAGGTAATTATGAGACACAATTTGAAATCAAACCATTAATCAATTTTTCTGGCTGAATTTTTAAATATTTTATTAAGCCGCCATTTTTTTTCGCCATCTTGGTTTCGTACCAAAATGTTACAAGTTGATTCCAACATAATACTTGATGTTTTTTGCAAAATTGGGATACACATTGGACGAGCAGTTTTTTAATAATAATTTTTTCATATACCACAATTAATATTGGCCACAACTTAAATCAAACCATTATGCAGTTTTTTCATGCTGAATTTTTAAATATTTTATTTAGACGCCATTGTGTTCCGCCATCTTGAATTAGTACCTCAATTTTACTAGTTCTTCATACTACATTATTTTTGGCACACAATTTGAAATCAGTCCATTACGTAGTTTTTCAGGCTGAATGTTTAAATATTTTTCTAAACCGCCATTTTGGATTCATACCAAAATATTGCCAGTTGAGTCCAACATAATACTTGATGTTTTTGCAAAATTTGAGATAAATTGCAGTTTTCTATAATTTTTTTAACATTTCACTAGGCCGCCATTTTGTTTCGCCATATTGGATTTTTACCAAAATATGATCAGATCATCCCCATATGATCCTTAATTTTTGACCAAGTCAATGGGTTCAGTAGTTTTTAGCTACGCCGCAAACAGACAGACAGACAGACCGATTCTCTAGCTGATGATAATTTTTTATTAAAAAGAATGGTAATGTCTATTACATATTGTAGATCATACAATGTTTGAAGGACATAATTTATTTTATTATGAGACATTAAGTCAAGCATAATATAAAATAACATACATTCTTACGTCTATTCATAATAAAATTCACTTGTCGGACTTGGATTGCCTTTAGTTTATATTATTCTCAACAACCGTTATGATATTCAAACTAAGAAAGGGAAATTAAAAGAAATGGTATTAACCGAACATAACAAAGAAGTCTTTAGCAAGCCTAGTATCGATATATCGATATATAGCTTTTACGCAGCATTGCGAACGATTTGCAGTTTTTGACTAACCCTTAGTATAAACTTGAAAACGATCTGAGGTACATCGCTGATCGAAACGTTGTGAATAATTTAAATTCAAGTCAATTTTAATCTATTAATACGCATCCTGTTTGCCTGAGAGTTTTGGCAAAAATTACAAAACTCAAACTTTTTATATTAAAAAACCAAATTAAGGGAGAACCCACTTATTATGATAGATTGACTAAGAACGTGTTAACCATTAAAAATATAACAATATATAACTCTATATGTAAATTATATTTACTTACAGAGATAATAGATAACTTGGTAATGGTAAATAGAAACTTATTAAGCAAAATTTGATGTTGACTTCAATTTTCGTGACACAGATTAAAAAGTAAAAGTTCTGAAACTCATACCTCTTACCGAAATTTCTACGCCAAATAGCAACGAGGTAATTGGAATCTGGAATTTCACAGAAGATCAAGGACTTTTAAATGTCCATTTTATAATTTCTAAAATTGTTTTTTACTTGTTATTGTTTAAAGGTTGAAAGTTTTAAGCAAGCGGAAAAGTAAAATTTGTGTACGCAAATAAATTTTGTTATTTTATAGTTTGCCGCTTCACCTATAAAGTGCGCCAGCTAAGAGGTACGGAAAATTAATCGAGGATTTATTAAATTTCGCACTGGTCCACTTTTAATTGAGATGTGCCTAGAGTCTCCATGCACTTGCCGCTAGAAGGTTCTAGCTATTTCCAGTGGCGCCTATGCATTTCGAGCATTTGTTTTCATTTCTATATAAATGCGTTGCGTTGAATTTGAATTATTATTTCGAAGTAACGATGGCGAGCAAAAGAGAAGCGTTGTAGAGGCCTGTACTAGAGTAGCTAAAAATAATAGTTCCACTATACCAATTCAAAATAGAACAGAACGCGCTGCATTTTACACTGGTGTTTCGGAAATTAGTATAAGAAAAATTCAAAGAGAACATAATGATCGCTCATGTTCTACTTCACCTTTAAAATCTCCTGGTAAAAAAAGACCCCGATTACCATACAAAGATAAAATTGACGATGTTGATTTTCAAGGAAATCGACGGACCTTTAGAGGATTTTTATATAAACTTAAAGAAGGTCAACCTCAAAAATTGTTCACAAAGTAGCTGTCAATAAACTGCTTCAAAATAGTAATTAATTTTCTGTTCAATACCGGGTGTCAAAAAATATCTAATATTGCAATTAATATTTGAAAAACTACAGAACTCATATTTTTCCAAATTAACACATCAATGTAGTTATAGTAGGGGAACCAGCACTGATTCCAGTGAACAAGATTTATCAAAATTTTAACATATGCAGTTCGACTTTGGGCTATTCGGGTATGCCAAAAGTGACCGTTTGTCTCCGTCTGTCATATTACTTTGTTCAGGAGGCGTCATTGTGAACTACTATACAGGGCGTTTCCTAATTGGGTGCTAATGTTAAAGAGGGGTGATTCTTGAACCTTTTTAAGAAAAAAGTTTAATATGAACCTAAAAGTCTTAACTTTGGAGATACAGGGTTTTAAAAAAACATTTTTTTTTGATTCTTAATTCTGATGCTATTATTGATAAATAAATGTGTGAAATACACGTCATTTATGCATAAAAGGGCATTTTTTTATTAACAATCAATTTTTGAAAATTCTACCAGTGGCGTGCATATGTAATTAACCTGGGTAAATCCGTATGCTCCTTAATGCATAGAAGATGTGTATCAAATTTCATGCAGTTATCTACAATAGTATCAGAACTGGGAGGAAAAAAAATGTTTTCTTTTTAAACTTTTCTATCCTGTATCTTAAAAGTTAAGACTTTTAGGGCATAAAAACACCCCCTTTAACATCAGCACGCAATTAGAAAGCGCCCTGTATAATACTTCACAATGACGGCCCCTGTATAAAGTAATATGACAAACGGAGACAGAAGGCCACTTTTGGCATACCCGAGTAGCCCAAAGTCGAACTGCATATATTAAAATTTTGATAAATCTCGTTCACTGGATCTGATGCTGGCTGCCCTTGTAAAATCTGGACTTGCAAATCGTGTATCACTATACTGGGTGGTCCAATAATAGTGGACGTAGGCAATAGCCTGGGAACCGTTAATGACAGAACTCAAGAAAAAATATATTTATAGGTAAATCGATCAAGAAAAATCAAAATTAAATCATTTTAAAATTCAAATGTTCGCCGTTTTTGCAACACAAAAAAAAATTGGAGTGAAGAAAACAGACAAATATAGATAAAGGTTCATTAAGCATAGTTACATTTTTTAATTATCTAAAGTGCGTATAGTCAAAAAGGAGTGCCATATTATTTAAAGAACGACGGGACACCACTGATTTAAAGAGATTTCTTGGCTGATCTTCCTAAACCGATTGACTCCGCCCGGTTTTCTTTCGTGTGCCGCACTTTAACATATCGGTTTCATCTGTTCTCGGTTTATATTAGAATGAAGAAATTTAGCTCTCTCAAAATTATTGCTTATTGTTTGTCTAAAATTATTGTCTCCATTATTGCCTTTTCTTTATTAAACTTTAAAACCCAAGTTCCAGAATAATGCTATTTGAGGAGATTTGTGGGAATGATAACATTTTTAATTTCTTGAATTCTAATTTTTTATTTATAGAACAAAGCGGATGATATCACATTTCAATAAAATAATTTGTCTAGACGTGGCGATATTTGCCTCACATCCCTTAAATGGTTTTAAAGTTTACAAGTGGATGACATACAGTGAAAAACTTAAGGTGCATACAGACTGGTAACAGATCATCGTAACGTTCGAGACAAACATGTTTAATCAATATCTACTTGTTCGCCATGAGGTTTGCAGTGATGTTAACAGCGAGGCTTTGTTGCAAGTCTGTACGCAGCTTTAGATTTCTTGCGTCTCGAATTTATAAAAGTGACATATACATTTTTTTCAGGGGTGTGCGGTAAAATTTTAAGAAAGGGAAGCAATTTTTAGAAACTTACCTATTTGTAATGTAATTCGATTTTTCGATCAGTTTTTGCAAATTCGTCATTGACGTCATCATAAAAACGTCGATGTTCCGACATATTTAGAGTTAGAGGAGCAGTTTATTTTCAATGGACAACAGCGATATATGCGAAAGTCTTTCCTGCCCCGTTGAATTTTTCACGAAATTTTTCAAACAGTCTAAAAACCCCCTCGAACTGTTTATTGCTTCTGAGTTTCACGTTTCATTATTTTCTATTATATTCTCAAATAGTTCAATCAGTTATTCACGATTTTCCGATACTGTTAACACAAGTCTTCCATTATAGTTCCACCTAGTAGGAGCTACTTTGGGCAATCGTTTCTGGACAATGGAGTCCAAAGCTTGTGTATGTTTTGTTGACTTGGAAAAAAAAGCAGCCATGCCACTTAAAGTAACGAAAAATTCTTTACACTCTTTAATGTGATTGATGGACTGGGATAAAACTAAATTTAATTTATAAGCAAAACAATGGACACACACGCAAAGTTTCTCGAACTTTAGCTTGCAGACTCCCTAATTGTCCTGCCATCACTGCAGCTCCATCATAGCTTTAAGCAGTTAATTTTTTGTCTCCATTAATTTCTTTAGTAACGTTATAAACTACGGTATATAATGCATCTGCTGTACGAATTTCGGACACATTCTTAAAACCTAAAAATCGCTCTTGAATATTTCCGTTTGTTTTAACGTAGCGTGTTACTATAGATACTTGGCTAAAATTAGTGATATCCGTTGTTTCGTCCAGAACAATAGCAATAAACCGCGCCTCGCCAATCTCCAGCTTAATTCCTTTTAGAATAATGGTTGCAACAGTGGAAATTAAATCATTCTGGATTCGATTCGACGTTCCGCGAAAAACTCTAGACTGCTCTCAATGATTTTTTAAGCAATCATCATGTTTAGCCATTAAACTAAGTAAATCTTGAAAATTTCCTCTATTTGAGGAAACCCTTATTTTATCATGACCTCTAAATCCCAATTCGTGCTGTCTGAGGAAACAAACAACATCGATAAGCCTTCTTAATATTTGCCTATTTTTATCGACTACTTCACTGTGTTGGCGGTGACTAATTTCCAACTGTTTATTAAGGGCGTGTTCTATTCTCGTTTTGCCGAAGACTTTATCTTTTATAACGGCCTGTAAACGCGCTTTGGACATAATGTGTCTTTTTACAACTTTATGGAAATTGTTTAATACATAATTTTTTAATAAAACCCTGACCTTTCTCATTTTCAAAAAGCAAACATGGCCAACAAAATAATTTACTTTTATTTTCATATCATGTTAGCCATTTAAATTGTTCGTATTATTTTTCCGGATAAAAATGTCTAATACAGTTTTTCATTTTTGTGGTTAAATTTTTCATAGGCGGTTTTGCCCTTCCTTTGGAAATTATTTGAAGTTTATCAGCGAAGTTTAATGTTGAAAATCTCTTTATTATTAAGACACACGCCACACATTTACACACACTCTTCTTACTAACTTCTCCAATATTTTCAACGTTATTACCGACAGCCGAAGTTGACGGTATTTGCATATCCACGTCTGTATTATTGTCTTCCATATCGCACCATGCACGACGCGACGTACGTATCACACAACACACGGATAGCCGTTTAAACAAAGAACTTACTCCAACGATACCTTTCGCCCCCACTTAAAGCACGCGACTGAAATGCAAAAATTGCAAACAGCCGGTGGAAAGTTCAATAACCTCTGGCTCAATTCACAGGAAATCAAGCATACAGGACTTGGCTGCAGAGAAGCTAGCGGCCCGCATAGGTTCTATTCGATATCCTATTATATCTGGCTCGGAGCCAACGCCGCATTTATTATGGGCTTGATAATTAAGATAATATTTTAGCATTTTTAATATAAACTAAATTAATGGTTTCCTATTTCAAAAATTACATTTTAGAAGATGTTTTGTAATTTTTGTTGTTGAAGCACTACTTCCCTTGCTTGGACTGCACGCCCCTGCTTTTTTTATTATTCTGTTGTGATAACGAATATAATATAGTCAAATTGCATAATTTATGACAAACCAATATAGACAGAGACATATTTTCTATAGTTATTTATGGTTTGTGCATCTAATAATTCATCTGCCAATATCAATTCGGATTTTCATAAAAATAATTCGATGGCCCTGCTGTGGACGAGACATTAAAACAGAATCACCCACTCAAATCCGGATACACAAGTATATATTATTTTTCATTTCCACTTAAAGTCCCGCAGCCCGTATTGTTGTGGATTTATTTTGTAGTTTTTATTTTCGAAAGTAGTAGAGATATCCGTTTTTATTTTCGAGGAGCATGAAAGATATTTTACGTGATAAAATTTATAATGGCGAAGCTCTATCCTTAGATGCGGCAAATAATATCTCGAAGAAAAAAGTCTATTACATGTAGCAGTAAAAGAAAGAAAATGGTTTATTCGAAATACGAAGCCAAGGCTAATACATTTATTAAATTAGAGTTAGAAAAGGGGTTTTCTACTTTCTGCATTAGCTGTTCAGAGCTTTTATAATTTCATTTAAAACTCGTTCAATGCTCGGTTTTTCGGCATATCCGGTGCAGGATTTTTTTTTATGAACAGTTCTTGCGTAGTAAAATCAATTAGATTTATAGTTTTTGAAGCATATTTATGGAATTCTGAACATATTGTAGTAAACGAATTTGTCCTCGCGCTTGCTAATAAATTCAAGAATTTTTCTCTTGTTTGTTTAAAGAAGGGAAAGGAAAATTAATTTATCTCGAATATTATTACATTAACCTCTTTTGCAGGTAATGATCTGCCCTATATTTTTTAGTAAAAAGTTGTTGGACAAAAACCGCCTTTTTTGCCATTTTTTTTGTGAACCAAACAGCCTACGTGTGAGCACTCCGCACATTTTTCAAACGGTAACATTTGCACAAAAAATTAGAGCACTTCAGTATTTTACAAGTCCTCAACCCCCTGATTACTAGGCTTATCCCTTAGTTAACACTTGATAACGATTAAAGATACATCGCCGATCGAAATAATAAATAAAATCCATGCAAGCCTGACAAGTCAATTTAATTAATTTACGTGTTTGCCTGTCTAAGAGAATTGACAGAAAATACAAAACTCAAAATTTTTATTTTAAAAAATGAAATTTAAGCAAGAACTCACTGATGCCTACTCTAGATGCTGACAAAAATAATGTCCAAATACTGAGCTTGAGAATTTGTAGTAGTTTTTGTAACATAAGTTGTTGTCTTGACAGCACGCATTTCATCCATGTATCAACACATGAAGCGTTGACTAAAAACATGTTAAATGGTAAAAATATTACAGTATATAACTCTAGTTTAAATTATATTTACTCACAGAGAAAATACATAGCTACGTAATCCTAAATAGAAACTTATTAAGCAAAAGTTGACATTGACTTTAGTTTGAGATTCATTGATCTTGTCTCATTTCAATCACTGTGATACTGTTTACGGGTGGTGCTTGGATCAAAATGACACTAAAAGAATTCAAAAATTACAAAATTCCTATCTTCGCTTAATTTTCGGAATACGTGGAAGGAATCGTATTTCACACAAATTAAAGGATGTTGGATTCAGTTATAAAATACAAAGTCCAAAATATTTATTTAATAAAATAACACAAATGCACAACTAAATGTTCGCAACAGAAGTTTTCTAACCATATCTCGACACCGTAAGAAATTGTACAAATGAACTTTTTTTTGTATAATGCTGCAAATTGTTTAAATTCCCTGCAAGTTTCTACTTTTTCTCGATCGTGCACCATGTTTCGGAGACACTTGTCATTCTTTTTACTAGCCAGTAATCGTCATACATTAAAAATATAAATTTCTTATATTTTCTCTCTTTTTCTCTCTCTCTGTCTATTTCTTTTTCTCTCTCTCCCTTCACTTTAGCATTTAATTATTCTAGATCATAAATTAAGGCTGCAATGACATGACCCTTTTCTCTCGTAAATTTGCTTTGACTATGTAATAAATAACAATTTGTCGTCTGGAAAGTAACAAATTTATATTATTATTATTATTATTAAAATTATATCTTGAAGAAGAAGTCTAATACATGTAGTAGTAAAAGAAGGAAAATTGTTTATTTGAAATACGAAGCCAATGTTAAGACATTTATTAAATTAGAGATAGAAAAATGGTTTTTTACGTTCTGCATTGGCTGTTCAGAGCTTTTATAATTTTATTTAAAACTCGTTCGCTGCTTGGTTTTTTTCTAGGGTGTATGACCAGTGCCGGCTTTTTTTATAACATTAACAGGGTTTACGCAGTAAATTCAATTAGATTTATAGTGTTTAGTATATTTATGTAATTCTGAACATAACGAAGTAACAAAAAAAAATATATCACATGTTGATACATGGACACTACGCAGTAGTGGGATATGGGATAGTCTTTAGCAAGCCAAGTATCGATATCGTGTATACGTTTCTACTATACAAGTTCGTAGCTTTTGACTTGGCGCTTAGTTTACACATGATAACAATCGGAGACACGTCGCTGATCGAATAATTTAAATTTTGTTAATATACATTCTTGCTTGCCTGAGAAATTTGGCAGAATGAGCAAAACTTAAACATTTCATGTTAAAAAATCAAACTTGAGCGAGAACTTACTACTCATAGCTATCTTAAATGCCGACAAAAATAATGTTCGAAGACTGAGCTAGAGAATATTTACTAGTCATTGTAGCATAAGTTGATACCTCGGCAACGCGCGCATTTGATACATTGACAAAGAACGTATTATCTACTAAACAAATAACAATCTGTAACTCTATATTTAAATTATATTTACCCACATAAATACGTCCTTTAATTTATTTTTCGTGCCACAGATAAAAAAAGTAAAAGTTCTAAAACTTGTACCACCAATTGCTGCGCTAAATAGCCATAAGTTGTTACGGATTGTGGTCGAGTTGAAGAGGAGACCAAGGACAGATGACAAGGACCTTTTTAAGAGTCCCAAAGTATATCTGATAACTTTTAAAATTGTTTTTTTTATGTAGGTTTGTGATGATTTTTTTGAAATGATTGCCTGGTGACCGAGACCTTTCAACACTATTTTTTGTATTGTAAATTTATACAGGGTGTTTCAAAACTTCGGGTCACTGATTAATCACGGTTCTGCTCAAACCACTTGACCTAAGAAGCTGCATTTTGGCACACAGGTTGATAATAGGGTTGATAAAAACGGTTGGTTTTTTGGAAAAATACTTAAACTCGTGTATTTAATTTGATTATTGGCCATATTTTAAAATTTCTTAAACATTTATACGGGGTGTATCAAAAAATTCACTGATTAGTCATGATTCTGCTCAAATCGCTTGACGCAAAAAGCTGCATTTTGGCATACAGGTTGTTTGTAGGATGGACCCTAAAATAATATAATTTTTTTTATTTCAAATACGGTTAGTTTTTCAAAAAGAAAAGCTTGAACGGGTATGTTTTATTATATTTTCTTATATAATTTTTAAAAATGTATACAGGGTGTTCCAAAAAATCGGAAATAATTTATCAACAAAAATCTGTCAAGCAACTGTTGACAAAAATTGAAAGAAACAGCAGCAAAAACCGTGCTTTATAAAGATGTATTTAAATAAAGCGATTTAAGTACTTCTTTACATCCCTTTCGTTATGGGCACACCCGACCGAAGTCGCGGGTACTCGCTAGTAGTTGTTTATAGTTCCTGACTGAAAATATTGTCCCCATTATTGTGACTTCTTTATAAATCTTAAAAAAAAACAATTTTAATTTTATAAATTTTCCAGTTTTTTTTATTAGTGCAACAAAGCGGATGGTAATGCGTTTCAATAAAATAATTTGTCTAAACATATTTGCCTTACAATCCTTGTATGGTTTTAAAGTTTAAGAGTCGATGATAAACAAACAGTGAAAAGCTTCGATCTATAAAAGTGATATAATATATAAAACTGTCTTACTCTTCAGCCGTGATAACGGATATGATATAGACACATTACATAATTAGACAAATCAATATAAACAAAGATATATTTTCTATAGTTATTTATAGTTTGTGCATCTAATAATTCATCTGCCAATATCAATTCCGATTTTCATAAATATAATTCGATGGCCCTGCTTTGGACGAGACATTAAAATAGAATCAGCCACTCAAATCCGGATACACAAGTATTTATTATTTTTCATTTCCGCTTTAAGTCCCGCGGCTCGTATTATTGTGGATTTATTTGTAGTTTTATTTTCGACAGTAGCAGAGATATCCATTTTTATTTACAAGAGGCATGAGCAGTAGCGCAACTAGACATCGACTTTTGGGGGAGCTGACACTTATAAGATAATATTCATTTGACGATAAAACCAATTTTAAAGAAACAATGATTATTTGTGCATGATATATTTCCAAGTCAACAAAGCAATAAAAATTTTCATGTTAGATTTATCTTATTCTTAACACTACAATGTATACAAAAAAATGAAATAAATTTGCCGTATTTCGCCGTTTTTCAAACTACTACCTCTTTTTTATTTTAAATATGTATAATCGAGAAAAAAAGTAAGAGTCTACGCCAATGAGTTCAGGAATTTTTTAGTGTTACATTTACCCCAACTATATTTTCTATTTGACTATAACCGATTAGCGTTCTCAAAATATAAAATATGAATGCTTTTGAACCTTGAACCTTTGAACTGAATATCTACGCCTATGGCATTCTTGTAAACAATCAAAATTGTTAAGATACAGTCCCAGTCTATTTATGGAACAAGTTTGAAACGAATCAAAATTTTACCGCATTTTTTTTACGGCTACGATTTAATTATAAACTGTCGATATTGTGTAAGTTTTTATGATTCTTATTAGTTTTTAGACCATATGATTTAATATATATATATATATATATATATATATATATATATATATATATATATATATATATATATATATACTGGGTGGTGCAACTAAGATGGGGTGGACGATTGTGGGCAAACGGAGAAGAATTTGAAAAAAAAAATTTGGGATATGATTGATAGTCAAGAACGCTGTGTTTTAAAATTATACCTATTATACAGGGTGGTCTGAAAAGTTCGTGGTGAACCAAACTTGTGTTTTTTTAAATGGGATACCCAGTATATTATTATTTTAGTTGATTCTCCTATTCGTTGCGATCATTTTGATATAAGGTTACTTGGGTCTAAAATGTATACCAAGGGAATGGGACGAGGTTAAAGTGGAAAAAAGGGTTATACTCCGGCCATTTTTTGAAAACAATTGAAGCGGGTATGGAAAAACCAAATATTCTATAAAATGTATTGTATCTAGGACTACAATAATCGCTTGTAAGTCGTTCAAAATTATTCACTCTTATACAGGGTTGTCAAGTTTTGCAAATTTACCTTGGATTGAATTTTTTTAAATGGAACACCCTGTATATTTTACTTTCATGTTAAAGATAACATTACTAGCTTTCAGAAAATACCATATTTGATACCTTTATGATCAACAGTTTTTCAGTAAATTAGCTGTGAAATCAAAATTTCTTCATTTTAACACGAATTACTCTGAATTCACGTTGTTAAAATTGACAATTTAATATTAGGAGGCCATGATATCATCATAAATTGAACAAAAGATTGACAGTCCTGTCAAAACAGCAAAGTGTCAGAATATTGTCATCAGTAAATAAATAAATATTGTTCTTTGATGATGCAATGCCGAAATAAAAACAAGATAGAAGCTTTTGCAAGTTTATCATAGAGATTTCAAGAAACAGGAAATGTTGCTTTCAAAAAAACGTAAAGTAATTAATAAACCAGTTACCAATGAAGATAATGCTTTGACAGTATTAATAACAGATCTTTTTTTACAAAAAAAATAAATTTAATATAAATCAACAAAAACAATGTAATTAAAACTTATAAAAGATGTTCAACTAAACCACCATTTTGCTGAAGGCACATTTCGAGTCTATCCATAAATGAAAGTTTCACTTTTCTCAAAGTCAGGTCTGAAATGTTGCGAAAACTGCTTATTATTCTCAACTTCATATCTTCCACTGTGGTTGGAACCTCTTTATAAACTTCTTCTTTAACATGTCCCCATAAAAAGAAATCTAGTGGCGTTAAATCGGGTGACCTCGCAGGCCACTTAACTGGTCCACCTCGCCCAATCCAATGCTCTCCTTTCCAATTATTGAGAAAATGTCTTACATGCCTATGGTAATGCGGGGGTGCTCCATCATGTTGGAACCATAATGAATTTTTTAACATTAAAGGTAAGTCTTCGAGCAATACGGGCAACTCATTTCTCAAAAAATTTCTCCCGTTAAATGCTCTTCAAATAAATATGGTCCTATAACATGAGAGCCAATTATACCTCCCCAAACATTAATTGACCATTTATTTTGATGGTCCACACGAATCCGATGTGGATTTTCGGTTGAATAATAGTGCATATTATGTTTGTTAACCAAGCCGTTGCTTTTAAAAGTTGCTTCATCTGAAAGCAGCACCCTATCTACAAAACCTGGATTATCCCAAATTGTATTTAAAAACCAAATTGAAAACTCTTGTCGTTGGACGTAATCGCGATCATACAGTTCTTGGTGTAATTCAATGTGGTAGGCATGATATTTATGTTGTTTCAGAATCCGTTTAATACTAGTGCGATCAATATCAGTAGCTCTCTCAATTTCCCTGGTACTTGTGTGTGGATTTTCTTGCACTGTTAATAACACTGTCAAAGCATTATCTTCATTGGTAACTGGTTTATTAATTACTTTACGTTTCTTAAAAGCAACATTGCTTGTTTCTTGAAACCTCTCTAATAAACTTGCAAAAGCTTCAGGTCTTGGTTTTTTTTCGGCATCGGGATATCGTACCGCATAAACTCTGCTTGCTAGTAAAGGGTTTTTTTGACACTCGCCCAACATAAAAGTCATGTTTGTCAACTCTGGAGTACTCACTCATTGTTACTTAACAATTTCTCGGCTTATCGTCAAAAAACAATGATAATTGATGCCAATTCTCTGACACTTTGCGGTTTTGACAAGAATGTCAATCTTTCTTTTCATTTATGATTATATCATGGCCTCCTTATATTATAGGTAGTCAATTTGAGCAACGTAAATAATACCGTTTCTGTTAGAATGAGTAAATTTTGGTTTCACGGTTAATCTACTAAAAAACTGTTGGTTAATGGTTAATCTTTAATATGACAGTAAAATATATGGGGTGCTCCATTTAAAAAAATTCAATCCAAGGTAAATTTTCAAAACTTGACCACCCTGTATAACAGTGAAGAATTTTGAACGACTTACAAGCGATTATTGTAATCCTAGATACAATACATTTTATAGAATATTTGGTTTTTCCATACCTGCTTCAATTGTTTTCAAAAAATGGCCGGAGTATAGCCCTTTTTTCCACTTTAACCTCGTCCCATTCCCTTGGTATAAATTTTAGACCCAACAAACCTCATATCAAAATGATCGTAACGAATAGGAGAATCAACTAAAATAATAATATACCGGGTGTCCCATTTAAAAAAATACAAGTTTGGTTCACCACGAACTTTTCAGACCACCCTGTATAATGGGTATAATTTTAAAACACAGCGTTCTTGACTATCAATCATATCCCAAAAATGTTTTTTCAAATTCCTCTCCGTTTGCCCACAATCGTCCACCCCATCTTGGTTGCACCACCCTGCATATATATATTTATTTTTTTGAATAAATTACGAATTTTAAAGTTACATAGAATGATGAAACCCGTATATAAAAATTTTAAGGAGTTCAAAAGTTAGCACTTCTGTATAACATAATATACAGGGTAAGTCTGGCAAGCGAGACCCCCCTTTATCTCTATGATAGCGGAGAACAGAAAAAAAATTCATATAAAATATTTTTAATATTCAGCGAACTTTATTTTCTGAGGAGCGTTCACTATACAGAGTGGTTCAGAAAAGTTGGGCGAGGTCCAACTTTGCATATTTAAATATAACCCTGTATTTTTTATTTAATTTTTGGATTCAGCTTGCAATTCTGGATATTTTTTGTGTAACATACTATTATCGTAAATTTATTAGGTTTCGCCAAAATAATTAATAATAAAAAAATAATACTTAAAAAATTTTTTATAGCTTTCTTGCCTTGCTGCATCAAAATTTACTGTTATTATTGGGGACTCAAGGGGGGTTTTGGGGGGCGACTCCCTCTACTCATAAATTTATTTGACTATCCTTGTATTGTTATCCATAATTTGAGTGAGATGTCAAAATTTTAAAGAATTCACAGCCAAATTTAGACCAATATTACGCTTCTCAAAGTTAGTAAAAAGAATCGAAATACCCCATCTTTACAAAACGCTTTTAAAACGTCCCCGGATATAGTTTCGAAATCGAATGAAATGTTTCCTTATGTGTCGTCACTGTCTATCATGAAAAGACGACTTAAATTGAGCCTGTGATAGTTAATAATAGTAGTCTAAACATGTGCGTAGTAACTATGGTGGTTGTTCTTTTGTTTGTGTTTACCTATCGCTGTCAAGTATCGAAGTTATCTAATTTCAAGAGTTGTTTATTTTCTACATTCATAATTAAAGATGAATAATAACCGACAGTTTTCCTTAAACGAACAAACTGATGATTTAATTATGGAGAATGTTGTAGCCAAATTAAATCAGCAAAACGTCGGTATCAAATGAATTTTCCTGATAGAAGACAACCAAGCTGTCAGGTATTTCGCAAAGTATTGCTTCATTTCAGAACAACCGGTAATAACAAGTAAGAAAAAACAGTTCATAATGAGTGAGGAACATGAAACCAATGTTATTTTGAGTATAGTGGACAATCCAAATTTAAATACCTATTCAGTAGCAGATGATCAGAATATTTCCCTGAGCACAGTATACCGAATTATTAGAAAACATAAGTATCATCTTTATCACCTCTGTCTGAACCAAGAACTCCATGGGGATGATTTCCAAAACAGGGTAAATTTGTGTAGAGATCTTCAAACGAGAGCTAATGAAAATAAACTATTTTTGAGAAATATTTTACACACCGATGAATCTTTTTTTAAAAGTAATGGAGCTGTTAATACACACAACATGCACTATTACGGTACTTGTATGAGAGCTGCAGACAATCAAACAGTTTGGTCTTTAAATGTATGGGGCGGAATTTTAGGATCGCAGGTTATTGGACCACATTTTTTTGACGGCACTTGAATTTTTTAAGAAACGATTTGCCTACATACTTGCAAGAGGTCCCTCCACAGGTTCGACAAGTTATGTGGTACCATCACGACGGGGCACCTCCTCATTACTCCCACATTCTTCGCAGTTATTTGGATCAAACTTATCCAAACCAATGGATAGAAAGAAAAGTGGGTATAAACTGGCCGGCAAGGTCACCTGATCTTACTCCACGTGATTTTTTCCTTTGAGGATATATCAAAGAACAAGTTATCATCTTTAATTGTTTTAATAGTTTTTACGTTTTCTACCATTAATTAATTGTTACTTCCTTGATTATTTGTTTAGTTATTAATAAATAAAAAGTTAAAATCGAAATATTGTTGTTTACAAATAGATATTATTTTTGATAACAATGCTTGTTACTGGTATTAGCTGTAGCTGGTAGTTGCTTCACAATCGTAGAGGGAAACTAAATTTTTTTTTCAAATATAATTTTGACGAAAACTATTAAATTTACGATGATAGTATGTTATACAAAAAACATCCCGAATTCCAAGCTGAATTCAAAACTGAAATAAAAAATAAAAATACCACTCTGTATAGTGAACGCTCATCATAAAATAAAGTTCGCTGAATATTAAAAATATTTTATATAAAGTTTTTTTTTTCTATTTTCAGCTATCACAGATATACAGGGGGAGGTCTCGCTTGCCAGGCTTACCCTGCACATATACTGGACAAACATTATTTTCATACAAATAATTAAATAACTTTGAGAATTTTCACCATTTTTTGGAATATTATTTTTATTTTAAATATGTGTAGTCGACAAAAATTAAGTATCTATGTCAATGACTTCCATTATTTTTCAATGTTAGAACATTTACACCACCTATATCAGTTTTAAATTTGACTATTATCGGTTTTGCGTCCTCAAAATATGATCACCAATCGTTTGGCGAGGGGCTAAGCTCCCCCTAGCCCCCCCTAGTTGCGCCACTGCGCATGAGAGATATTTTACTTGAAAAAATGTATAATGGCGAGGCTCTGTCCTTAGATGAAAAAAGTCTATTACATATAGTAGTAAAAGAAGGAAAATGGTTTATTCGTAATAGGAACCCAAGGCTAATACATTTAGGAAAGAGTTTTTCTGCTTTCTGCATTAGCTGTTCAGAACTTTTATAATTTTATTTAAAACTCGTTGGTTGCCTTTGTATGAACAGTTCTGGCGTAGTAAATTCAATTAAATTTATAGTTTTTAAGCATATTTATGTATTTCTGAACATACTGTAGTAGCAAAAAAAATATATCATGTATCATCAGATCATACAAAAGTTGATGGACATAATTTATTTTATGAGAAACTAAGTTAAATATAATATAAAATAACATATACATTCTTACGTCTGTTCCTAATAACAATTTAGTTCAGTACATCATTATTAGGGGTTCGCGAGACCGAGACCGAGACCGAGACTGAATCAGTCTCGGAAAATGTTTACGGTCTCGGTCTCGGCATCGGTCTCGAAGCATAGAGGCATGGGGCTGGGCATTCTAGGGACAGACGTTATAATTCAATAGGTAGAAAACGATCAATGGCGAAGTAAAGCACCCTTAGGTATTCTGTAAACTTTGCTATTTTGAACCAAAGTTTTATTACTTTGATGCTTATTTACTTTCTTAACCAGGACCGTTCTTAGGGGTCTGCACGTTGTGCTTGCACAAAGGCGGCTATGGTTCATAACACTACCTGTGAATCAACTATTTTGGTTCTTTGGTAAATTAACTATAAATTTTAAAAGTTGAGTAGATTTTAAAAGTAAATTTATTTATTAAACAACTATCTACTTGTTCAATTTTTCGCCTGAATGATCAATCTATAGCTTTTTTTGAGAAAATGTACAGGGATAAATATTATATTGTGCCTGCTGAATCACCATTAATATTTATTATATTTTTATAAGTTCTTAAAGCGATGATAACTATGACATCGATTATACATCAATATTTGAAGAAAAAGGTGATTCCGAAAATTGGAGAAAAGAAGAAAGAATAATTGCAATTAAGGCGCGCTCCAAAGGGTACAGATATTTTAGAATGGTGGAAAGCACACCATAAACAATTTTCAAATTTAGCGAAAACGGAAAAAGATCTTTTGTCTATACAGGCTACCGCGTTTATTTTCACAAGCAGGGTTAATTAATACAAAACTAAGAAGCATGTTAAATGAAACTTCAAACAAATGCTTATTATGTGGTATGGTATAAAAGTAACTTGAAAAATGAAATTATAAAATATTAGTTTAAATTTTCTCTAATATTTTTAGGTTTATTATATAGGTTGAAATAAAATTTAAAAATATGCTTATAATGTATGTTTAGAAATTAAAATTTTTACTTTGTTATTAGAACAGTTATTTTTTAAGCGTAATAGTTGAATTAGCTTTATTGATCATCTATTTAAAATCCTAAGCCAAATTCTACTTTGTGTTTGGTTTGTTGAAAATCTTGTCCGTATGTATATGTATTATTTTTATTATACACATATAGTTAAAAATTTTATATCGTCCAATATTTTCAAATACACACAAAATCAATACAAAAATATTGTTCTATAAAACACGTACCTTCTTTAATTAGCAAGCCATCGAAGCAATTAAAGAAGAAAATGTTAAGAAAAATTTTCACTGATTTTTTTAACAATTTTTTGTTTATATTATGTCGAAAAATTTTTAAACAAAAATCACCACAATTACTTCTTCTGTTGGAGACTTTACCGTATCTATACTATATAAGAATATGATATTCTGATGTTTTTAGTTGTTACCTATATAGTATAGTTGTGATAAAGTGTCTCTCTTTGAGAATAGGGTAGCAATTTACAGTTTTCAACATGTGAAGTGGAATTTCGCTACTAGAATTTCTAAATTAGGGAAATTATTTTTTTGTGGTTATTTATATCGTTTTTTAAATGACTATTTCACTAGTATCATTGTTATACGAACATATACAATGCTAGTATAATATAATTGATTATAGAAAAATTATTTTTTGCATCAATTAATTTGCCCCCAAACATATATTTTCTTCAATTATTTTGTCAAAACAAATAATTTACGAACATTAGTTATTTTGCTACTTCACTTTGAGATCGAGACCGACAGTCTCGATAGGTAAGTCTCGGTATCGGTCTCGGTCTCGAACACCAAGTCTCGGTCTCGAAATATTTTTTTCAAGTCTCGGTCTCGTTTCGAGACCGAGACCAAGTCTAGTCGTGGTCTCACGAACCCCTAATCGTTAATTAGGAACACATATACTGTCTTTCCAAACATTTTTATTGGACGTCAATTTGAATAAGATTTTTTACGTACATTTTTTGAATATGTTATTTGGTCGCTATTTCGTTCTGCTATCTTGAATTCGTAACTCAACTTTATCAGCTCATTTCTATATCACACTTAATGCTTGTCCATAATTTAAAATTAATCTAATAAGTAGTTTTTTTTCAGACTGATTTTTTAAATATTTTATTTTAGTTTTATTTTATTACCAGTTGATTCTTATGTAACACTTTAATTTTTTGCAAATTTTGAGGTAAATTGAATAATTAGTTTTTTTAGTAATAATTTTTTAACGTCTCACTAGGCCGCCATTTTGTTCCGGCACATTGGATTTTTACCAAAATATTACCATATGGGGATGATATGAGCCTTAACTTTTGTCAAAAATTTGAAGTCAATCTGATGAGTAGTTTTTAAGCTATGGTGCGAACTGACAGACCGACTGAATTGATAAAACATATTTTTTGGCATCTAGGGAGGTCAAAAAACCAAGATATATAAAACCTGCTAGGGTTATTTTTTCAGATTACAAAAATTTTATTTGGCGGCCATTTTGTTGCGCCATCTTTAATTAATACCACAGTTTTACTCGTTCACCTCTATGCTACAATTAGTTATGGCACATGATGTGAAATCAGTTCATTAAGTAGTTTTTTCAGGCTGAATGTTTAAATATTTTATTAAACCACCGTTTTGTTCCGCCATCTTGAATTTGTACTAAAATTTTACCAGTTAATTCCTACATAATACTTGATTTTTGTACGACATTTGAGATAAATTGGATTATTAATTTTTTTAGTAGTAATTTTTTTAACATTTCACTAGGCCGTCATTTTGTTCTGGCTTACTGGATTTGAACCAAAATATTACTAGGCTATCCCCAAATAAGCCTTAATTTTTGACTAAAATTTGAAGTCAACCTGATGAGTATTTTTTAAGCTATGCCGCGAACTGACAGCCAGACAGACAAAACGAGAAATATACCAACGGACTTGATAAAACATATTTTGGGCCACTAGGGACGCCAAAACGCGAAGACATGTGAAACCTGAGACGGTGATTTTTTTTAGATTAAAAAATTTTATTTGGCCCCCATTTTGTTCCGCCATTTTTAATTACTACCGCAGTTTTACTAGTTCATCTCTATAATACAATTAGTTATAGCCTTAGAGTAAGAATTAAAGTAGAGATCACAACTCATTCATAAATCACGTTAGGGGTATGCGCCAACATGGTTCCTCTATTTTTCTATCGACCAATGTCTACTATAAAACAAGAAGTGGATATATATATATATATATATATATATATATATATATATATATATATATATATATATATATATATATATATATATACTTAGAGTAAGAATTAAAGTAGAGATCATAATTCATTAATAAATCACGTTAGGGGTATGCGCCAACATGGTTCATTCCATCCCCTATTTTTCACATTCTACCGACCAATGTTTACAATAAAACAAGAAATGGGGATGGCCCACGTTCAAGCCGTGGCTATTTGTTGACGAATGCCAGTGACGGCGTGAGTTTTCACTTCCCGCATAAGGAAATATCATTAATCGTGAAAAAATTATCGTTCCGGGTTTTTGCAGATCCTCATGTTTTTCCATTACTGTCGGTCGGTCAGTCGGTCTGTTCCGGTATAGCTAAAAAATCCACTTACTCGATTAACTTAAATTTCATATAACTTTCGACCAAAATTACGTCTGATATAAAAAAAAACTGGTAAAATATTGGTACAAATTCAATATGGCGAAACAAAATGACGACCTGTTAAAATATTTGATGTACGAAAATGAAAAAATGGGCCATGCTTCATTATCGTTGACAAAAAGAAGGATTCTTACCTATTCTTTAGTGAGGCAAATAGGTATTTTTACAAACTTCAGAGAAATAATCGTTCTCTACTTCACTGTCTAAAATCAAACCATTAAGTTAGGTAAGTGTAAAAGGAAATTAGTTATCTATATATTATTAAACATTAGTTTTTAGTTATGTTTGCCTTATGTCACTATCATTTTGTAATTGTGACATTTAGAAAAATTATTTGTTCAGTTGTTGAAAATGTCATCTTAAACCTGTAGCTGTCAAGTGAGACCTTGTCTAAAGTTAAACCTCTTTAGTGAATACGGGTGTTAGAGTTTTAAACTAAAATCAATGCTTTTAACGCGCTCTTATTGGCTTCCTATTCGTCTGATTGTATGTTTGTATGTCTGGTTCAAATCTTGTAATGGATTTTTCAGCACTTCCATTACCGGTTATTTTCAAATTTCACATGCTTACACTTTCGGATATAAAAAAATCCGAATTTTTTTAGTCAACGTTTAGAAATCCAAAATGGCGGCGCCAATACATCGGCGAATTTTGTTACTTGTGTAGCCAAAACTGAAAATCAGTGCCTAGGAAAATTTAATTTGTGGGGATTATTAAAGAATGCACAACAAAAATCAAAATTCAAAAATCAAAGAACGAATTTTGTCATTTGTATAGATTCGGCTGAAATATCAGTATCTAGAAGTATTTAAGAATAAAAGTTATAAAATTTTAGTCAATATTTGAGAATTAAAACTCGCAGTATGTTGTCTCTGATAGGAAAAACTATTGTAATCGGCAAAAAAATCACCTCAGAGTCTTTTTTGTATTATTTTGCTTCTGAAGATTCTCACATTACCCCCGACGAAATAAACGTTCTATTATAATGACATGTCTCCTGGAAAAGAAAATCTTGCTGTTTACTTAGTGATTAAAAGAAAATTCCCAAACTTAAACGGCCATTTTTTTACAAACTCACATTGCCGCACCTCAGTTAGGTCAAGACAAAGTAAATAAAATTTATTAAATATTTAAAAAATTAATGTTCTTCTAATGTCAATGAAGCTTTAGAAAGCAGCTTCTTGAAGTAAGGCAACATATAATTAGAAGATTTGAGCCATATCAACAAATACACAATAATACATTAAAACACATGCAGTAGTATCGCTAAGAAAAGCTTTGTATCTAATAAAATATGTTTTAGCAAATTAATTTCTTTAATGTTAAAATTTATTGTAGTTCCACGACCCGCTATTTGTTTTTAAGCCACGCCGGTCACGTGACCCTGTAACAATGTTTACTGTAGACTATTATACTTTTTTACTCTAAGGATCCCTTATCAATGAAAGTGGGATGGTCTAATACCACAGTGGAATGGTCTAATACGTGGAGTTGTCGATCGGGTTTGCCATAGCTAACAAAAACTCTTGTTACTGGTGAAATCTGATCTGAGACTTTGGGTATTTTAGTTTGTATTTTACTATTTTGCATTAAAAGTAATTTCTTTATACTGCTTAGAAACTAATACTGCAAATACATTACTATTCTTTGTATGAAAATTTTACTGCATCATGTTTAAACATATTCACCGTAATATAAATTGGTATAAACATTGGTGTTCCTGGCTAGGCTTGGCATCGGCGTACGATCGACCTTATAGTGTGAGGTAATTTTGGCAGTGGCTAAATATGTAAATAATGAACTCTATTTTTATTCTTCCTCTAAGGTTATAGCATATAATTTGAAATCAGTTCATTAAGTAGTTTTTTTCGGGCTGAATTTTTAAACATTTTGTTAAGTCGCTATTTTGTTCCGCCATCTTGGATTGGTACCAACATTTTAATAGTTTCTGTTGTGATAACCAATATAATATAGTCAAGTTACATAATTTATGACAAACCAATATAGACAGAGACATATTTTCTATAGTCATTTATAGTTTCTGCATCTAATAATTCATCTGTCAATATCAATTCGGATTTTCATAAATATAATTCGATATCCCTGCTTTGGACGAGACATTAAAACAGAATCACCCACTCAAATCCGGATACACAAATATCTATTATTTTTCATTTCCGCTTAAAGTCTCGCAACCCGTATTGTTGTGGATTTATTTTGTAGTTTTTATTTTCGAAAGTAGTAGTGATATCCGTTTTTATATTCGAGGAGCATGAGAGATATTTTACGTGATAAAATTTATAATGGCGAAGCTCTGTCCTTAGATGCGGCAAATAATATCTCGAAGAAAAAAGTCTATTACATGTAGTAGTAAAAGAAGGAAAATGGTTTATTCGAAATACGAAGCCAAGGCTAATAACATCTATTAAATTAGAGCTAGAAAAGGGGTTTTCTACTTTCTACATTAGCTGTTCAGAGCTTTTATAATTTCATTTAAAACTCGTTCAATGCTCGGTTTTTCGGCATATCCGGTGCAGGATTTTTTTTATGAACAGTTCTTGCGTAGTAAAATCAATTAGATTTATAGTTTTTGAAGCATATTTATGGAATTCTGAACATATTGTAGTAAACGAATTTGTCCTCGCGCTTGCTAATAAATTCAAGATTTTTTCTCTTGTTTGTTTAAAGAAGGGAAAGGAAAATCAATAATGACTTTAAATTAATTTATCTCGAATATTATTACATTTTCGAAAAATATCGTTATAACCTCTTTTGCAGGTAATGATCTGCCCTATATTTTTTAGTAAAAAGTTGTTGGACAAAAACCGCCTTTTTTGCCATTTTTTTTGTGAACCAAACAGCCTACGTGTGAGCACTCCGCATATTTTTCAAACGGTAACATTTCCACAAAAAATTAGCGCACTTCAGTATTTTACAAGTCCTCAACCCCCTGATTACTAGGCTTATCCCTTAGTTAACACTTGATACCGATTAAAGATACATCGCCGATCGAAATAATTTAAATTAAAATCCATGCAAGCCTGACAAGTCAATTTAATTAATTTACGTGTTTGCCTGTCTAAGAGAATTGACAGAAAATACAAAACTCAAAATTTTTATTTTAAAAAATGAAATTTAAGCAAGAACTCACTGATGCCTACTCTGTATGTTGACAAAAATAATGTCTAAATACTGAGCTTGAGAATTTGTAGTAGTTTTTGTAACATAGGTTGTTGTCGTGACAGCACGCATTTCATCCATGTATCAACACATGAAGCGTTGACTAAAAACATGTTAAATGGTAAAAATATTACAGCATATAACTCTAGTTTAAATTATATTTACCTACAGAGAAAAAACACAACTACGTAATCCTAAATAGAAATTTATTAAGCAAAAGTTGACATTGACTTTAGTTTGCGATTCATTGGTCTTGTCCCATTTCAATCACTGTGATACTGTTTACGGGTGGTGCTTGGATCAAAATGACACTAAAAGAATTCAAAAATTACAAAATTCCTGTCTTCGCTTAATTTTCGGAATACGTGGAAGGAATCGTATTTCACACAAATTAAAAGGTGTTGGATTCAGTTATAAAATACAAAACTCCAAAATATTTATTTAATAAAATAACACAAATGCACAACTAAATGTTCGCAACAGAAGTTTTCTAACCATATCTCGACACCGTAAGAAATTGTACAAATGAACTTTTTTTGTATAATGCTGCAAATTGTTTAAATTCCCTGCAAGTTTCTACTTTTTCTCGATCGTGCACCATGTTTCGGAGACACTTGTCATTCTTTTTACTAGCCAGTAATCGTCATACATTAAAAATATAAATTTCTTATATTTTCTCTCTTTTTTTCTCTCTCTGTCTATTTCTTTTTCTCTCTCTCCCTTCACTTTAGCATTTAATTATTCTAGATCATAAATTAAGGCTGCAATGACATGAAATTTATATTATTATTATTATTATTAAAATTATATCTTGAAGAAGAAGTCTAATACATGTAGTAGTAAAAGAAGGAAAATTGTTTATTTGAAATACGAAGCCAATGTTAAGACATTTATTAAATTAGAGATAGAACAATGGTTTTTTACCTTCTGCATTGGCTGTTCAGAGCTTTTATAATTTTATTGAAAACTCGTTCACTGCTCGGTCTTTCTATATATCCGGTGCAGGGTTTTTTATATGAACAGTTCTTGCGTAGTTAATTTAATTAGATTTACAGTTTTTAATCATATTTATAGAATTCTGAACCTATTGTGGCATTGAAAAAAATTCTTTCACATGTTGATACATCGAAAGTCTGCAGTAAATATACATAAAATTGTATGATGTATCATTATGCCATATAACGTTAAGGAGTATAATTTATTAACTATGGGATACTAAGTAATAAATGATATATAAAATATCATATACATTTTTGCGTCTGTTCCTAATGAAAATGTTGTACATGCATTATCTTTAATTTAAATCAATCACGACCATTATGGCATTCAAACTAAACATGACTCTACTATATAAGTTCGTAGCTTTTGACCCCAGTCGTCAGAGGTAAATAATTGTTTAATCTTTTTTTCAGTAATGGTGCTTCTCTGGAAGTTATTTAGAAACGTGCAGAGTTGAGGGTACTCATGCGTAGGCCGCCTGGTTCTCAGAAAAAATGACCAGAAAGAAACCAATCAAATTATAGCTGATAGAGCAAAATTGTTTAATTAAAAAATGTAGGGCAGGTAAAAAAGGATTTTTTTTTCTGTAGTTCACATAGTTTTCGCAAAAATTGAATTTAAAGAAAAAGTAGTTTTTTGAGGTTATGTTATGTTATGCTGCCACGGATTTTTGACTCGAGTTATTGTAAAATTTATTCCGGCGCTTCCTAACAAATTTAAAATTTTTTATCTTGGTTCCTCAAAGAGAGGAAACGAAAATCAACGATGATTTTAAACTAAATTAAAATCCCTTGCATTTTTTAGTAAAAATATACTGGACAAAAACCGCTTTTTTTTTGCAATTTTTTTGTGAACCAGACGACCTACGTGTGAGCACTCTGCACATTTTTGAACTGGCCTTCAAGAAGTATCATTTGCAAAAAAATGTGTGCACTTTAGTATTTGGCACGTTCTCAACCCCCTGATTACTGTACTATTAGGTTTATCTCTTAGTTTACATATAATAATGATCAAAGATACTTAGCTGATAGAAACGTGAATAATTTAAATTAGTTAATGCAGCCCCGACAAGTCAATTTTATTAATTTACGCTTTTGTCTGTTTTGTACAAAACTCAAATTTTTATATTAAAAAATCAAACTTAAGCGAGAGCTTACTGATGCCTACTCTAGATGCCGACAAAAAAAATGTCAGAATACTGAGCTTGAGAATTTAGAGCAGTTATTGTAACATAAGTTGTTATCTCTACAGCACGCATTTCATCGATTTAACAACACATGAAACATTGACTAAAACGTGTTAAATAGTAAACATATTACAGTATATAACTCTAGTTTAAATTATATTCGGCCTCGTCTCATAAATAAAGACATATGTAGTACCTCCGCCTCTGGCCAATACGTCCACAATCTTGAAAGCTAAGCAAAAAAGAATCCCTTCGTACCCTTGCCTAACTCTGCCGATAGTATTCAGTCTTCGTTTTTGTGTTGATACGTTCACGTCGCAAGTGAATCATCGAAATCGATAGTGTAAATTCAGAATTTTTTTTTTTTGTAGAAAAGCGTAAAAATTATGCCGAAACATAGAAAAAGAAGTCGTAGTCAGTCGGTAGAACGGTCGGGCTTTTATAAATTGTTTAAGAAGTTAAATAATAGGCTTAATAGTCTTGAAGAAAAATGCAAGGTTAAGAAAAGTCGTGGTCGTAAAATACGGGCACCTGTACGTCGTGTTATCAGTGACAGCAAAAGTGAGATAGACCGTTCTCGGTCTCCGTCTCGATCTCGGTCTCGTTCTGTTTGTAGAGAGAGAGAGGTAGACAACTATACGTCTGTGACTTCATCGGATGAGGATAGCAAAGATGATGGTGACACCGTACAGCCTGTGAGAGTTGTTGTTGTTGATTCCGATAGGGAAATAATCAATAATCCTGGTATTATCGCGACGGCGCCTGCGTCTGCTTCAGGAATAAGTGGAACAGCTGATAATGACGGGCACAGGGAAAGTAAAATATATTTCAACTCCAATGTTTTGTGAAAAAGGATAAGTCCTAGAAGGGCGCATTGAGGGAGAAGAGTTGTTGCTACCCCCCCCCCCCCAAAATTTTTTGTTTAAAAGACACCTATTTTTTGGACAACATTTTTTTTTAAATTTTGTTTGTTGTCTAAAACCTACCTGCCTGTTTGTGATAACAGGTATAGGTACCCTCTAGTCTTTCTGTTAGTGATAACGGAATAAATAATATTTTTTTTGTATTACCTGTTTGTGATAGCAGGACACATATTTTCTGTTGTAATGATAACAGATTCCCTATTATGTGTATATCGTTGTTTTACCTGTTTGTGGTAGCAGGATGCATATCCACTTGTGGAAAATGGATTATGTGGCCTTTTCTTTCCCATTACTTGATAATAGTTTTTATTGGTTGTGATATCAATGAATACATTTAAAGAGAATTTAACTACACTGGTTCATTCTCTTGCAGATGAATCCAGAAACAATTTAAATATGGAAATTTTATCCATTTTGGGAGAGGAAGGGGTAGCCAAGAACTCGTATGGAAAACCCATCCATGCAGATATAGCTTTGCGATGGAATAATATTTTAACTGGTGGCCTGGATGACGAAACCAGAAATTGTCTAATTGAAAAATATTTGCCTCCAGAAAATTGTACCTTAATAAATCCACCTTCAATAAACCCCGAGGTAAAAATTGCTATCTCGGAAAGTATTTTACGTAGAGACGAAAGGCTAGTGCAGTTACAACAACAGATTGCAGCTAGCTTATCAGCTATCGGTCTGGCCCTTACAAAGATGCTGGAAAAACCAGAAATAGAAGAAAAGAAAGAGCAGATGCAGATATTAAGTGATGCAGGTAGATTATTATCAAATATCCACTATTCGGAGTCACGATCTAGAAGGGACCTTATTGCCCTTAATCTCAACAAGGAGCTAAAGGTTAGTAAACCATGCGGACGCCTGAGACATTTTGTACATAGGTGGCAGAGTTTATTTATAAATAGGACAGTGAGGTCTTATATTAATGGACTGTCAATTCCATTTACCAATAATCCCGTGCAAAAGTTCATTCCCACTGAGAATAAATGGTCTCAAAAAGAAAATTTAATTTTAAAAAAGTTATAAAGGCGTAATATCAGCTGTCAAGAAATGTAAAAAACAATTTATTTCAAAAATTTATTTTTTTGTACCAAAACCTGATGGGACCTATAGATTAATATTAAATTTAAAAAAACTTAACTCTTTTGTGGAAAACAAACATTTTAAAATAGAAGATAATAAGGTAGTTGCCCGGCTAATAAGAAAACATTTTTTTATGTGTCGCATTGATTTAAAAGATGCTTATTATGTGGTTCCAGTACGAGAAGCACATCAAAAAATACCTAAGATTTATATTCCAGGATGTAATTTATGAATACAAGAGTCTACCTTTTGGGCTCAGCTGTGCACCTTACATTTTCACAAAAATTTTAAAACCTGTAGTTAGTATGCTAAGAAAAAGGGGGATCCTTTTAGTAGTTTATCTGGATGATTTTTTGATTTTTGGAAAATCATATAATGAATGTAGCAGAAATACAAATTTAGCAATTAAGACTCTAACATATTTAGGTTTTTTAATTAATCATACAAAATGCAGTCTAATACCTAGCAAAATATGTAAATTTTTGGGTTTTATCTATAACTCTTTTTCAATGGAACTATCATTACCAACTGAAAAGCAAGTTAGAATATCTTGTATTTGCAAAAAATTTTTAAAATTAAAAATATTTAAGATTAGAGACTTTGCAGAATTTATTGGCATACTGGTTTCAGCATGCCCAGCGATAAAATATGGGTACTTTCATTTAAAATCCCTAGAACGTTGTAGTAAACATATCGCTTTAAAACAGGCTAAGGGTTGCTATGATGTACAGATGAAAATACCAGAGACGTTATTTTTTGACATTAATTGGTTTATAAATAACATAAATACTTCCAATAATATTAGTTTGTCTAAATTTTGCTTAGAGATATTTTCTGATGCATCAAGATCAGGTTGGAGGGCTTTTTGCAACGGAAAGAGAACGTTGGGATATTGGTCAGATAAAGAACAGGTAGAGCACATAAATTATTTAGAGCTTTTGGCATTGTATTTTGGATTAAAGTGTTTTGTTTCAAAATTATCAAACTGCAATATTTTATGTCGTGTTGACAACACTACAGCTGTAGCCTGTATAAATAAGAAAGGGAGTGTTAGATTTAATAAATTAAATGAAATAACAAGAAAAATTTGGATGTTTTGTGAAAGTAGAAATATTTTAATTTTTGCTAGCTACATAAATACAAAGCATAATATAGAAGCCGATAGGGCCTCTCGTCAGGTGCACGAGGAGACGGAATGGTCTTTATCAGATAAAGCCTTTCAAAACATTGTAAATTGTTTTGGACAACCAGATATTGATATATTTGCTATACCTTTAATAGGTTACCACACCCCCTTTGGCAGAACCTTACCCTGGTGGCGGGGAGACTATCAGGAGGGCGCTATTGTTAGGAAAGGTGCCTAGAGATTCTTTAGATATATGTTTAAGCTCAATTACACCCGCAACATTAAAGCAATATAATGCTGCCTTAAAGTTATGGTGGGAGTTTAGTATAGCAAATAATTTAAATCCCTTTAAAGTTGAAGTTCCAACTGTCCTAGAGTTTTTAACCACACATTTTAAGAGAGGGGCTTCATATGGAACTCTTAATAATTACAGATCTGCAATTGCACAAATAGCAGGGCCGGACTTGGGGCAAGATTTTAGGTTAAAAAGGTTTTTTAAGGGAGTTTTTGGGAAAAGACCAACCTTGGCTAAATATGAAAATACCTGGGACCCAGGTATTGTTATAAATTATTTAAAAAACTTTAAAAATAGTGAGATTAGTTTGGAAATGCTTACCCAAAAACTAGTAAGTCTGATGGCATTGGCAACGGGACATTTGCGAATTTTTACAATAGACCCTTGATATCCAACCAAGAGTTTGCCCAAACAATTCTTAGTTTGTAAATTAAAATAATAATTAACATAAATAATAATTTGTTCGTTGGAAAGATGTTTGTTATTTGGTTTGTCTTGTTTTTTACCAAAACCTTTATATTATATGTTATGATATTAATTTTTATGTTTTCCTTGTTGTTGTAAGATTAGTGTGTTATAAACTGTTGTGATAAATTATATATTTATTACATTATTATGCTTACATACCCATAAGAAAAATTTTCTTTTTTTTTTTAGACTGTTGATTTGCATATGTTTTGTTTTATGTTCCTTAATGTTGCATATTAACTTAAAAAATAATAAAAATATATATATATATATTTTTTTTTTTTGAAGTAATTAGTTGTTGCAACTTCTTTAAACATCTACATATGTCTTTATTTATGAGACGAGGCCGAATATAATCATAAGATCAAACGAACTTACCAAGTGATGTTCGATCTTGATTATATGAAGGCCTCGTCGAAATAAATAAAGTCCCAACCCAACCCAATTTTTTATATTTAAAAAAAAAAAAAAAAAAAAAAAACTCAAATTGTGTTGCAACAACGACTTTAAACTAGACTGAATACTATCGACAGAGTTAGGCAAGGGTACGAAGGGATTCTTTTTTGCTTAGCTTTCAAGATTGTGGACGTATTGGCCAGAGGCGGAGGTACTACATATGTCTTTATTTATTTCGACGAGGCCTTCATATAATCAAGATCGAACATCACTTGGTAAGTTCGTTTGATCTTATGATTATATTTACCCACAGAGAAAAAACACAACTACGTAATTGTAAATAGAAACTTATTAAGCAAAAGTTGACATTGACTTTAATGTTCGCAAGACAGATCAAAAAGTAAAAGTTCTGAAAATCATACTTAAAAATATTGTCCCTATTATTTTGCACTTTATTGGACCCATGGGGTAGATAACATTTTTCATTTTTTAATTCTCCAGCTGATGATATATTTTTATTAGTTAAACAAAGTGACTGAACATGCACTTAAAATAATTTGTCTTAGCGTGGCAATATTTGACTCACATCTCTTATAAAGTTTAAAAGCCAATGATAAAACTAACAGTGAAAAGCGGAGATTTCTTGAATTTCGAATCTATAAAAGTGACATACAAAATTGCTTTAGTGTTCAGTCGCGATAACGAATAAAATAATATATAATAATATATTCAATTTATATAATCTATGACAAACAAATGTAGACAGAGAAAGATTTTCTATAGTTATTTATAGCCCGTGCATCTGATAATTCATACAACAGTATCAATTTCGATTTTCATAAATATAATTTATAGGTCCAACGCACAGTAGTTCGCTATCTTGTAAAGTTTTGGCCAAAACTCAGTATATCGAAAACCTTTATTTTAGTGAATATGTTTAAAATATGTTAAAATATATATTTTAAAATCATAACGGTGTTATTTAAAGAATGTCCTACGTAAGATCATACACTTTAGAGCACCTAATTATAAGCGTTTTACATACAAAAATCGACGAAAACTTTCAACAATTTAATATAAAAAACGAATTAAAGTACCCGTTTAAGCGTTTTTAAAATAATTTTAAATGGTCAAATTTATGCTGAGGCTATACTTCACATATTCTCTTCTTAAATAATATCGGTTTTTATCAATAATTTAAAAATAAATAACACTAATCATTTTTGCGATTTGCATTTTTGCAGTAATTTTTATCTATACAGCCAAATCAGAGTCATCCAAGCTGATCCAAGTTATTGTTTTTAGCTAAAAGTAAGCCTCACAATGTCTTTTTAAGGAATATTGCCAAATTAGCTGCTACTATCTGCTATTCAGTTAGTAATATTAATATAGGTTGGCTTTGGAAACATGGTTTGTTTACTTTTCACGCGTCGCGTCATTCTTAGTTGTTATGGTGTCAGTTTAGTTATAACTGAAGAGTTAACATTAAAAATGCAAGTAAAAAGAAAAATATTGTGCGATATTTTAATAGAAAACAACGGAAATGAAACTTTTGTTTTTAATTACCTACAAGAAAAATATCATTTTTCTGGTAATAGTGAAAAGTTAGCGTTTGACGGTTTAAGGCGCCATTTTTTGCCGCAATTTCGTGAAAAATGGAAATTGGCAAGTCGCAATAGAACTTTTTTTTATAAAAAATGTGCTTCGTGGTTGGAAGGTTCATTGACGCTGTTCAAAGGAAAAGGAGGGAGGCCAATTAAGACTCTAGAAAACTGTTCCGGTAGCTCAAAACGAAGAAAAGTGTCCTCTTTAAGTAAACATACCAACTTATCTGTCGCTGAATTACAGCATCTTTTAGTATTAGTGTTAAATTCATCAGGTAAAAAACACGAAGCTCAATTAATTAGTGACATTTTGGAAAACGGTGCAAAAAATTATAAAAAAATCACATGTGGTGACATTCCGGATTTGTTTACAAAAGAAGAAGCCTTAGCGTTAATAACCGATACAAAACTTTCTAAATATCAATATGAACATTTGCGAAATCAGTGTAAGCTTAAGAACTATCATATTTTTCCTCGATATGCTTGTATTTTAGAAGCGAAAAAGCAATGCTATCCTACCAAAGAAAAAACTGTTATATCTGAGAGTGGCGTAGATGTGGAACTACAGTCTTTGTTAAACCATACTGTTAGACGACTGCTATTAGTTCCAGATATAAAAAGTAATATACTGGCAACACCACCAGAGACATCAAGGTTAGTACTAAAATCAAAATGGGGATGCGATGGTTCATCTGGTCAAAGTATCTACAAACAAAATTTTTCGAATCCCAATTTAACTGACGAGTCTGTTTTTATGTCATCCCTCGTTCCAATCCAACTAAATAACGTTTTAGATTCCACAACTTTTTTTTGGAAAAATGAGCGACCATCATCCACAAATTACTGTCGACCAATTTCGTTTCATTTTGCTAAAGAAACAAAATCGTATGTTACTGATTTTGTTAATTCCATAAATGACTAAATATCTAAATTGTCAGATACTAAAATTGAATTTCCTGGTAAAACGGTATACGTTAAGCATGATTTGTTTTTAACAATGATTGATGGAAAGGTGTGTCAGATTCTAACAGGCACATCATCTTCAGCGTGCTGTAATATATGCGGGGCAAAACCTTCCGAGATGAACAGTATACAAATTATTTAACAGCGACAAGTAAATCAAGATGCATATAAATACGGATTGTCACCTCTTCATGCTGTAATACGGTTTATGGAATGTGTGCTTCATGTTTCTTACCGTTTGGAATTTATGAAATGGACGGCCAAATCATCGAATGAAAAAGAACTTCTAAATACCAGAAAATCAAAAATTTAATGTCAGCTCAAAGAAAAACTTGGAATAATTGTTGATGTGCCAAAACAAGGTAGTGGCACATCAAATGATGGCAATACAGCAAGACGATTTTTTAAAAATTTTGAACAGGTGTCAGAAATAACTGGATTTAACAAAGAAATACTTAGACGTTTTGCAGTTATTTTACAAGTTATTAATAGCCGATGCGATATTAATGAGACAAAATTTGAAAACTATTGCTATGAAACGGCCAACATTTTCATTCAGCATTATTATTGGTATTATATGCCATCATCATTGCATAAAGTTTTAATTCACGGGGGTCAAATTATAAAGTCCATCAGTCTTTCAATAGGCCAGTTAAGTGAGGAAGCAGCAGAATCTAGAAATAAGGATTTTAAAAGATTTAGGCAGTCTCATTCTCGAAAGTGTTCTCGCGTTTCAACAAATGAAGATGTAATACATGCGTTACTTATTTCTTCTGACCCATTAATTACAAACTTGAGGTATAAATGGCAGATCAAAAATAATGAAACAGAACTGTACAGCGATTCTATAGACCTTTTAAATTAACATCAATGTTATTCTAGACTTCAACTTTTTTTTTACTTGATAGCTTAGGAACTATACAGGGTGTTTTCAAAGTTAAGTCATTTATTTTAACAGCATACAGAGCTTGCCAAAAGAAATTGATTTGCCAAAAATCACCTACATAAAAGTTCCATAGTAAAGTACAGTGTGCCCAAATTTGATTGCCAAGTGGAAATCTTTTTTATTTTCAATTTTTCAGCAACAACTTATTCTTGATAAAAGTTGGTGCTTGAAAAAGGAAAGCTTTTGACAATATTGAACCTGACTGTACCCTTTGGGATATGCCAATGCAATTGACAATTTTTATTTGTATGGCTAAATAGGCCTCTAATCACTATCTACAAATAAAATTACCAAATTTCAAAAAAGTTGGTTCAAAAAAACATAAAAAAAAATTAAACTAATTTTGAACACCCTGTATTTTGAAAACTGAGCGACCGACGAAAAAATTTTATTCTTTATTATTGTCTTAAAACTAAGTAAGCATTCATCCCTTTTATTTTGTAAAAAATGTTAGGAAATACCCTATTTTAGGTCGCATATTATTAGCTTATTGTTAGATTCTTTTTGGGTGCTCCTGTATATTGCCAATTGGACCAAGGCTTAAAAAATAGAAACTGATACATTATTTTTGACAGATATAATAAAATATAGGTTTTGGCCACATGTGTCCATAAGGGCGAACCAGTGTGCGACGTGACATAAAAGCCGAATTTTCAACTCTGCATAGAACTTCAGAAAGTAAAAGGACTTATCATGAAAAAAAAGCTGTTAAAATCGGTTGAATAATAACTTAAATATATGCTTTTGAAATTAACGTTAAAGATCACTGATGATTAAAAGTGTTTGACTAGTGTATATCAACACTTCATACATTGGCAGAGAACGTGTTAACTTGGAAAAAATACGACTGAATATATATGAGTGAAAAGCTTGAATTTTTTTGTGCCTCGAGACTATAAAAGTGACATATCGTGACAAATATAAAATGGTTCGTATTTATTTTGGAAAAGCACGAGAGATATTTTCCTTGATAAAAATTGAGGCGTCTTTTACAAAAACCACATAAGTCTAAATTTGGCGAAAATGAGTTTGTAGCGTCATCTAGTAGAAAAGAAACATAATTATAATATCATAAAGTCAGTTTCTGCAAAAACAACATAAATGCCAAGATATGCACAGCTAAAGTTTCAGTGATTCCACAAAAAGCGCATATGTCCCTGGCTTTTCACACAAATACCACACAAGTCCGCGACAGGATAGGACATGTGTGCTTTTTTGCTAGAAATTTTTGCTGATGCGTACAACTAAGTTAATTTGTTATTGTTACATTTTCGGTATAGATGTGTTGTGATTATCGTGGTATCGTGGTTGTTTTCAAAGTTTAAAACATTATCGTGAAACATGGAAAACGATGGAGATGTGCCTACTGATTGGCCCAAAAAGAAAGAGAAGAAAAAAAGCGAAACTCTAATAAAACAGTTTAAAGTTCGTGGTGAGGAACACACAAATCATAAAGGCAATCTTGTTGAAGCACGTAAAACTGGAGAACCTTGCAGGTATGTTTACTTTTAATTAAGGAATGGGGGTATGGAAGGTTCACAAAAATATTTTGTTGTAGCTGTAAAAATGCTTGTTTCTCCAAAGTTTCGGAAGAAAAAAGATGTTTTATTCTTACGCAATTCAATAATATGAATGACAAAAATAGTCAAGATGCACATTTAAGTGGCCTTATTTCAATGAATCATATTACAAGAAGACGTCCTAGAACAGAAGTACATAAGAAAACTCATGGTGCCTCTTTTACATATAAGGTTAGGGCAGGGTAATCTGAAAATAAAATTTGCAAGAAAGCTTTCCTTAGCCTTTATGGTATTAAGGAGGCTCGTCTAAGACGAATCCGAGATTCTTTGATGACCACAGGTGCTTCTCCCAGAGACAAACGGGGCATTCATCAAAACAGGCCCAAAAAAACCCCGGAATGCATAACGGAACTTATTAAAATCCATATTAAATCATTCCCTGCAAGACAATCGCATTATTCACGTCGTAAAAATCCAAACTGTTTTTATTTACCAGAATCTCTTACTTTGAAGGATATGCATGACATGTTTGTGCAAAGTCATAAAATAAACATACCGTACAAAACCTACTGGAAAGTTTTTAGAACCAATTTTAATATTAAATTTGGATTTCCGAGATCTGATACCTGTTCAGACTGTGACAGACTTTTACAGCAGCTTAACCGTACCGACCTTGATACAGAAGAACGAAACCAACTCCAAATCGAAAGAGAAATACACCTTCGCAAAGCTGAATCGTTTTTTGAACTGAAACGAAAATTTAAAAGTAAAGCAAAAGCTGGCGAATTGATGTGCATTAGCTTTGATTTTATGCAGAATTTACCCCTTCCTCATATACCATCTAACCCAGTATTCTACAGCCGTCAACTGTGGTACAATGTTTTTGGGATACATGACCTAGGAACTGAAGATGCCACGATGTACACTTATCTTGAAAATGAAGCTAAAAAGGGCGCCAATGAGGTCACTTCAATGTTGTTGCATTACCTTAAAAATAACATCCATAATCGCAATTTAGTTATTTTTAGTGACGGCTGCCCAGGGCAAAATAAAAATTATGTAATGGTACATTTTTTATATACCCTAGTTCACGTTTTAAGAATAGCTGATTTGGTAGAATACATATTTCCAATGAGAGGCCATTCATTTTTGCCGAATGATTCAGATTTTGCTTTGATTGAAAAAAAGAAGAGACGCCTGGAGAGAGCCGAAAGACCAGAGGATTGGGATAAGACAATATTAAATGCCAGAATGAAACCTAGCCTTTTTAATTTGGTGAAAATGAAGCAACATGACTTCTTTGACATCAAATCCGCAACATGTAACTTTTTCCTTAAAGCTCCAAAACCGGCAATCAACATTAAAAAAATAAGGATTATGAGAATTTCTAGCCACACATCCACACTATCTTTAAAGGATACCTATAACGGACCATTTCGAAGCAGTATCGTTGCCAAGGTCAACTTGCCATGCACTATCCAACTTGAACCGCTCTACAATCAACTTTTAACAGTTGCTCCAAATAAAGCAGAAAACTTAAAATCGCTATTACCTTTACTACGCCTCCAGCGAAACAAAGAGTACTATGAACGGCTCCTTGGTAATCTATCTAGCTCTGATAATCTAGATATAGAAGAGGATGACAATAGCAGTGGATGCGAAGATTAAAATTATGCTCCTATTATTCATTCGCAAACATATTATCGCAAACATCTTATTTTGTTTTTTTTCCCAAATAAATTGGTTTTTTTGAAAATTTGCTTTTTTTTTCTTGCAAAAAGAACATATGTCCAACAGTTTTTTACTTTTTTTAAAGTATTCGAACAAAAAACTTTGTTTCTTACATTACGAATCAACTTGTTAAGCTTATCTCAACAGTAAATAACTAAAAAAAAATTGAAAACATAAACAGTTTTAAAATTAAGCGTTTTTTTTATCTCCTGAATTTTTTTAATTTTGGACATATGTTGTTTTTGTAAAACACGCCTCAATTATAATGGCGAAGCTCCGTATATCTGGCAAATAATATCTCGAAGAAAAAATCTATTACATGTAGTAGTAAAAGTTAGAAAATGGTTTATTCGAAATACGATGCCAGGTCCAATGCATTTATTAAATTAGAGTTAGGAAAGGCTTTTTCAACAGATGCTTGGAGCTATTATAATTTTATTTAAAACACATTCGTTGCCCGATATTTTTTACGTGGCATGTCTGTTGTCGGAAAATTTGTTTTAAATGCATAGTTCTTGTATAGTAAATTTAATCTTATTTATATTTTTTAAGCACATTTATGTGATTCTAAACATATTGTATTAATACAAAAAATGTATCACATGTTGTTATCGAAACTCCACAGTAAAAATCCTTCCCAGTGCTGCCAAAACATCATACAAAAGTTTATTGATATAATTTGATGTATTATAGGGAATTTATAAATCGAATACAAAAGAATAAATACGTTGAATGAAAGCTTTCACAGCATGGGTATTCGTCGTTCAATTAGAAGATATAGTTATTTAACTCAACGTGAGGGGAACGACAAAGAGTCACCATTAGGTAATGTTGTTCTTCCCTAGGTTCATGGTACTACAGACAAAATAGGACGAAATAAAATCCATATTAAATGCTATCATACCCTATATGTAAAACACCTGAAACACACACCCCGATGATCCGTCAGTACTAGGATAACACGGGGTAACAAAATGAAAAGAAAAATTTGGTGCCGGAAATCTAACATCTGATTTTATTAAAAATGCCACCAATTTTTTTCTATCAGCTCTAGTTTTTAAGATACGGGTTACAAGTTAATTGATATTTTTTTCTGATAAAGGACAACAAATAAAGAGATAGATATATACTTAATCGTCAAAATAGAAATTTCCCAGAATCTAATTAACCAAACAGATACCTGGACTTGTCCCTGACCCAATGTTCCTATACTAGAAACTACTCAATACTTTTATACCTGTAATTGCTTATGACCCGATCCTTCTATACCTGCTTGGTTATACCCGATTTAGTATATTGAGTTTTCCCAAGTAAAGTTGTGCTATCATTTTGTGTACATTTTGGTCGCTTTGTAGTATCAAGACACTAAACTGAAACAATGGCATCCACAAGCAGACGTACCTGTGTAAATCATCCCGATGTTTTTTGTTATGCGTGTGGTGAATACACTTTGAAAGAGAGCAGAAAAACGATTTCTGACTTTGTGAAAAGAGCTTATCTTGCTATATTGCCTATATTTTAGCGTTCATTTAGGAGATCAAGATAAATCTTGGGCCCCACATTTCATATGTAAAACATGTGTTGAACATTTGCGACAGCGGACAATTGGAAAGAGGAACTGCCTAAAGTTTGGTGTACCAATGGTTTGGAGAGAACCGCGAAACGATCATGACGACTGCTATTTTTATCTCGTTAATATTAAAGGCATAAATAGAAACAATAGACACAAATGAACATATCCTGATCTAGATTCTGCAAGAAGGCCTGTAGCGCATTCGGAAGAAATACCCGTTCCATCATTCAGCAGTCTACCCGAACTGACAGAAGATGATACAGAAACATCAACGTCTGACGAAGTTTAAAGAATTTAATCAGAAAACGACAGCGAATTTAAAGCAGATTTAGCAACTCCGCAGTGTTTCAATCAAGAAGAACTAAACGATCTTATAAGAGACCTGAATCTCTCAAAGGAATCCGCTGAATTACTTGCATCCAGATTAAAAGAAAAAAAATCTACTTAGTACAGGTACTAATATTACATTTTATCGTAAAAGAGATAAGGATCTGGTGTCTTTTTTTGGCTCAGGAAAATGACTTGGTATTCTGTAACAATATAAAAGAGCTCTTAGAAAAAATGGGTTTGCCTGAATACACTTCAGATGATTGGCGCCTTTTTATTGACAGTTCAAAACCTAGTTTAAAATGTGTTCTTTTACATAACGGTAACAAATATGACCCAATTCCTATTGGTCATTCTACTACAATGAAAGAAGAATATGAAACAATTGCATTAGTTTTGAGAAAAATTAAATACGAAGAACATCAGTGGACCATTTGTGTTGATTTAAAAATGGTTGACTTCCTCCTTGGACAGCAGAGTGGTTATACAAAATATCCTTGCTTTTTGTGCCTTTGGGACAGCAGAGCTAAAAATTAGCACTGGGTTAACAAAAATTGTCCTTCAAGAGATGTTATGATTCAAGGAAAACAAAACGTGATCAACGAACCTTTGGTTTCAAGAGAAAAAATCTTACTTCCGCCCTTGCATATCAAGCTAGGCCTAATGAAGCAATTTGTGAAGGCTTTAAATCGAGATGGAAATTGTTTTGGGTATTTGTCACGTAAATTTCCTAGCACTAGCACGGAAAAACTAAAAGCTGGTATATTTGATGGTCCTCAAATAAAGCAACTTGTTAAAGATTGGTGTTCATTTGTTCAAGTAGTACAAAATTTTTTTGGCAATCATAAAGCAGAGAATTACGTAGAATTAGTGGAAACTATGCTTTCAAATTTTAATATTCTCGGCTGTAACATGAGTATAAAAGTTCACTACCTCCACAGCCACCTAGATCTTTTTCCAGAAAACTTAGGTGATTGTAGTGAAGAACAGGGGAGAAAGATTCCATCAGGATATTAAAACTATGGAAGATCGTTATCAAGGACGATGGGATAGCCACATAATGGCGGACTACTGCTGGTGCTTTCAGCGAGACTGTCCTAGTAAACTCCATTCTAGAAAGTCGTATAAAAGAAAATTTGTATGTGATTAGTGGCTAATATAATTATGTAAATAACTTTTTGCAATAAATACTTAAATCCATGTGTCTTCGTTTTTTTAACTGACAATAGTAATATTATATATTATAACAGTTATAACGTAAAATCTATACACAATTAAAAAAAAAACTAGATCTGATAGAAAAAATCTCATAACTTTTTACATTCTGCATTCAAAAATTACCCAGGAACAGTTAAAAAATCGCAGGCACCAAAATGTGTGTTGGCCTGTGTAATGGCTCGCAACAGCTTTAAAAATTACGAAAAGCGAGGCGAGCACTTAATGTCAAAAATTGAATTAAAGCTGCTGTTGAATCTCACTTTGACTGGAAAATACCACCACTCTAAAAAATCTTGCTTTAACACCCTCACTATCCATGTTTTTATTATCTTGTATTACAACAACCTCTATTTGTTATATAAAATACGTGCTATAACTTTATTTCGACAGGAATCCTGATATTTTTGTACTTTTCGGGACCTATATCCATTTTAACTACACAGCTGGCAGAGCCAGGCCAACTTGAAAAAGTGGTAAATTCTATTACAAACAGACATATAATGCATTTTTACTCGAAACTAAATTTTACCAGTCATTCGACCTCGGATAAAAAAAATGTAAATCTATGTCTCGCAGGGAAAAGATAGTATTTTTAAACAATTTTATATTAGGTGAAAATTGAAAAACGTGTAAATTTATCTTTTATGCGTTAATTTTACTGAAATTTGTAAATGTACGATAATTTGTTTAATAATACGATAATTTTGATGTCATTATAGCAACAAAAAATATCCGGAAGTTGATAAAACTAACAGGATCAAGAACTCAATATTTTGAATAGTCTAATTAGTCAATGAGAGACCATAAAAAATATTTTAACTTATACTTACCATTGTTTTGGAGTTTTTCGCATATAAAATAATTGGGAGTTGCACAGTCTCTATCGTTCCACATGAACCCCGGTGCCAGACTTACAGATGTCGATGGAAGGGTGTAAGTCCTTCGAACTTCTACGCAGTCCTGCTCGCTGAGCCCATCATCGTTGGGCTGTTTGTTGTAGTGCTGATGTTGAGGCCATCCTGGAAACCAATCTGGAACAAAAGGAGTCGAATATCAGCCGTTGCTACGTCTTAGCTTTAATCATTGGTTATATACGAATAATGCTACAATTCATTTACTGTATGAATAGAGCCTTGATTATCACATGCGAGTAAGTTTTACATACAGTAATATGTTACTTGGAAAAATTTCCAACTTCTTTTTGTTGTAACTTTCAAATGGGCTAAAATAATTTTGTTTTTTAAATACCTTAAAAAGCGAAATGATAAGGGAAAACCATATGTATAAATAGATTAAAAAAGGAATCAAAACTTTGCAAAAAAAAATAAAATATTGCTGTTCAAAGTTACCCCGATAAAAACTAAAAATTGGACTGTGGCGTATATTGGAACATTATGTACCGGGTGGTCGAAATTGGTCTGTTTTAACAGAGAAAACCTATTTCCTGACTAGATAGAGCAAAACTGACTTAGGTGTCATGGGCTCGATTTCTGAGAAATGTTTAATGGCAAAAACCGTCTGCCGATATTTTCACTGCCAACTGAGATATAGGGCGTTTTTCAATTTTCGGCCATTTTGAAAATTGTCCATAACTTTTTTATTTTGCGGAATATTAACATTCTGCAAAGACATTCTAAAGGCACTTTTTTATGTGCAATCCAGTGGCGTACTCAGATTTTTTCTATAGTTGTCCGTTTTATCATAAATAGGCAAAACTTTTTTTTTTCAAATAGAAATCATAGTTGGCTATAAATTATAAAAAATGCTCGCGTTTAGCCCTTTTAAGTGATATAAAGTTGTAGGTACTTATTTTCAAAAATAACGAAAATATTAGGTGTTTTTGGTTTACATCGAAGTAGGCCTTGGAATAATGACGCGCGTTCAATATTTTGAATATATTGCTGTCAGATTACTGTAGTCTGGTGTAATTATTGCGTTTTGGTGTTATCTTTATAAAGTTGTGTTAAGTTGCTGACAAAATATGTTTGAGAATTATGAAAAGTATGATATGTTAAAATGTTACATATTATCTAACGAAGTTCCTGAAGCAGCTAGTGAATTATATTTTAATACATTTCCCGAGCGACGTCAACCGGATAACCGAATTTATCAAACATTAAAAAGTAATTTAGTAAATTACGGAAGTTTTAAAAAGTTAAGAACAAGACATTATGAACTAAAGGAAGAAAAGGAAATCCAGCTAAATATAATTGGTGAGGTATTAGATCATCCTGGCACCTCCTCTCGAACATTGGCTAATATAACGAATGTTCCAAAGACCACCGTTTTAAAAATACTCAAAAAACATAAATTCAAACCGTACAGAACGAGAAGAGTTCATCAACTCCGTGAAGGGGACGCCGCTAGAAGATTGAGATTTTGTCAGTGGTATGAGCAAAAATTCATGGAGAATGAGAATTTTCCATTAAATATTATTTGGAGTGATGAATCCAGAGTAGATACTTCTGGTATATTTAATAGATATAATTCATATCACTGGTCCACTGAAAATCCACACGTAGTTGTGCAACAAGACCGGCAAGGTCGGTGTGGATTCAATATATGGGTGGGGATATTCCGAGGAAGATTTGTGGGACCTTATTTTTACGATGGAAATTTAACTGCAGATGATTATGTAAATATTTTGCGCACATATATTGTCCCTTTGTTGGAAGACATACCTTTAGCTGATGCCAGAAATATCTACTATCAACAAGATGGTTGTCCCCCGCACAATGCAAGGATCACAACTGATCTTTTAAACTTCGAATTTCGAAAAAATTGGATTGGTACGTGGGGCCCCATACCTTGGCCTGCTAGGTCCTGTGACTTAACTCCCTTAGATTTTTTTTTGTGGGGAAGATTGAAGGACTTGATATTTAAAGGAAGAACCTTTCACACAAAAGAAGAATTGCAAGAGGCCACTATTTTGCATCTATTAGCCCAGTTGAACTAATAAATAGTTGCAACTCGGTACGCAAAAGATGCTTAGTTTGTATTCAACAGGGAGGGGCTCAATTTGAACAACTTCTCTAAATATATTTATCAGAAACCTATCTAACTAAATACCTAGATTTTCATAATTATTTTTTATTTTCACTTGTAGCTGTAAATAGTAGTTTAGTTTGTTAATTTTGTTCAACTTTGCTATGTAAACAAAAAAAAATAAAAAAAATTAATAATAAATAATTAAAATAACGTTAGCTAGTGTTATTTAAAGTTGTGTTTAAGTTGCTAACAAACTATAAATCTTAACAATACATAATTGAGATATTGTCATCACAAATCAAAGCCTACTTCGATGTAAACCAAAAACACCTAATATTTTCGTTATTTTTGAAAATAAGTACCTACAACTTTATATCACTGAAAAGGGCTAAACGCGAGCATTTTTTATAATTTATAGCCAACTATGATTTCCATTTGAAAAAAAAAAGTTTTGCCTATTTATGATAAAACGGACAACTATAGAAAAAATCTGAGTATGCCACAGGATTGCACATAAAAAAGTGCCTTTAGAATGTCTTTGCAGAATGTTAATATTCCGCAAAATAAAAAAGTTATGGACAATTTTCAAGATGGCCGAAAATTGAAAAACGCCCTATATCTCAGTTGGCAGTGAAAATATCGGCAGGCGGTTTTTGCCATTAAACATTTCTCAGAAATCGAGCCCATGACACCTAAGTCAGTTTTGCTCTATCTAGTCAGGAAATAGGTTTTCTCTGTTAAAACAGACCAATTTCGACCACCCTGTATATTTTACTTGGAACGTGGACCATTGTGTATATTCTATGTCTTGTTTTAACGATCCAATATGATAATTCTTCGCTGTGTTTTTTTTTAAATTGGCGTAGGGATCCAAAAAGAAAAGTCAGATATTCAAAAAGGTCTACATTTCGCAATTTATTATTGCATCTTCAGGACACTAAAAGACATACATAAAACGATATAGCTCTACAAGACATCAACTTAATAAATAGTAATGTAGAAAAAATCCTATACTGATTATAAAAAATGCTATACTGACTGTAAAAATTTGACATAAAATAGCGATTTTTTTTTGGAAATTATTACATACAAAAACACATAAATTAAGGTAAATACATAACTAAATATTTTGATTTGTTTTAAACTGAAAAACAATGCACAATAAAATTAAAAATTAAAAACTATGTATCTACATTTTAAGGATTTGACTTTTATAGTCATATGAAAAAGTACACGAACAACACATAGGTAAACAAAGTGAAAATCACATACATGGGTTACAACAATAAAATGAAACACCACAACTAACTAAAACAATTCAACCTAGCTCGTTCAACGGTTGTTTGAGAATAGCAATATACTAAATATTCTTCCGTGTTATTGGAAAAAAATAGTAATATTGTTTTTTTACTTTTTTTATTTTAGCGTACGGATACAGTTATTTGATTTTATCAATTATATTGAAATGCAGTACTGAGATTCTCGAGATCGGTTTTTTTATTAACTGAATTTTTATTCTGTTGTATATGTATCATTTCTGATATTAATCTCTTTTTATAGTTAGTTTGGGTATCCAGTACAGATGTATTGTCAAAATCGAAACCATGTCCTGTATTTTTTTTATGTCCTACTAAAGCTGTTAGAAGAAAATTCTTTTGGTCATTTTTATGTTCTCTAATTCTGTCCCTGAGGTACCTACCCGTTTGTCCAATATAACATTTCTGACATTGTAAACAAGGAATGTGATACACAACATTAGATTTTTGTTCCTTTTTTGTTTTTGCTTTAAGTTTGGAATTAGGTGGGTTAAGTGGGTTTTGAGTGTATTGTCACTTTTTAGTGCTATCTTAATGTTCTCATTATCTCTGGTGGTATGGTTCGAAACAACATCGCTTATTTTTTCTGATAACCTTTTGATATACGGAAGTTTTCAATAAATATCGTTGGTGTTGTTATTTCTTATTGTTTTAACCATTCCGATATTTTTACCCCAAAGAATCTTTTTGAATATTGAAAGAGGATAATTGAGGGCCTTGGAATTGAAGGGGTATAAGTGCAATTTTTTTATTTTCAGGGTTAAGTACAGATATGTAAACTTAAAGTTATATTTTATTTGGTAAAGAAGAGATATAAGTGATTTTCGACAAACTACTGCCATCTATCGGCACTTACAAAAAAGGTATTAAAATAAATTACAGAAATCTTGCCATTGAAAAGATGCAAGCGCACTTATACCCCTTTAATGCTAACATGTTCATGTGAATCATTTGCGTCGGATAAACTTAGCTCCTCCTTTAATTAACAAAAACGAAGGTTCAAGGTGTTATAGTTTCAGTATTAGTGATTATAAGTGAACTTACAATGGAAGGAAGCAGTAGTGATAAAGGTAATTTGTTATTTTCATTTTTACTTGATTATTTTTATAAAATTACTAAATGAGGTTAATTTGACATTTCTGTAATATTGAGTGGCTAAATACCACTGCCGGCTATATATTTTTACGTAAAAATTATGGGTTTGTTAAAAACGCAATAAATTAAAATATTTCAATAATGAAAGTCAATGAATAAAACATTGATTTGGCATTTGATTAGTAATAATATAAAACATTTGCTAAAAAATAACTAATAAAATCATATTTTTTAGAACCAGTAGATCCCTACGATACTGACGAAGATAGTGTCTATGAGCCCGAGGGAGAACGCCAAAGAGTGGATTCAGAAACTGAAGAAGAGGAATCGAAGGAAACCAGAAAAACAAGAAAGAGGAAGAGAAGAGAAGCAGAGTGGCAAGATAACAAAAGGAAGGAGTTGCGAAATTCTGGTAAGGCGTATGTTGATTATAAAAAAAAAGATTCACCCAGCACGTTCTGTGAAACCTTACGTCCATGATTGCAGATATCACTGCAACGAAAATATCAGAGAAGAGGATAGGACCAGTTTATTTCAAGATTTTTATAATCTCTCGTCTTATGACCTCCAAAACTCATTTCTGTCATCATGTATTAAGAAAAAACCCGTTTCTAGAAAAAAAAATTCAAACAAAAATAAACGTTTTAGTACAGAGATTTACCTTTTAAATAAGCGTGTCTGCAAAACTTTTTTGCTAAAAACTTTTGATATCAGCAATAAAAGATTCACCACTGTGTGTGCAAAAATTAACAATAATGGCATTTGCGAAAAAGATAAAAGGGGACTTAATCCCGGTCCAAAAATTGATCCGGATAAAAAAAATAAAGTAATAGAGCATATAAACTCATTTCCAAAATATGTAAGCCACTATTCACGAAAATCTAATTTAAATAGTCGGTACCTATCCTCAGAATTAAATTTAACTAAAATGTACAGCTTGTACACTGAATGGTGCAATGAACAACAATCGATCCCTGTCAGATGTTCTTACTACAGACATATTTTCAATACAGAATTTAACATAAGATTTCATCGACCAAACTCAGATACGTGCAGTAAATGTGACAATTTCCAGAATATAATAAAATATTCGGAGGATTTAGAAAAGGTTCAAACTGCTAAAGTTCAGCAAGAAATCCATCAAAAAAAGGCAGAAAAAGCTGTACATTGTAAAAAAATGGATGTAGAAAAACATACTGACTCAACAGACACACACGTCATTTGTTTTGACTTACAACAGACTTTGCCTACTCCTTTATTAACCACCTCCAAAGTATTCTATTTAAGGCAGCTTTGGACATATAACTTTTGCGTCCACAATCTCATAACAGGTAAATCAGACATGTATGTGTGGAATGAAACCATCGCATCAAGGGGATCTCAAGAAATTGGGTCTTGCCTTATCCACTTCATCACAAAGGTCCTTCCAGAAAATATTACAAAGCTAATTGTCTATAGTGATTCTTGCGGCGGGCAGAATAAAAATAAGAATATTGTTAAACTTTTTATGTTTTTAGTTAAAGCGACTCGGTTGCAAGAAGTGCACCACAAATTCCTAGAGCCCGGGCACACATTTATGGAGTGCGACCGGGATTTTGGCTTAATCGAAAAGGTAAAACGAAAAATCCCTCAGGTTTTTATTCCAGAGCATTGGGTAAAAGTTATACAATCATCTTGTAAAAAATTTACAGTGCATGAAATGACACAAAAAGATTTTTACTCATTTGATATTTTAAATGATAGGATTTCGGACCCTAAAAAAAGACACTGATAAGTTTGTCTTAAAATGGAGACAAATACAATATTTCAAATTTGATAAGTATGAAGATACATACTCATTTTCTTTTAAGGCGACATTGGAAGAACATTTTCCATTTACAAAATGCATTTGATCCTGCAAAAATAGCGGTCGACCAATACTAACCTTAGAAGATATGTTTAAAGATAACGTAAGTCAAGACAGACTTAAAATAAATAAACTAAAATGGGATAATCTAATGTCTCTTCTAGAATACATCCCACCGCTTTATCACAGTTTTTACCAAAATTTGCCCCATGCTGTAAAGGAGAGCAAAAAAAGTACTAAGAAAACACCAAGTGGAAATAAAGATGATGATAATTTGGTGGGGCCTGGACCATTAACTCAAGGCGAAGAGGAAGATCCAGATACCGACGTCGTCGAGTCTGATTATGAAAACTAATATTTGTAAAATAAAATCATATTTTGTTCAATAAAAGTTGCTTATCTTTGGATATATTTTATTTATTATTCTTCAAAATTTATATAATTTTAATAATTTAGAATTAAAAGGGTATAAGTGCATTATTTCAAAAATTTTCAGATTTTTGACAATTTTCGTCTATTTTATTGTAATATACATATTTCTAGCACAATTATCTAAAAGTCTAATGATAAAAAGTTTCACAATAGCTTCCATGGAATTTTAAAAAAGAACTTTACTTTAGAGCCCAATATCTCAATAATTAAAAAACTGCACTTATACCCCTTTAATTCTAAGGCCCTCAATTATTTTTAAGCTGCATACCTTTGATATAAGTTTTTAGAGTGGTATTTTTCCGAGGATAGTGTTAGTGCTCGGTGTTAAATAATAGATTCTTAATGATATTAATTTTATGCCTAAAAGGATGCTCAGATGAATAATTTCGAAAACGTTCTGAAAATGTCGGTTTATGATACCAGTCTGTTTCTATACACCCTCTCCCATTTTGAGTTACCAGGACGTTAAGAAATGCTATACTATTATTTTGTTTCTTTTCAATAGTGAATTGTAGTTTGTTATGATAACCATTAAAAGTATTTGGCAGTGTGTCATACTCATTTTCAGGGATAGAAGTTATAATATCGTCCACGTACCTTTTGTAAAAAGGTAACTGAAAAGGAAGTTTTTTAATACAGCGTTCCTGAAGGTGCTGCATGAGTAAATCTGAACACACTGGAGATAAGCAATTACCCATTCCCAAACCAAAGGTGTGTTTATAGTAATCGTCATTATATTGAAAATAATTATTATCAAAAACAAACGTGAGAAGAATCAAAAATATATTCAGCGAAAATTTAACATTGTTTTCTATTAAATGCCATTTTTTCTTCATTATATTAATGACAATATCTGTTGGAATGTTAGTAAAGAGCGATGTGACATCTAGTGGAACTATTTCATAGTTAGGACATGCTTTTCGTCTCTGACAAACATATTTTTCATAATATCTGCGAAAAACTTTGTTAACTTATACAGTGGATGTCCCAGAAATGACACTATCGGTCTAAGCGGTATATTCTTTTTGTGAATTTTAGGTTGAAAATTAATTTTTGGAGGGACAGCAATCCCTGTTATAAGTTTTTTTCCCTGTTCTTTATCGATGTGACCTTCTTTAATAAGTGTATTAAATAATTTTGTATTTTTATTTTGTATAGTTGTTGTAGGGTCTTTTTGATTGTTATATTGGACAAACGGGTAGGTATCTCAAGGACAGGATTAGAAAACATAAAAATGACCAAAAGAATTTTCTTTCAAAAACTAATCTGACAGCTTTAGTAGAACATAAAAGAGATACAGGACATGGTTTCGATTTTGACAATACATCTGTACTGTACAAACTAACTATAAAAAGAGATTAATCTCAGAAATGGTACATATACAACAGAATAAAAATTCAGTTAATAAAAAAAACGATTTAGAGAATCTCAGTACTGCATATTTCAATATAATTGCTAAAATCAAATAACTATCTCCGTATGCTAAAATTATTTGCGGGCTATTTACAACACAAAAAAAAGTAAAAAACCAATTTTTTTCCAAAACCAAGGAAGAATATTTGGTACATTGCTATTCTCAAACAACCGTTGAACGAGCTAGGTTGAATTGTTTTACTTAGTTGTGGTGTTTCATTTTATTGTTGTAACCCATGTATGCGATTTTCACTTTGTTTACCAATGTGTTGTTCGTGTATTTTTTTATATGACTATAAAAGTGAAATTCTTAAAATGTAAGTATATAGTTTTTAATTTTTAATTTTATTGTGCATTGTTTTTCATTTTAAAATAGATCAAGATATTTAGTGTGTGTTTTTGTATGTAATAATTTCCAAAAAAAATTCACTATTTTATGTCAAATTTTCACAGACAATATAGCATTTTTCATAGTCAGTATAGTATTTTTTTTAAATTACTATTTATTAACTTGACGTCTTGTAGAGCTATATCGATTTATGTATGTCTAGTGTCCTGAAGATGCAATAATAAATTGTGAAACGTAGACTTTTTTAAATATTTAACTTTTCCTTTTGGATCCCTACCCCAAATTAAAAACCACAGCGAAGAATTGTGTTTATTTTAAAAAAGCTATATATCATATACCCAATGATATTTTTTCATTTCTAGGTAGAAAGGCATATAATATAAGGAACGTTCTAAAAAAGCACGTTGGTTTATTAAATAGAAACCACCAATCTAAACTAAACTGAATATTTATTCTTTTTAACAAGAAACAAAGCAATTTAACAAAAAAACAACTATTTTTTTAAACAACAACTATTCAAATATATATGTATGTATCTATATCATTGGTTTTTACCGATTTGCGTAAAAAACTGCAGATATTATTATCTGATTCTCTTTTCACAATTTTACATATAAAATATTGACAGTCGAAAACTTTACTAACAGAAAACCATTCTCTGTTATATCACTTGTATTAATAGTCATGGAGTCTGCATCAGTTTCTTCTTGTCAATACCATTTTCTCTTGAACAGCCGCTGTCTCTTTCGAGTTCATATCCTTCAACCATCATTGTAATTTTCTCTATTTTTAAGGTCTGTCACAAATGGCTTTCAGAAGCTGTCATTTCTGCCGTGACACTCTCCTCCGAAGGAATATATAATTTTGGTAGATCAGTATTTCGGAATCTAGCTTCTTTCAAATAGGTTGTACGGTTATCGCAATTTCTGCTGAACTATGGAGATGCTTTTCATGCCGACAATCCAGGTTTGATATTATCTGCGTTTGTACTAATGTTCCTTTTAGAAGTCAGGGAAAAATATTTTTACGTAGAGGTCTTTTGTTTCTTCTTCTCCATGCTTTTAGAACTTTTCGCAATGCCTTTTTCATGGGGTGAAACATCTAATTTGCATCATGTGGGAGATGCTTGGGGGAAATAATATGTATTTGATTCACATTTCTTAACAATTCTGTATAGTTTTTAATGAAAAGTATCTTTCTAGGTTATTACCAAGTATAACCTTAGAGTCATTAATTTTTCTGAAATAGAGGACGATTACCTTTAAAAACCAAACTACCAGAGTTAATTGGCCAAACCAAGCCTACATTGTGCGATTGTACAGGCAGCAGGTGAGACCTACTTCAGTCAATGTGGACTATAAATGTTCTGATTTATAGATCACACATGGAGCTAGCATCGTTCCATCAGCAACTGCTGCGAACATAACTGATATTGCCATTTTTGAGGTGTCTATAATCCTATTGGAGTGCTTAGTAATTTATCAGGTTGCTCGGAGGTATTTTCTCAAGTTCGTTTTTAACGTTGTCAAAAAATAGTCCCATACTGTCCCACAGTATTTTTTTAATTTCATTTTTATGTCTTTTCATAAATAGGTTCTTCGAATCATCGCATGGTTATTTAATGTCTTCTGTTTCAAATGTGTTCCATCCCAATAGGAATCGGCAATAATGGCGGCCACAATATCGTTTTCTTCAGCTTCAGAAAAGAGGGCTGGATGACCTGGATTTTTTATATTACGGATGCGTAATTTGCGAGTTAGTGTTCCTAGGGCTATACTATATTTATCTGATTCTTCGCTGTATGAAATCCTCCCGTATTTAGTTTGGTTCTGTGCTTCCTGCAAACTTTTCTTTAGAATAATTCGCATATGTTCGGGTTCCTGGTACCCTTCGAGGTTTCCTAAGCATTTTTATAATGTTTTAAGTTACCTCTGATTGTACAAAATAAATAAAAGTTCGGGATGTTTATTAACTATTTGGCGCAAAAATAATTTTTAGATTATATTTGACTTCACAAATGTATAATCTACTTATAAGAATTTTTAAACTTGTTTTTAATAATATTTATTTCTATTATATATGCTAACTAAAAGTAACTTAGGTTAAAGAAAATGGCTCTTTACCATTTGTTTTAACTTTCGTTAGCTACAAAAATACCATCAAGACCCCAAAAACGTCATACAGCAACAGCAAATCGATATTTAGCAACACAATTCACGCTTTAGCAAATCTCTGTTACCCAAACCTTATTAATTATATAATATAATCGCTTATTTTTTTTTACCGCAGTAAGTTGTTTCAAATTACCCCAAGTTCCAAGTAACCCCGATTGACGGTATTCCATACGTTCGTTTAAGTGCATCTCTCATTTCCATCGTATTTTTTTGGCAAAGCTGGAGCGGCAATTTAAAGACTACTTTATATCCAGCGCATTTTAGTCATAAATTGTTTTGTAATCGGCAACATCGCGTTCGAATATGACAGAAAAAAATAACCTCGAAATAAGACCTTTAAATGATAAGTTGTCAATCATATAGTGCAGTCCAACAATCTGCATAGGTTCACAACCTGGGGTTTGTTTAAAAATTACACCTAATTTCGCAACTTGACCAATGATAAAATAGTAAACTTTTGTCTTAAGTGTAATTCTCAATTAGGCAGTCCAACAAAACAGCTGCTTGTTCTACGACAGCTATTTGACCAATTTATTTTGGGACTTATCAAACCAACATTTAAGCCTCATTGGCTAAATCAGTTTGTTTGTTCTACGACAACCCAAAAATGACAGATCGTTGGAGTGCCTAATTATAGAAGGCGAATCTGTAATTTTCTAATAACCAAGCGAGATTCATTTAATTTGTGAATGGTGTATAGATTCTTACTGGTCGAAACGTTAGTCAAGCTCATAATGTCAGACTATAGTCCTGGTAATGCGAGATTTCAATACCTAGCGCACTTGTCAATGGAATTCTTGTTTTGGATACAAACTTGTTTTGTTAACGAGCTACCGCGCACTTTCTTTACGGCAAACCTAACCAGCCTTAACCTAACTTAATCCGCATTTTGTTAACATAAATTACAGATTTTTAAAAAATTCATCCGCCTCAATGGGGATTCGAACAAGCGACGCTACGTTGAAAAGAGAGTACCTTACTGCTGAGCTAACGAAGCCCATGATGGACGTTCAAAAAAAAAGATGTCGACACTTTGCGAAAATAAACTATTTTTTTGGCCAAAGGCCGCTAGGGGCAGTAGAGGCACACTAGGTATTGAAATCTAGTTCTGGAAACACAAAGAACAAATGACTAACATTTTTCTAGTTATCATTTGCACGTGTATTCTTATTTACAAAGGACGTTCTGAATACAAATCTAAAAGCGTGAATTTAGACTGAGGGAGTTTACAAATGCATTTATACTTTCAGAAATTTAATAACAAGTAATAATAAACTGTGTTTTGAGCAAAAAAAAGCGTTTGCAATAAATTTGGAACAAAAAGATTTTCGAAAATCACATTCGAAAGTGAAAAATTGCTGTTTTATGGGATTCTAAATAACTCAGTCTTTTTAATTTGAGCATAAATAAAATTGTAAATAAAATAGGTTGGAACTTGGGAGTGTAAAATTAAAGCAGTTCTGAAATTGTTGTTTAATAGTTGGGTCGATTATTTAGGTTTCTTTTTATTAGTCTTTACCTATTGCGGACCAACGTAGTAGGTAAAGACTGATAATATAGGTTTCATGCAGGATATAGAATCTATATATATGTCCTGAGGATGCAACAATAAAGAAGCGAAACGTCGACGATTTCAAAAAGGTTTTTGTTTTTTACTGGATCCTAACCCCAAATAATAGACCACTCTGACATAACAACAAGAGGATCGTTAACAAAAACCATTTAGAAACATAATATCTGGGAAATATCTGCGGACCAACGCAGCAGGCAAAAATTGATAATATGGGTTTCATGCATCTAGGATCTATATATGTCCTGAGGATGCAACAGTAAAGTTGCGAAACATCGACAATTTAAAAATAGACTTGCGTTGTTTACTGGATCTTAACCCCGAATAATACACCACTCTAACAAATTTTTTAACATTGTTCCGTCACACTGGATTTTTACGAAAATATTACCAGGTCGTCCCCATATGACCCTTAATTTTTAGACAAAATTTGAAGTGAATCGGGTTAGTTTTTAAACTATACTGCGAACTGACAGATAGGCAGACGGATCAACAGACGAGCCGACGGAATTGATAAAACATATTTTTTGGCATCTAGGGAAGCTAAAACGTAAAGAAGTGTAAAACCTGAGAGGGGAATTTTTTTTCATGATTACAAACATTTTATTTGGCCGTCATTTTGTTTGGCCATCTTGAATTAGTACCACAATATTACTAGTTAATCCCTATATCACAATTAGTTATGGAGCACAATTTGAAATTTAACTAAAAAGCGGTTTTTCCAGGCTGAATTTTTAAATATTTTTTTAAGACGCCATTTTGTTCCGCCATCTTGAATTCATATCAAAATGTTACCAGTTGATTCCAAAATAATACTTGATGTTTTTGCAAAGTTTGAGATAAATTGGATGAATAGTTTTTCAACAATAATTTTTTAACATTTCACTAGGCCGCGATTTTGCCATTTAGCCATATTGGATTTTTTACCAAAATGTTACCAGGTCATCCCCATATGAGCCATAATTAATCGGATAATCGGATAAGCAGTTTTTTAGCAACGCCGCTAACAGACAGACAGACCGACCAACGGAATTGAGAAAACATGTTTTTCGTTATCTATAGGAACCCCGAAACGTGAAGATCCGAACAAATCTCGGAGAGTGATTTTTTCACGATTACAATACTTCTCTTTTACGAGGGAAGTAATATGAAAAAAATATAATTTAACATCATCCTCGCTTTTTTATTCTAACATAATAATTGGCTGAATATTTGAATCATTTATATATTTTTCTGTCTCTTTTTCATCTTTTCGATATGTTTCTTCTGCTTATTTGCGATTTAAGGTCTTGTATGAAATAAAAGGCGTATTTAAGAGGGGGGGGGGGGCTGGGAGTTAATCTCCCAGCTCTGATCTTTTATTTAAGCTAAAATGATAGACATTGTATAAAGTAAGCACCTTTTTTTCGGGAATGGCGGGTAAAAACCTCAGAGAGCCAGTTTTACATATAGCCAAAATAAAGTAATGACGTCAAGTTCTGTAGAAAATAGAAACTGTAGACCTTTTTTTTGTCGAAATTTTTCATCTTTTCAAAGCTCCACAGAAGCAACTACGTCTATATTTTTATGAACCATACTTCTTTGGTCGTAGATTTTATTTTTAATCCATTTTGTAATAGGTACCGTTTAGCCGTTTTTATTGCATTATGTACATTTAATGATAAAGGTATTAAAGCTGGTATGTTTAAAATCATCAAAAGAGGCCCATTTGGTATTTTGTCTACTTAAATACGAAAAAATTTAAATTATTTTGGACTTAGAAAAGATATTTAAAGCAATAAAAAATATAATGCAAAAGTATCAGAAATTATGATACAAGTCTCTCTATTACAAATGTTGATGTTTCAATACTTATTAATAGATGTCGCTACTTACTTTTCTTCCAAAAATATCATGAGTCGGTAATAATGTTTTTCAAAAAATGCACGGTGTAAAGTGCAATTAATTTTACTACGCGTTTGTATAAATACCCCTTCTTAACAAAATTAGTGACAATAGTTTTTTTATCAAGAAAACCTATGCAAAGTAACGAAATTTATCTAATTATATACGTAGTTTCGTTACATTTACTTAAGCTTTTAGAAAACAAAGAACATCTTTTATTATTAACTCTCCGTGTTTCGTTAGCGACGGAAAAATTCCAGGCACACAATTATAAACAAGAAAACGAATCAGGGCTGCGAAACATAAACGAGAAAATTGAATTACGGACACTTCGGACTTTTATCTGCTCTTTTTTTAATGGAATACAGTCCAGGGATTTTAGCACGTAGCTTCAATGTTCCGGATCGTTTTTGTTTTACTCCATGTGTTAGAAAAGAACCAGATGCGTGTATGACTTGAATACAAGGGAATTCCTTTAGAGGTTGGCACGTAATGCCTCAGGTTTTTGGACAACATAGTGGACTGTAGATTCTATATTTAATAACGGGGATATTAATTTTTAACCGACTTCAAAAAAGGAGGAGGTTCTCAATTCGATTTTTTATGTATTTTTATGTTTGTTTGTGCATATTGGCTTGCTCGATTTTGATGGGTCGAACGCCAAATTGTAGAAGGCGTTTCTCTGGTGATCTCATGTATTTTGATTCGAAAATCTTTGAAAATCGTTTTTGAGTTATAATAATATTTATAAAAAAAACACAGGTATAAGGGCGATAAAGGTAGCGAGTTTCAAAACTAAATTTACATTTTTTTAAATACACTTTTCAAACAAAAGCGTTGAGGTGTGTAATAGACCTACAACCCCATTTGTTAAAAGGTATTATAAGGTTATATATATATATATATATATATATATATATATATATATATATATATATATATATATATATATATATATATATATATATATATATAATAGCCTGTATTTTTCGTTAGCCCCGAGTTTCTGGTAAAGCGATTTTACCGATTTTTATATATCAAATTTTGTCTTATAATTAATAAAAAAATTTACTTATTTTAAACACGCTTTAAAATTGGAACAAGTATTCTATAATTATTTATTTATTGCCTACAAAATTACAAATGCACTAAAAAAGTAAGCAAAAAAATGGTGTCAAATCTAATAAAAAAATTTTTAAATTAAAATTCACGGACTAATATCCAGGAGCCAGTGGCAAAAGCTCTGAGAATCAGTATAAGGAATGTACAGAAATTTGTGCAAGAAAAAAAAAACATAATTTACTTCCGAAGAAGATTAAAAAATGTACATGAAAAAATCCAAAGGCAAAAGACTTAAGTTACAATGCAAAAATGGATATTCATAATGCAATTTATGATTTATACACGTCAAAGACTAATATAATCCTTCAGGAAATTTTTAATATTATTAAAAAGTCTTCATCTTTCATCTTCTGAGTCGTCCTCAAATGGCGCAATGATCATTGATGCTATTTCGACATCTAGAACTCGTTCTCGATTCCACCAATCCCATATTAATTTCTCCGTATGTTCCATAGATTTCTTGCAGTACTCCGGCGTAATATAATTTAATGAATCTTGCCAAACAATTTTCACTTCATCATTTAAGACCATCGTTCACTTGTTTTTCGTTATATGATTTTGCCCCAGCCCATATTAATTCTGTTGCCTTAAACTGGCAATGTTATGGCGGCAATCGTAAAACCTCAAGTCCATTTTCTCGTAATATTTCATCTACGGCATATATTGTTGGTTTTTTAATAGATTTTGCCATTAAAAGAAGTTCTAGTTTCAGCATATTGGGTAAAGGATTTTGTTTTTCTTTTATTAGCCAGTCATGCCAGGATGAAGTAGGTTGTTTATTTAAGATTCTTGAATGATAAGATGCATTGTTCAGAATGATTAAAGATGGCGCATCTAAATTTGGAATCAGTTGTTCTTTTAACCACTTTTCAAACAGTTCACAGTTCATATTATCATGGTAGTCCATACTTTTGGATGTTGAAGAAAACAATAAACCTGCACCTAGGATATATCCTGTTGAAGAACCTGCATGTAAAATGATGAACCGTTTTCCCGTCCCACATCCCTTTTTTCTTTTGACACTTTTTACAGACTCGTCCTGCCAAGATTTCGAACCATTTCCATTAGAAAATATCCAAGTCTCGTGTAAAAATACCACTTTTCTAAATTTTAAATTAACATTTTCCGTGTATTTCTTTAAAAACTGACTACGCTGACTTGCTATATGTGGCAACTCGCATAAAAATATTACAGTCCTTTTTATATCGAAAACCCAACATTTTTATTAATTTTGACAACGATTATAGTCCAATTACCAATATACCTCGATTTTTTAAAGCTTCGTTTAAAACTTGAAGGGTTATAGTAGTTTTTGATGTGTATAAATCGTAAATTGCATTACGAACATCAATTTTTACATTGCCACTTATGTCTTCTATCTTTGACTTTTTTCGTGTACATTTCTTAATCTTCTTCGGTAGTAAATTATGCTTTTTTTCATGCACAATTTTCTGCACAGTCCTTATATTGATTCCCAGAGCTTTTGCTACTGTCTTCTGGATATTGGCCGGTGAATTTTCATTTTCGTAATATTTTACTACATTTAATACCATTTTTTTGGCTTGTGGATGCAAAAAACTCGAAAATTGTTTACTATTACTCATTTTGTCACTGACTTGTCAATCTGACTTTGAAGTGACATCGCTCAAAGATTTTTGCAACTACTGGTATTTATATATTTATTTTTTTTCCTTGAGCTTAGCTGATTTAGCCACGAGAGGCAAATACATTTTTCTAAACCTAAAAGGAGCTATACATTTAGGAAGGTTCTTAGGTTAATTATTATTTGTATTAACTATATAAATAATAGGATAGAAATGGTATCAACATTAAAGTCCCCAGAATTAGGTCCCTAATCCCCTACAAGGATTAAAATATAAATAGTTGAATATCTCAAATCCCTAAAAACCCAAAAATAAATTAAATACGGCAATGGAAATATAGACATGGACACACACTTCTCATCCTGTGCCAATGCAGGACATTTTATAACTATACGTATTACAGGGAGGGGCCCGGATAGGTAGGTTGACAAACATTTAAGGAAAGGAAACAAAGGAGGTCGATAACTAAGCAAATATATTTCAAAAACTAAATAACCGTTTTACAGTATCTTAAATAATTCATAAAATTTGTCTCTATATTAGTATCAGTACACACTTTACTCATGAAGGAAATATGATTTAATGGAAGTAAATGCAGTTTCGAAAGGTCATCTAATGATTCATTGTTACAAGTGTGAGACAGTTTTAATTTTTCCAGGAGTTTGTTGAATCTTCCATGCCCCACCAGATACCTGAAATAAAACAAACATTTTGCGAGAGAGTTGCACTCTATGGATAAGAGGTTTCTAGTTTAGATTATGGTGGATTAATGAATACTGGTTAGTGGAGCTAAGTGCATTATTTATATATAACTGTTTCCAAATCTCCTGTGTATTTTCTTTCATAATTCTATACAAATCTGAATGTGGGATCCCTTCTGAGGGAAGTCCCACAAGTATTTATATGTTTATCCTCTTTTTTCATATGAAAATATCATATGCGGAGGATATGATTACACGTAATAAAAGTTAAACAAACTTAAAAAGTTTGTCGTTGATAAATCATATGACCCGCACGATAACATTGCTTTTGACTATAGTAGTGAATAAAAAAGCAATAAGAATTCACACATTTTTTTATTTATTAATTATAATAGCATAATCAAACCTATAAAAAACAAATTAACAAAAACACATAGAAAAATCAAATGAAAATTAATGAGAGACTTGAGTTTGAAGCTGAGAAACAAGATAATCAATATTGGGGTCAATATCAATACAGACGCAAAGTGTTTTCTAAATTAACATCTGAAAGTCAAATACGACGCTTATTTTTATTAATTTTCATGATTGAAAAACGCGGCTCACTTTTATACGTGCTACCGAATGTACAAATTATTTTTAGTGCGAAAACTCTTAACGGAGAGATATGTTCTGTGAAATTCGCTAGTTCCACATCATTAAATTAAGACTTCAAATATGAGTCTTCTTGAAGCTCGATCAACTCCATTTGTAGGTGCAGCGGGGCATCTTCCACATTACACTTACAAGGATTGCAAAAATATTGAAAGTACTATCCATATTCTTACAATCGGAAAACCGATCACAGAATTGCTCTGACAGCAGTTTCAGTTTTTCAGCATAACGACCGTATAACCGTTAAAGAATGAAAACAGTTTTTACTTCTCATTTGAGCTTCCACAAGCGAATTTTGTTTCGAAAAGCTTTAAGATGACTGTACACTGATTTACCAATAATGGCACTTGTTTTTGAAGCTTTAAGTTCAGGTCGTTTAAGCGTCTGGTGATGTCTACCAGGAATGCCAAGTCACAGCCATATTAGACACATTTGCGGCAATGTTTTCTCTTTCATTTCTATAAAATCAGCTATTTCTCTTCTAAGGTCATGAAATCTTTTTAGCATTTTATCTTTGCTTAGCCACCTTACTTCGCAATAGTATATCACATCATCGTGCTCTGAAGAGAGGTCATCCAAAAATGCTTTAAACTTGCGATGGTTAAGACCGCGGGATCAAATGAAATTATGGTACTTATTACCACGTCAATAACGTTCTTCAGTCGAATGGACATAAAGCAAGTTGTTTCAGGTTAAATTTTTAAATATTTTATTAAGCCGTCATTATGTTCCGCCATCTTATATTCGTACCAAAATTTTATCAGTCAATTCTTACATGATGATGATTTTTGTGCAAAATTTCATAATTGATTTTTAATAATAAATGTTTTAACATTTTACTAGGCCGACATTTTGTTTTGTCATATTGAATGTTACCAAGTCATCTCCATATATAATTTTTGGCCAAAATTTGAACTCAATCGCATGAGTATTTTTTTAGCTTTTCTCATTTCAATATTAATTTAAATCTAAAATTTTATTGTAATCAATATTTTCCTAAAAATACTGTTTTTAGGAAAATATTAATATATTATAATAATATATATTAAAATATATTACCATTGGAGGCATCTGACACACAAATATCTAGTGTAATATTTCTCCCCCAAATGGTCGACTAACACTGACCCGATGACGCAGCAAGGACAACGCGCCGGCGACGCCCCACATTTGAACGGCTATATGGGATCTGTTGGACATCTTAATTAACAGCAAATGTATCTTTAAAAATCAAACTAAAGACAAGTGATGATATTATGTTCATTAAGATGTATTAAATATTATAAAATTTACATATAATAACTAACGCAAAGCATATTATACAGGGTGAATTAAATATTAAGAGCTAATAAAGTTAGAATTTGAATCAACCAAAAAACAATAAATAAACAAACCCTTCTGGGATTATTTTTGTTTGTGATGAGCACATCGCGTTTTGCTAGTAGTTTAATGAAATCATTTAACAATATATACAGGGTGAAATAATAGTGCAAACGGGTCATATTTCTTATCATATTCTAATTACTATGTACTGTAAATATTGAACCCTCAAATTTAAACCACATCTAGTAAAGTTAAGAGCCTTATGAAACAAGAATGTGATTATAAAAATATACAGTGTGTCCTAGATTCAAGGTTAAACCAATATCCTTGTTAATAAAAGGGTTTTAAAAAACTTTGTATGGGTTTGGTATGTTTGTATAACCACAAAAATGTATGGAAGGTGGGGATCTTAAAAAAATATTCAGAGTGCTTAAAAAATGTGACAAACTAAACAAGTGATTTTTTAAATGGAACATCTCAACTAATTGTTGGAGCTAGGTTATGCTAGAAATGCAACTATATCCGATTATAAATGTTTGTCACGGATTTTTGGAGCAACCTGTAGATTTCCTTTTTTAAAACTCCTGGACATTTTTTCTATAAAAGAGCAGTCATTATAAATTTTACCAATTTTGTAAAATGTTTCGTTTCTATATCCTTGTCTAGAGAATGTATGGGCATGATAAATGAACGACAATAAAAATGTAATCTTTTGAAAATATTGTGTATTAACTGAAATACGTTAGGGAAAGAAAACTACATCAATTTTTGACATGGCTTGTCTCTGTTTCATCCAAGTGACTGAAACAAACTTAGCTTTTCCTCAAGTGTCTAGAAAACATCGTTGCAGGTGAGAACTTTACCGGTGAAAAAATTCGTCACATAGAAATTAATGACTTTAAATAAGGAAACATTTCGTTCTAAATAACAAAAGGTTGCGGTAAGGTTGTTCTTCACATCATTACTAGAACCAAACTGAATTGTATCATTAACTATGTAATAAATTAGACTAGATAAAGGGTATACATAACGAGAAACTAAGATTGGTGATAAAATGTTGTGGCTTGAATTTATTTGTATGTCCAAGTTTTAGTATATAGCCATTCCAATGTGGGCCGAGCCCTCGTAAAAAGTGAGCTTACGCAAAATTTTTACCGGTCCAATCCCGCGTATTTTCTACCTTGATTTGAATTGTTTGTTTTATGGCTTTGCTGCAAAGCAATCGCCAGATTGCTCTCCGTCCGGGGCTTATTCAGAGCTGGGGCAACCCTCCCAGATGATTTACTCCTTATTCCAGTTTGGAGACATTATCGGTAGGATATCCGGATGGCGAGCTCTAAGCTCCCGGACACCCCGAATCTTTCAAATAGTTCTTAATTTTTGAAATGCATCTTGGCTTCCACTAGATGCCCCTTGAGAGTACTACTGGTATCACGAGATGACCCTTTCTTTCAAGCTATCCCCTTACCCTTTTCACTTCCACTGCCGCCATATAGCGGCCATTACGCTAATATTGTATGTAGAACTTCGGCAGACGAACGGGATAGAATGCAGGAACAACTAGACCTCACACATTTACACCGTCTGTTCCCTTTCTAGCGGGGTCGTTAGTTTCTACATTGAGCAGTCGAGTCTCCCGCTTCCCCCGAAATAAAGCAGCAAAACCGAACACATGGAACCACTTATGTTAATACATAGAAGTCTGCCTTCGACGAGACGAACCGGAAGACTGGATTTTCTATCTTAAATTAAAATTATTCCTCAAACAGTGACAGTGCTTTTTTGAGGTTAGTTAAGTTTTACGTTTCGAATGGTAATTGCAACACACCATATTGTAATTCTTTCTGAAATCTAGGAGAAGGTCCAAATATAAGTTATTTGAGCAGGTAATCAAAATACAAGAGTTTTAACCACACTACACCACAACTTGTTACGTTCTGGACGCGCGTTTCGCTAACCAAGTTAGCATCATCAGCAGGTGATATAAACTGCAAGTAATGTGTAGTGCCTTTGGTGAAATGGTAATTGTTGTAGCAGATATAAATGTAACTAAATGTAAAAAACTCCGTTTGTGTTTGCAAATCAAAGTCAATTTCTTGAATATTGACGTTATTTAAAAATGACGTATTTCCTCTGGTGATTGTGACGTAAGCGGCAAATTTGACTTTGACATTTGATTATTTTGATTAGATCTTTGTGACGGGCCCTGATAGTGACTATCGACTGTGATTGTTTACTGATTTAGGCAAGAGTTTTAGTGGTTCTTCCAGGTAACAATCAAAGTGATTTTGAAACAGTAATATGGTTCGTATTAAATCATTAAGTGACCAGAAGCCCAAGTAGCACAAATTAGCTGATGAGCCTTTTGCCTAACAGTTAGCCATAAAAGACATATAAAAACCAGATATTTGTTAAATTTTCAAAAATGATTTCTGGTTTCTTTTCTAGCCACGAAAACTCATTTCAAATTAGATTTTTGGCTCCAAAAGTAGTAATTTTTAATGTAAATAGGCTATAGCATTATTACTTGGCCAAAAATATCTTTTATGGGGTAATTAAACCTTCAACTTTCTTTTTGTAATATTGGATGTATGCTAGTAAGTATTGAAGTTAAATTATAGTAAGAATAGCTATTTAATATGCCAAAATATTGCATTTTCAATTAATAGAAATCGAGTTCAGAATAAGGTCAATAAGTAGGTATTTTTTCCCAAATGCTAACCAAACATATTTTAGCAAGTATTTAAGTTTAATTATAGTAATAATAGCTATATAAGAATTCCAGTTTATGACATTTTAAGATAACAAAAATTGAGAGGAAAAAATACGGCTTTTAAACAAAAATCTTTTTTGGCTTTTTCGCAAATGAATAAAAATATTTAACTTTAAATTAATTGAAGCAAATATTTAATATAATTACATACCTCAACATGTAGACTAGTCTGTCTACGGAATGTTTCGATACAAAATATAAACAATATTATGTATCGAAAAAATTATGTATCGAAACATTCCGTAGACAGACTAGTCTACACGTTGAGGTATGTAATTATATTAAATATTTGCTTCAATTAATTTAAAGTCAAATATTTTTATTCAGTTGCGAAAAAGCCAGAAAAGATTTTTGTTTATCAATCTAAACGCAACAAATAATCTGAACACATTTAAAAAAAAATATGGCTTTTATTATAATATTCAAAATTAAACTAAATAGGTAGTTTTATTTAGCTTATTTTTTGTATAGTATTGCCATAAAATGCCACTTTTTCAAATTTTCGTTTATAACCTGTAAAATTATACTTAAACCAAACTGAAGTTTTATTTAGAAAAACGAAATATAAATTATTTACCATACAAAATGTCTAATAAAAAGTTTGAATATTCCACAACACTTTATAAAAAAGATAGAAGAAGATCAAAAGAAAACGCCGATTTGGGGTAATCGTCGTTTAATTTTGTTATGTTGGCTCCTGAGGCTTTAAATTAGTAATTTTTTAGCGAGTGTTAAAGGCATTTTTATTGGTAAATTTAGATTTTGGCTGCATTTGAAAATTATTGCCATTCGATAAATATTTGCTTACAAATTGGCCAATTTCGAGGAATATTTGCTTAAAAAATAGCCCAACATTTTTTATGATCCGCCATGAATGAATGTTTTTTACGTTATGAACTCTTTAATGAATTTTCTTTTAAATTAATTTCCAAACTAAAAAAAAATTTTTAGTTTCAAGAAGGTGCGCGTGTTTTACATGCCTATCTTGGATTCTTTTATCAGTAAAAAACTGCGCAAATGCCTTTTATCTCTATCAACCGTCAAACTTCTTAAAATATTTTGCACAATAAGTCATAGTGTATTTCTACGAAACCATGATTTGAATTTCCTCTTGGCTCATAAATTCTTACACTGATTGGCTCTGTTAATAATATTTCTACATTATTTGAAACAATTGATGATATATGTTATTTAGCTAAATTTCGGAAAAAATTTTATTGAATTTCAGCTAAAAATCAAGTTAGAATTCAGCTAAAAAAGCTCGACTTTAAAGTCAAAAAGTAGTTAATAAACCCAACAATAAAATCAAAAGAGAGGGTCGTATAATTATCATTTGGCCATTTTTACTCCATTATGGCCAAATAATTATTTCCCATTTTAGCTGTATTTTCGTCTTGATAGTGTAATAAAACCGTTATTTCGGCTAGCAATTTTAGCGACTTGGCCAGGATATTGCTGCCAATATCATAGTATTTTCACCTTATATGATTAATATGTGCTACTTGGGAGTGCTGAACAATTAAAATAAATATTTTTCTGTGTCCTAAACGTATCGTTTAACATTATTTTTTTTTTGTAAATATAAATAAAGAAATCTGTCTCCTTCTAAATATTTTTTTACACTCAATAAAAAGGCATATCTTACGGTAGCGTCCATCTTCTTAGACCTTACCAGGGACTCTTGGAATAGGTCGACTTCTTCCAAGACTATCAAACAGTATTTCAAAAGGAAGCTGATTGGATTTGCAAAGGTTTTTCTATTGATACATTATTTTAATTCAACCTCAACAAACTTGTATTATCCTGTAGTGTATATAACTAGGAAAGGTATGAACGGCAGTGATGGGCGGTGTGTATATGCCAACGGTAGGTAAATAAAATTTGGGTGTATACCTGGTATATACCAAAAAGTGTAGGTATATATCCATTGAGAAATGTACTGTAGAGATATACCTGTATATACCGTATATACCCGGTATATTCTGGTATTATACCTAGGGTTGCCACCTCTGCAACTAAGTATTATTTATTTTAGATTTTAAACGTAGTTTTCTTACTTTATTTTATATGTTTTGTTTCATTACACTGATATTTTATTCAGAATTAAAATATGTTTTTAATAGTTATTTTTTTAGATTTTGAACGTATTTTTCTTACTCTGTGCATTATATTTTTGTTTTATTATACTATTTTCATTTTTAATAGGATTATTTTGTGATTTTATTTCGATTTATTCAACCACTTTTTTTTAATGTCTTAATTTAACAACAAACGTTAAAATTTTGTTAGACACTTAAATTAACCAAGTAGTACACTTGGGTATATACCGGGGTATATACCCGATATATACCCAACTATGTGGAGATATATACCCTTGCGTATATACCGGGTACAAAACGGGTAACTATACCCAAATTTCAATATACCCAGTATTTTGCATTGACTGATGAACGGACGCCTTACGCCGACATTGCAAAGAGCAAGCTATGAATAATCTATTAATACGAATAATTTAGCGTAACAGCCTTGGAGGACCCAGCCGCGTCGGACTCACATCAAATGCGGAAGAGCTTTCTGCTATTTCTATTGGTTTGTTTAATTTATTTTTAACATAGCCAGAAGATTTTACTGACGCTAAATATTTAAAATCCTCTTTGGCTGTATTTCAAAAAAAAATGAAATTTATATTTACGAATTTCAAAGTGGAAATATATGTATGGTTTTATTATTATAAAGAATAAACGATAGTTCATGTATTACACAGCTGTATGAGTGGTTGCATACCTTTAATAGTCAGTGCAATGTGAATAAACTGAAATCAAATATATCTGAGATGGGCTAATGAACAAGTTAGTTGTTCCTATTGGTTGGTAAATTGAACTTATTGTTTGTTTTTTTTTTGGCTGCAGTTCAAAAACGGAAATGAAATTTGTTCGAATTTCTAAGCGAGAATATACGCTCGGTTTTCTTATAAAGATTTCGCGAAATTTCGAATAATACACAACTGTATGAGTGGTTGCGTAGCGAAAATAGTATTAAGCCAAGATGCTGTAGAGACAAACAATTATTTTGAAGTAAAAAATGAAAAAGACATTCATTACTTGAATAAGGAAAGATTTTTTAGGAAAATAGAAATAAAAAATTTGCGAAAATGTCTTCTCTAATGCCTTATTACTTTACAAGAAAAGATGTACAAAGTGCAAGAAATATTTTCCAGAATTTCGAGAGGTAAAGGTAAATTATATATATATCTAAAACTCATATATCTAGAAACACATCAAAAGAGATTAGGATGGGCATTTTATCGATATATAGATAGTATTATCGATAAGTAAGCGCGTATGAAATCAACAATAGATAAATAAAAATTATCGATAACTACCCAAAGAGGACATATAGTCCATCGCCACCCTCTAACTTTTTAACGTCGGGTGACAACGATATTTAAAAAAGGGCAATATATGAGCAAATTCTCCATTTTTTGAAGAAAAATTACAGCTTTAAAAGTCAGGAAGACGGTTGGCTCAGTTACGAAACTTTTTTTTCTGAAGTGCTCGAGTGATACATCGTTTTAAAGGTCTTTTTATTCTTAAATCAATCCT